>OX421447.1:45622809-45630309 GCA_949126865.1 Montipora capitata | reverse complement strand
AGTTTGCAGTCTGCAAATCTCAGACACTGCAACGCAAGGGCTGGTCGTGCACAAAGCTCTTAATCTCAAGGATTACAGTAATCATTTTGTTCTGTGCCAGTGTCTTTGATCCATGGGCCAGATTACCCCGTTTCCTGAAGTACCATTACCTCTGTGAACAGGTTTTTAGGCAACATTTTAATTGTTTTTGAGGTTGGACACCCCTTCATGAGGCTTGTAACTATGGTAACCTCAGGATTGTCCAGGAGCTGGTTTGGTCTGGGGCCAATGTGAATAGTCCTGGTTACGAGGCTATCACTCCATTACACGATGCGGTGATCAATGACCATGTGAAGGTTGGTGTTATTCACTGTCAAGTTGTGGACTCTTTTTGGTCATTGTAGGGCAACACTCGGGATTTTTTTTTTAAAGGATCGAACTCCACAACAGGATAATACAACATCTCAATAAAAAGCGAGGCCAATGATATGATTCCGAAATGACCGAATACCCCAATAATAATTATTGTGACAAACATCGTAAGCTTCGCTAGTACTTTACGTACTCCTTAACGTCAGCATCACTTGTGTCCAGAAATACAGGCAATAAGTTGTCGTGATATGTAATAGATTTTCTTGGTGCATTTTTTTGTAGTTGGTGTAAATCTACATTTCATTGGTATCTACTTATCTGTTTGTTAAATATACTGACATGGCTCTCAAATTATGTTAGTTGCGATAAATATACACTTTAAAACTTATTTAAAATTGCCATTTGGTGCCTCAAGTTTTTAGTTTACCTCTTGCATGATAAATACAATTATGTGTATGCGGTTCTTAAACAACAACAAGCAAAATCAAACCCTAACCATAATGCTAACTGTTGGTGTTTAGACTGTGATCTTTATCTTGATCCGATTGCATCCAGTTAGCTGCATTGCTGACATCGGTACCAATCAATGCCTAAATCACTATAATAATTATGTGTACTTGGCCAGTGACCTGATTTGTTTTCCTTTAGCATGATGAATTGTGTCAAATACTGAGCATTCTGTCCTTGTTATTATACAGGTTGTCAAGTTTCTTTTAGAGAATGGAGCAGATCCTAAACTGCGAACATCACAAAACTACAGCCCAGCAGAGTTAGCAAGATCTGCAGATGTTTTTGATCTTGTCCGTTCTAAGCAAACCTCGCCGAACAACTGTGCTTTCAGAAACCAAGAATCGCAGTTTTGTTTTCACCCTTCTAAGTTGGATCAGACTAACTTAAATTTCCCAGGATACACACTTAATGGAGTGGATGTGTTTAACTGTGATAGTGAAAACTTGCACAATGTCATTTTTGAGCCAAGAGTGAATATTGATGCAAAGAATGATTTTCCACTTGGTAATCCGTACAGGATTTCTCAAGACAAATCAAGTAGGTATCCTCAGGAAAATGTTCACAGATCTTCAGGAAAGGAACGTGATGAACATTTCTTTCATGAGCAGAGTTTTCAAAACAACTGTAATTTCTCAAAACATTCCCCGCAGTTTTCCACTGTTATGGAATTTAAGGAAAGTCAAGAAAGAAAAGACTTGTGCACAAGCTTGTCATCATTTGGTGTTCCAGAAGGGATCTACACAAGGCCTGAACTTCATCACCAGTCTTGGAATGATGCTCACTCTACAGAGGTGGATGGCATTGCTAACACAGACGTTTTGAAGAAATCTAGTGTTACAGAATCTGCCTCTGAGAACCTTGTTCAAAACCATACAAAGGAAACTGCATCAGACACTCGGTGTCCAAACAGTTTAGAGGAAGCAATTGTAGCCGAAACTCTTGTCAGGATGAATAAAAGAAAAAAATTTGCCAGAAAACCTGGTGTCACTGTCGTATCGGAAAGCGAGGAAGATGCAGTTGTGCCGGAAAGGTTAAACGAGTGCCTTGACAAAGCGATGATTGAGATTTCAACCTACTTGGGGACCAGTGAAACTTTTGATGCACAAGGGTCATCCACTGAATGTTTGGTGACAAAAGGCGGGTTTGGTATGTTAGAAAAAGATCTAAGTTGCCCTGGTGATAGGACATTTCCCCCTAATAAAACTCCTCAAGGGACTCCATTGAGATGTGATTTAGGTCCAAAAAGTCAACCTGCCTCTCTTGTTCAGAATCACAAAACAGATCAGAGGGCGAGTGAGAACGATGTTCTTGTTGGTAATCTAACCCAGACTGCAATGAATACCATGCCTACCATGAATTTCACGAAAATCAAGCCAAGAAGTGAAAGGAAGAAGGAGTGTTTTGGAGCTGAGAAAAGCAACAGGTTTGGGAGACGAAAAAGGGCACCAACGAGGTCCTCTGAGAGTAGTAAACATGAAACAAGGCCAAGCTTGGAAGAGGAAGAATGCTCAAACCACCTTCGAAATGTTACTTGGAGGGCAGAGCTGCCCAAATGCAGATACAACTTATCAGATATTTCTCCTTGTGTTCCTGGATTTGAAGACTTCGTCATAAACAGCAGACGTGGACCAACGTCGTTATTCACAATGAACGAGGTCAGTCATTATTGTTCAGAACCATTTTTGATTTGGCAAGTTGTAGGCGGTCTTTTCTTCCAATCTTTAAAATTCGTTAGATTGCTATAATCGGCGTAAATCAAACTTGAATTCTTGTACCAACTGTTCCCCATTATCGAGACAGAGAGGATATTACACGGTCGCACGAACATATGGACTTTTATAACGAGCTCAGCGAGTGAGTAAAATGGTGGGTTTTTTAAAAAATTCATATCTTTAAGCCACCGTGTAATTTTCTTTTTTTACATAGATCAAAAAACATCAAGCACAAACTTTATCGCGAATTCTTGCGGCTCGGTGGCTGGAATTTCTTCAGTTTTTCGCATTTCTTCGGCTTCACTTGCTACGAAATCCTTGAATAATTTTAAGTCGTATGAAGTTTTCTTTTTCGTGTTAGCATTTTCTTTTTCCCCAGAGAAGGATTTTATGTCAGCTTCAGAGAAATTCACGAATCTATCGCTCGCCGACTCGCTTGCCCATCTCACTGAGTTAGAAATCCTTCGTTTTTACGGAGATTCAAATGAAAATTGTCAAACATCTGCAAAAATGCTGTTTTAAGCATTTGCTTATTATCCTTGTTGCTTCAAAACGCCAAGCATACCATTTCAAATCACTACGCGCGTATTCTTATTCCGGAATAGGGTCAATCGAACGCACCCTAAGTTTCTTAATGTTCCTTGAGTTTTAAGCGGCTTTTTCGTGGTGACGAAAGTATCTCTTTTCGATCAAACTTTGAATATTTTTTTCTTTTAAAACGATTACCCTTTGTTATTATCGCTAATAGTTTTTTTTTTTTTTACAGCGAGGCAAGGAAGTAACAAGCACAAGTCAGTTGGACGAACTTGTATCTCAACACAACACTGAAAAGGTTTGTGCTCTGTGAACCTTTACTCAAGGCTCACTTGAGATAATCTTCTCTTCATTCTAAACGCAATGAACACTATTTCTTTTAACAAAGGTCAAACTGCGCATGACACTAGAGCAGGAGCTTGTTCGCCTGTTTGGGAATCGCGCTCGCAAGGCAGCCGGTTATCAAGTTCCTTACAGTGCATGCTCAATTATCATGTCACAGATGGGCTCAGCTGGGCTTGAAATGAAGGTAAGATGCCAGAGTTGATTTCGGTCCGAACTTTAAAAACAAACAACCGGGTTTTTAAGGCTTGGCTTCACTGTAGAATACCGTGCCATTTTGACGATGGACCCTTGAACTTTGTTGAGTTTCAACGTATTTATCTTTTGAAAAGGTAAACCTTATCAATTCAATTACGATTCAAAAATTGTTCTTGTCTTACCTTTCAGAGAGTCAGCAAAGAGGATGAAAAGCCTACATGCATTAAATTTGAAGTCGACACGATAATGACCAAGTTTAACAGGCTTAAGGTACATACACGTACTCTTCCAGAATTTCCCTTCTTTCAACAGGAAGCTTTAAGACGAAATCCGATAGAAAATCTAACAATTTCAGTTTTTAGTGGACAAAGATCTGGTACCAGAATAATTTTAAGTATTTTACAGTCCTTTTTACATTTCCTGAAAGCTGCGAAGTTCAACAGTTGTTTTTGACGTTTCGTGTTGCTAGAAAGAGGATATTTAAGAAGATATTTAAAACAGTCGTACAAAAGTTTGCAATAAGATGTTCATAATCTTGGTACTAGGTTTTTGTCCACTTGTTACTCAAACTTCTGGTGGATTCTGTCTTAATTTTCTTTCATCAAAAAAGAGTGTGTCCAATTCAGATCGTCCCCTTGTAGCTAAGACCGATTTCTAATGGAATAACGTGTTCTTGCTTTCAAATGCAGTGTGCAAAGCAGGCGCTTGACTACAGAGAGTGAGTTTTTGACCCTCGCCGCTTTTATTTGCGCGCGTTTTTTCCCTCGTGCGCTACCCTTAAAATTTTCACACAAATGGCAAACCAGGTTGATATAACTGGGGACATAAAACGAACCTTCTCAGCGTAGTTGGAAACACGTTTTACAGTTTCATTCTCTTGCTGAAGAATCACCATTTCTTAACATTCACATCCTTGTCCTACGTCCTCCCGATTTTTTTCACCAACATAAACCAAGTAGTTCCACCTTTATCGCGCCCTTTACTTATACCAAGATTTGAAGACTTGTTTTATTATTACAGTCAGCAGTTAGGCCCTTCTTCGGTTTATTTGGAACGTGTGCTATGATTTTCTCTTGAATTACGCATCATCAAAAGCTGAGAGATTGGGACGTTCGTCGAACCGAATATCTCGGATTTTACCAAAAACCATGGCCTATTCTCCGGTTATTATCGAAGTTTCCTCATCCAGTTTTCTTTTTTACAGTCGGAGATGTTAAAGCGACACAAACGGGAGATCGAAGTGATCATTGCGTTAGAAAAGTTTCATAAACTAAACGATGGTAAGTGTTCTTGAATTTTTGCCAATTATCGATGGGATGGTGTGTATTGTTTGATGTAGTGGCTTTTTATCAACTTTCTTGGTTCAGTAGTCTAGTGTGGTTCACACGTAAAAACCCAAATGCAAAGGGAGGTCAAGGTGCAAATTTTAAGGACGTTGTCCCGAAGGACGCAACTGAAAGAAAGGCAAGATACGCATGCGCAGTACTTTTTTTCTTTTCCAAGATGGTGATTCCATCTTAAGGCCCGATGAAACATTTTCAACATTTGACCAACATTCGTTCAACAAAAGTTGAACGGATGTTGGAGAAATTTTCGGAGTTTCCTCCAGTCCTTATCGGCAATATACACCTCTTCGTCCATGTACAATCTCATCTCCCATGCAATGGTTGCGAGAATTTCACATTCTGACAATTTCAGTCTTCGCAACATAGCAAGACCGTCATATCCCCGAACCCAGTTTTGTGGAAAGTCATACAGGTAGGTTTGAATCCAGTTAGAAACACCCCGGCTTTTTTTCAGTACCCTCGATGGCCTTTTAAGAATTGAGGAAAAACTTCTGCCTTTGTAACCACATACGCTAATGCTTCAGCTTCTGAGTATTCTCGGATACGGACTGTAAACCCCAAGGCTTGTGAAATTGTGTGTTGAAGAGGCTGTACACTGACTATTCGCAAAGAAAAGTGCACTGAGTTCTTACTTCTGTTTGTCTTGTAAGGGGTACATTGTAATGGCTGCTTATGCTTGACCCTCCTCCGTGAAACTCAAGTGAAGGAAAACTCTCTCCCAGTATACCTCCCTCATAACTATTAAATTTATTCACGTCATTATTATTAATTTACAAGGCTTGAATCTTATATAAGGTACTTTATAGCGTCGGCTGAGTTCGTCTTTTTCAAACACGTTTAGAATTAAGCGGAGATAACAGGATGTCGACAAGATCTTCAGCAATGAACAGCGAGTCACCAACAGTGTACAGCCGGGAGTTTGAACTGTTACCTGCCAAGTTTGTTGAATATTACGAAGACGTTTTGTGCGCCACCGACTGAAAAACCATCAACCTGTACTGTTCAGCGGATAGTTTTTCTCTGTTTGAACAATGCTTTAAATGTACTGACAATTCTATGCAATCGTTTTTGCGGAAACTCTTCCCCTTCTGACGAAAAAAACGTTAGTTATTTGAGAGATTTATCCACGCGTTTACGGTAGACGGCAAACGGGAGACTAAAAGTTGCGCCATGCTAAAAATTAGAAAAAAAAAACGTCTTGATTTTAACTCATTTTTGCTTGCAAGCTACAGATATCGAGAAGCTTCTCAAATGGGAGGGAAAAGTTAGAAGAAGAGAATTTCGCGCTTTTGTGATAACACGAAATTTGCCGTTTGCAGGCCGCCCTTTCACGTAGACGCGATGCTAAGTCTCTGGTATTCGCAATTTTTTACGCGTTGCAAAGAAAGAGAAAACGAAATAAAACAGCGAAGTATTGTTTGGGGAAAACCGATTTCATGCATCCGTCTTTAAAACCGCTTTACTTTAATACATGGTACAACAAGAGGATGTGAAAAAAATATTTTGTCACGTCCTCATATCGAATACATTGGCGTCAATATATTTTTCTGCATGCTGTTAAGTTTGTCAGCTTATAGTTTGCTCGTTATTGTTGTGTACAATAACTCCTGTGATCTCACTAAGATCGGATGTGGCTCGTATCAAAGACCACACCCTTTAGGAAAAAAATAATTGGAAAAGTATATCACATAAGATGCCGTTCTTGAAGGTGGCTCAAACCGGTTTCGCCAATTTGGATGGAATGAGAAGGATTAACTCCACAACACTTTTTCACCAAACGGCAATGTTCTGGTACCATATGAAACACCAATAATTGCTTAACAAGATGCAGATATTAATGTGGCTTAATAAATTACCATGACAACTCCCTATATTTTGTGTTTAAGCGCTTATATCTCAAAAACGAACCCGGTAAACCTCCATTTTTTAATGCAGAAAAATGATTAGCAAGCTAAGATGAAACTATCTGCAAATTTTAAGAAAATTCTCTGGAGAAGATTCAGAGCCACTTTAAAGTTTTCCAATTGTGAAGGTGGTTATGAATCTGCTCCAGAAAATTTTTCTAAACTGTGTAAAGAGTTACTCACTCTCCAGTGGTAAAACATGGGGGGTCACCGAGTTCGTTTTTGAGATATACCAACTTTAAAACAAACGAGATGCTTCCGTGAAGCATACACTGGGTTGCCTGTGGTACGTGCTACAGAAAATCAGAAGGCACTGAATTGTGTGGTATTGAAATACAGCATTCCGGTCTCTGAAGAATAACAAATAAAAGAGAAGCGAGAAACATTGGCTTCTGGGCTGACATGTTGATAATTTTCAAGTTCCCTCACAACTTCTTTGCACCACAGGTGTGCCCTCTGAGCATCTGACAGCTTTGTAATACTAAACTTCACTAAAGTCAAGCCCTGTTGAGCGGGGTTAGTGTTAGGATGGGAGACCAAAACAATAAACTCCTCGTAAAAAGCGGAAGCATCTGACCGAAAATACTATTAACGCTAACAAAT
>OX421447.1:45610309-45612809 GCA_949126865.1 Montipora capitata | reverse complement strand
GGGTTGCAAAGAGTTTCTTTTTACTTCTTTGTGTGTGTTAAGTGCGTCAAAGTTCTCGAAAATACTGAATTTTGTAAATATCTTTCGATATTTGCTCTCACCATGTACACAAGACTTGCATACTGCATCAAAATGCCGTGAGCTGCCAACTGCACATTACCAAAAGTACCTGCAGAGAGTGACGTGCGATAGTTAATATGAGAAATTTAAAAAATAGTATTGAACCGCAAAACCATGCTTTACTTCATGGAAAAAGCGAGAATCACTGCTGACAGATGCAAGTCTGGAAACAAGGCAGGATAATCTTATAGTTTCCTGCACGGGAAGTTTACCAGTGTAGGTGGTTTTCACGTGGCGTCACCGTCGCCATGTTGGTGAATGAAAACAAAAGATCTCTCATAAGGGACTTGTCAGAAATTAGCAGGGGGAAGGGGAGGGGGGGGGGGTGAAAAATCGGGGAGGGTCACAGTTTTTTGAGCCCTTCAAAAGGGAGGGCCATGGAAAAAAATAGACAGCAAAAGAGGGAGGGTCACAAGAAATTAAGCCGTTGTGATCGTGAAGCTTGAGGATGCTTTCAAATCAATCAATCAACTTTATTTAAACACGGTAAATGGCTCAGCAAGCTGGTTTTCAGACATGCCGTGTAAGAATTACAAAGTATAAATACTAAAAAATTTACAAGAATTTCAAGATATAAAAGATATAAATGTTAAAACGACTAATGAGCTAGGTATAACTTAGCGCTAAATATCATATAATGGGAAAGAAATTTAAACAATAGTGATAGTTAGTAACAAGCATAATTTACTATATAATAATACGAACAAGCCATGTAAAAATGTACCCTAGCAAGGTAAAATGTATCCTATGATATCGCACATTTAAAGCTTGCAAGATCCCTTATCTCACGTATTTGATTTGACAGTTGGTTCCAAGCATTTGCACCTCGATAAGAGAAAGAACGTTTTAGAAAATTCGTTTTAGGTAGCGGTAATTGGAAGTCATAGTTCGAACCCCTCAAATTATAATTGTGAACTTCAGAGGTTCTATGAAAATACTCCTGGAGATACGTTGGACAATTGTTATTGAATACTTTAAACATCGTAATTAACAAGTGCCTTTTCTCTCTTTCTTCTAAGTTTGACCACTCTAGAGAATTTAGCACTGCTGTTGATCGAATAGAGTAATCAGCCCTAGTAATAATCCGTGCTGCTCTATTTTGTAACTTTTGTAATTTGTCAGCACGTGTTTTGGAGCAGTCACTCCATACAACATCACAATAATCAAAATAAGGTTGTACAAGTGAATAGTAAATTGTCTTAAGAGTCTCTTGATTGTCAGTTAATTTTCTAGCTAAATACAACATTCGCAAGCCATTCGAGACTTTAGATGAAATATGTTTGATCTGATCATCCCATGTTAGCATTTCATCAATATGAACTCCCAATAACTTAGTACAAGGCTTATGTTCAATTGGCCAATCATCCATCTTTAAATTCATGAATTTAGCTTTTGTCAAATTTTGCCGAGAACCAATAGTCATATAGCTAGTTTTGGAGGTATTGCAACTTAATTTGTTTGTCTGAAGCCAATCATGTACTGCAGCTAAATCACTATTTAAGGAACATTCAATTGTGGATATATCTTCATGGGCCATAGTTATATACGTATCATCGGCAAACATACCAGGTGTTGTATGTTGTAGACATTTTGGGAAATCGTTTACATAAATTATAAACAAAAATGGCCCAAGTATAGAACCCTGGGGAATGCCACATGATACATATTGTTCTGCGGATAAGAGTCCATTTACGTAAGATCTTTGTGTTCTATCAATCAAGTATGATTTAAGCAATTGAAGAGCATTACCAGTGACACCGTAACAAGAAAGTTTACGTAGTAAGATGTTATGGTCTACAGTGTCGAAGGCTTTCTTTAAATCTATAAAGACACTACCATTAAGTTTACCAGCATCCATATTGGTAAGCCAAAGGTTTACCGCTCTTATCAAAGCTGTACAGGTTGAATGATTTGGTCTAAATCCAGATTGAGAGTCTGTCAAAACATTATGTTATAAACACGAATACAAACCAGGTACAGTATGAAAATCATGCCATTCGCTTTTTTTCACCAATCCCATAATACAGTTCATTTGGGGTTTGGGGGGGGGGGGGGGGGGATTATTTGCATTAAAAAAATGGATACAGTCCCAAGAGTAAATAACTTGTACTCTTTTTATGTAAATACCCACCAAGACGGATTGCATTATGGGATGGTGAAAATAGTCAATACAAGATATTTCCTGCCATATGAACAAGTCAAGTCATTGATGGTTTTGAACGCAGTGCGTGTATCTTGGTTTCCAGTGGTAGAAATTATTATCCTATTGAGCCAAAAGCTTTTTTGGTCCTGTTTCTCCAACAGAGATATCACTTGCATGTTACGTTTGCTTTATCAAAAGTACTGATCCAATTTTCTTTTACAACTGTGTAACAAATTT
>OX421447.1:45592809-45597809 GCA_949126865.1 Montipora capitata | reverse complement strand
CTTTTTGTTGTTAAAGTTTTATTTTCTTTCTTGCTTACATATACAACACTAAAAGTGAACTCAAACTGACGAAAAGAACATCTGTTGGATGACAAAAAAACATTGAAATTATACCAGATTTTAGTTACGATATCAGGCCTTAATCAAAAAGGAAATTTTTTCTTGTTTCTGTTTCTCATATTCTGGAGTGCTGCTTTCCTTCGTCTTCTGGCTTCAGCGACTGCAGCTGCGGCAGCTTCGGCTTCTTCTCTTTCTAATTGTGCTTGCCTAAGAAATAATAAAAACCTTATGTTGAAACTCTGAATTCTTACTGAGCAGAGATTTGGGTAGCTTATCTCGATCAATAAACGGCGTTCTCTACTCGAGAATGGTGCGGTATATTGTTCACTTCCGTCCCGCAAGCCTCTGCGTGCCTGGCAACCCTTATCAGGCCCTAGACTCGTGCCAACAAATAGCAATTCAGGCTGGACTACGGTTATCACAATATATACTAATTGAGCATCAGGGGCTTGAAAAAAGAGAAAATTTCACGCATAACGAGACCCAAGACTTTGACAAAGATTGCTCACCTTCTAAGTCGCTTCTCCTTTACAGTCCGAATTATAAGCTTTGCAATGACCAGTACATTTACGATTACAGACACCAAAATGAACACAGGATTTCCAGTCAGAGCAACCACAAGAGTTTGAAAGTAAGTCACGGGTTCTACAATAAAACATTGACAAAATCAAAACTGAGGATTTCATGGCAAAAATACAGACATGCGTGAGCGTACGCACAGTGGCACAGTGGTAATGCGTAGTGTTATTTACCGACAACTTACTTTTCAGGTAAAGATTGTAAACCCTTGCCGCAATGTTGCCAAGCCACACAATTTTATTCCATATTCCATTGCCAATCCACCATACTGTGTACCAGACCATCTCGGCAAGTTGCGTAAATCCATACCAGATCCAGTAGGCCGTCCACATTACCCCACCCCATGCCCCCTCAGCAAACCACTTCACATTTACCCAGGACCACTCGAAAGCAAAAGTCACCACGTTATACACTTTGGTCACCATCCAGGTCACTTTAATACGGGACCAGTCAATCACAAATGCCACTTCATTGTAGCCCATGTGAGCCAACCATTTCATTCTGCTCCAGCACCAATCAGCTACAGCCGTAATTCCATTGAAAGCGCCAACCAATGTGTTCCATGCCCATGTCGGTCCGCTGATGACCCAGTTTGCCACTGTCACTACACTTGTCTGGCATCCGGTATATACTCTATTCATTATCCCTGGGGGTGGGCGTTTGCAGGTACCGTTTCTCATTGGGCGTGTTATATTGACCAGACAAGACGAATATTTGTCAGTCTGAAATTCGAATGACAACAAATTAATTACGCATGGAGCGAAAACCTTTGTCAAAGAGACAATCTAAGGTTGAAGTTACAGCGCTTGCGGAAAAGGTATCACATCCCTCACAGACTTAATTTAACTATGAATTCTTAACCTTTGCACGCTTAGATTCCTTGTTTCTGTCCTGTCTCACATCGCTGCTCCTGGGAGGTTGACCATCTTTCAGCGTCAGTTTCAAGTCCAGTTTATAATCAGCAGAGTTAACCTTCACTGTAATTACGAAATCCTTCAGCGAAAAAAAGCATATTTAATTAAGGTATGTCTCTTGATTCTGATTTTGATACTTTTGTTATGAAGCCGAGAAATGGATTCAGACTCACCTCTCCCTGCCATCCTCCGACAATAACGGAGTTGTGTTCGAAGTCGTTGAGTAGGAAGTCTCTCTTGCCAACCACATATTCGTATCCTGCGAAAGCGATGGTATTTGACCACTTAAATAACTAGTATTTTAAACGTGAATCAATTCTTGTGGTACTTATCTCCTTTTCTCCCACCCCTAACAAGGCCAGGGCATTTTGCCACAACGTAATCCTCTAAGTAGAGGAACTAGTATTGTTCTTAGGCCTTTGAACGAACATCTGACCTCATCGTTTGGCGCTTCTATCGGCTGTCAGCATACACTTGCTGAAGGGCTCACATTACTTTCCTGGGCAAATAGCATTCGTAGAATGACAGAGGTGGGTTAATCCGGCAACTGAATTGATATGGTAAATTGACCACCGTAAGGAAATTCGAAAGCTGAATTTTCTAGCGTTAGGCCTTCCTTATTCATAAGAAACCCCTTTATCCATTCGTAAAATGAGTTTGGCTGTTCATTGATCCATGCGTCTTTTCAACCGACTTTTTTTTCTGGCAATTCAATTTGCGTGAGCGTGTATTTAGCACATTCATAAGCTATGCAAGCTCAAGTGTTTTATCTTTAGCGTATTTCACCCGCCGGAGCGCGCGCCGAAATCAGAACTTCCAGAAACGTGTGCAATGACCCTTATGCAACCATGGCAACAAAGAGTGGTTTAATTTTTGCAAAAAGGGAAAACAAAGGACTTTGAAACATAGTCAATGATTGGAGTGTAAGTCCGCCATGCCTACGTACTCTCATGTTAACGTATATTCCTTGGTTTAAAGCAAAAAACACGATCAATAAGATTTTGTTGACAAAAGTAAAGCAATTTGTGTTAAAGAGTACATGCCTGGAGAAAAGTTTGCGAGCAGAGTAAAAAAGAAAAAAATGAGGAAAAGGATAATTTCTTACCTTTTTGTCTCTCTCTGAAAGTGTAATCTGTCACCGAAAACAAAACTGCTACCGCAGTTATCAATATCAACACCTTGTCACTCATAACGATACTTTTCTTATAGCACACCAAGCGCACACCTGATTTGCCTTACGAAGAAGATCAAATTGAGCGTTAACGTCACAGTAGGACTGCGTGATACCTAGCGCGCGCTGTAAGATTCACGGCCTCGCTATAAAAGCGAGTCCACGAATTTTTTTTCATGGTTGTAGTTAAGCGTTTCAAAACGTGATGAGGGGGTGATAGTAGTCCTTAGAAGGACTGTTGTTGGTGACATTGACGAACGTTCCAACAATCTGAGCGAAACTCATCATCAGAGTCAAGTACTTTGCGTACTC
This sequence comes from Montipora capitata, assembly GCA_949126865.1. Classification (NCBI taxonomy): domain Eukaryota; kingdom Metazoa; phylum Cnidaria; class Anthozoa; order Scleractinia; family Acroporidae; genus Montipora; species Montipora capitata. The sequence continues at coordinate 45,594,773 of OX421447.1, read as the reverse complement.
AAATAATAGCGATGACAATAACAATGACTTAAACTAGTCTTTATTGACCACTTCCCTGTGGCGCTTCATCTGTAGCAAAATTACGTTTCGACTATCATATCAAAAAACGAAACGAATTAGTCTCGAAAAATAACGAGATATGTCGAAATAGGTTTCGAAAAGTAATGAGATACTTTCGAAACGAAATGTGATTATTTCGAAAGCCGGTTGCCATCATACAACAAAACAGAAAAAAAAACCACTTATGTCCAGAAATGCAAGAAATTAGATGCAAGCCCACTTTTGATATCCAACCCGAAGAGTCCCTTTAACTCTAAGCATTTCCTATCTATTTCTAGCAACAAGGTTAGGGTAAAGCTAAGGTTAGCTGAGAATTTTAAAACAGGACCGATCAGAAACAATTTCAGCTAGTGGTCAGAACGCGTCTTAAAGTGCCCATAACCTAATTTTTCTCACTTAGTCATCTGAATCAACACATATCTCATAGACGTTTCGCGAAAAAAAAAAATTGCGATTTTCCCAAAACGCGATTTGGAAATGAAATTAGAAAACGTTCAAATTTGCCGCCATTTTGGCTCACCATTCGCCTTAGTCTTCTATCGATTCTTCCCGGTCACAATACTGCTGTGACGTAGATTAAGGAACACGTGACTTCAAGTGAAAAAGGAATAGCGATATAAACAGTATAGTAAGGAATAATTCCCTTGAAAATGCCTAAAAGATGCGTAACCACTCGATGTAACAACAAAGCTGATCCTAAAAAAAGAATATACGTAGGAATCCTTCGACTCGCAAAACGCAATACCTCAAAAGAGAAGGAAAAATGGCTGCAGATTTTGTCTTGGTAAAAAGAAGACCGGTAAAACTTCTTCGCTGTGCTAGATTCACTTCAAAGAGTATGACTTTTCAGTATTGTATGGACAGCAAAACGAAAAGATCGTTGAAGGCGGATGAGATTCGCTTACAGGAACAGACATAAGCGTTGACTTTAATTCCCTTGCGAGACCTTCCTTATCCTCTTGTTCTTTCTGTAATTTTGTAGCCATTCCTCGTCTGCTAATGGTTCTTCCACGTAGGGTTCCTTGTAGTTCTGGGTTTCAGTGCTAGCGCTGGCTGACTCGTCGAGACCGGCAACTACTCGCCTCAAATTCTTTTTTTTAAATCGCCAGTTTATTCACTTCCAGATTCAGAGGCACTTTCCTTGATAATAAATATAGGCATGATTGATATTTTTTTTTACTGAAAAATACCAAAAACGATCGCTGAGCGATACCTTGGCGTTGATTAGTAAGAAAAGATAAGACCCACGCCAACAAGCATTCCTTAATCTACGTCACAGCGAGCCCGTGAGGTCCTGACCAGCGGAAGGGGTGTACCAAATAAAAGTAGGATTGAAAAAATCGTAGAAAACTCGCCTCTCCCTGGAATTGAAAAATTCTTTCGCCAAATTTAATTTTGTAATATGGACTTTCAAATAAGAAAATAAAACTTTTTAGGTTATGGGCACTTTAAGCCCAAGATCAAGATCATTACCATCTCCGGATCTCAAGGCAATCGCCCTAACCTCTCGAAAAAGCTTTTTAAAGTTCTTTTCGTTGCACACACGTGGTCGCTAGGAGAAACGACGAAAAGAATCGAAAATACTTGGGAAGAATACAATTGTTGTGACAGAACAGATAATTATCGTAAAAACACCGACAAATTTTTTTTTGGAACTAGTACGCGTACGCAATGCGGACCTATTTTTAAGCAAGTTCGCTCGGTGAAGGTCGGTGTTTTGTCGGATGCGATCGGATTAGGCATGCGATATGGCACTCTTCCGCTGAGAAATGTTTTGTTGCGCCAGGACAGTACAACGTATATATGTTTCCTGTTTCTTAAATGTTATGTGGCAGTCGTAAGCGAAAACTGACATGGCCTCATTACTTCGAACTAGCTTTCGTCCATTTCGTCATTTAATTGAA
>OX421447.1:45575309-45585309 GCA_949126865.1 Montipora capitata | reverse complement strand
TTATTGCAGGTCGTAGACACTGTACTTCCTGCCAACTCTCAACGACTTATGTATGCATAAGTTGAGAGCCTTAAATCTGTTTTTAAGGTGACTGTCATAAAAGGTTGACTTCTACATGCACATGGGTAAATATTAATATCATCACGGTATTCTTCTCTCTTCCGCTGCCGTGAAATTTTCCAGGTGAATTTTAAATGTCTGTAAATATTATTTATCAAAAAGGAAAATTTTCATTACGAGTCAAAATCGGGCATTACTAAACCACGGAACAGCAAAGCGAAACACCAAAACACCATGTATGACCCCATTGAATACCAGTACTAACTGACAAAGGTTGGATTTGAGATTATACATCGTTTTAGGCCTAATTAAGGCCTAAAACATTATTGCTCCTAATTCAATTAGATTAAGAGTAGGATTCAGATTAAGACTGAGATTAGGAGCAACAATGTTTTAGGCCTAATTTAGGCTTAATTTAGGCCTAAAACGATATTTAATCTCAAATCGAGCCTTTGTTGGTTAGTATTAAATGTATGGTGGGGTCATACATGTTGTTTTGGTGCTTCGTTTTGGTATTTCGATGTTTCGCTGTTTTGTTGTTTGGTAATGTCCGTCAAAGTCAGAGTGAAGACAATAAGCGAGCCAGCAAGCCATCCATGGGTGCTTACACTTAAAAACTGTTTATCAGCCCTATTTGAAACGGTGCTTAGATGTAAATGCGAAATTCGCACGGCTGGCATGACTCGCTGGCTCGCAGATTGTACAGCCCCTCAAAATCACATGTACATGTAACATCCATGGGTAAATTTGACGAAACTAAATGTTCATTTCTAATTCCATTTGCTCCATTTTTAGGGAGGTGTCAGTGTTGATTTAACAAAAATGAATGAGATACTGGAGTTTAATCCAGAAGATTTTGATGTTGCTGTACAAGCTGGTGTCACAAGACATCAACTCAACAATTATGTGAAAGATTCGGGGCTATGGTTCCCAGTGGGTATGTTGTAATATACGTTGTACACTCCTACATTTACTTACAGTATTTTTGTGAAAAAAAAAACCATGAAAACTATTAGTCTAAGAGGGAAAGAGGCATTTTCGTGCATTTCACAGCCAAAAAATGAATCGTATTTTTGGTATTTGTTTTATAGTGTATTTTATTTTGGCAATCATTTTGCAAGCGTTCATTTGATACAGGATGTCAGACAGCAATAAATTTTTAGTAATTTATTGGTGCAATACAGATATGCAGGAATTGCTGTGCAAGGCAGTTTTTAATTACGTGATAATTGTGTACTATCCAATTAAAAGGGTACCACAGGCACAAATTAAAGTTACTGCATGCGTAACCATTTTCATATTTTTGGCATTTTGTTTTTCATCAGTCTGAGAACAACATTAATTACTTAGAACTGAAAGAAGCTACATGTACATGTATTGCAAGTTGAGGAATTTAAATGTTTGGGGTGACAAATTGAATACTTAGTGAAATGAAATCCTCTTAGCTTCTGCCATTGTTTTTTGTGTATTATACTTACTGTGAAAATCCAAAAACCAGGAACACGAGAAATATTTATGAAATGTTAATTGTGTTTCAAGCGAAAAGCCAATCTTTTACGAGACGACTATTTAAACCACAACCAGTATCAGTACTAAGTAAATGTAGTTTGTGGTTTCATGTCACCTCTGATTGGTTGCTGTACAATGTGAAATGTTAAAATCAAATCAAAGTGTTCACAGATTTCAGCACCCTGCCAGTAGAGTCTTTCTTAACTTGACGAGAAAGGAAGGACTCTGCAGAAACCGTGTTAAGTCTTTATTAAGTATGCACAAGCTGTCGCGTGGAGACAGTTTCAAATCCAGGCCAAGTTTCAATCACACTCCTAGACACCATATTGATTTTTGTACTGAAGGCTCAATTTTGACCTTTGCCTTGTCAAAAATATGATGCACGCTCTGCCTAAACTGGTTTCACCGGAGTGACTAGCCCAGAAACTTGGGCTGTGGCAACTTACAAAATTAATTAATGAGTCCCTAAGGGTCAGTGACATAAAAAGGGGGGGGGGGGGGGGGATATTCGCATGCCTGAGGAGAGGGGCATGGGCAACTGAGGGTAATGATGATTACTCCTCCCCCCACCTTTGCAAGGCTTGTGAAACTAGAAAAGGAGGAACACAGATTCTCCTTTTATCTATTTATTATTATTTTTTAAATCAATTATAATTATTATGTTAATCCCTATATTTTGGCAAAATTTGGGTGGCAGGGAAGGCAGAGCCTATGCCCCCTAGGGTAGCGGTGTCCCTAGGAGGACCCCCTAGAGTAGCGGTGTCTCTAGAGGCAACCCTGCGTTAGAATGTAACATAGGGTGGACCAGAAGAGGGGTGCCCTTCTGGAAGGAGAATAGGTCAGATGGTGAGTTGTACCATCTTGGAATAAGCAATCCGGACCTATTGCCAAGGAGGGCTGTCCCACCTACTGTGGGGTAAAGTGCAGCCCATGGTGCACTTCCCTGCCACGATTGTGTGAGCCAAAATATTCTGGTCAAGAATGGGGGAACACAATCACCCCACAGTAAATTGTGTGGACGGTGGCTGGAATACCAACTGCCACATGTAGAAGAAATAGTATACGATTTAGGCATGCATAGCCCACAGGGGGAGCAAAAACCCCGCTGATAGAGGGATGGCGCAGGGGGAGGGTGAGGCATTGGGAGCCAGGTGGCGGAAGCGGTCCATCTGAAAATGGGACAAAGAATCAGCTATTGAATTATCTAGCCCAGGGATATGTCTAGCGGTGAAGGAAAAGTTGTGTTCTAAGGTAAGAATCGTAATGGCCCGTACGAGGTCCATGATCCTAGGGGACTTGGAGCGTTTGGAGTTGATGATGGAGACAACTGGCAGGTTGTCGCACCACATACAAATATGTTTGCCTGACCACGAAGGGCCCCAGAGGTAGCTGGCGATGTAAATTGCAAACAGTTCCTGCCAGTCAATGCTGATACCCATGGTGGGGTTAAGGAGGTGTTGAGGGAGCCAAGGAAACCATTCCCCATTGAGATAACCACCATACCCATGGGACCCAGAGGCGTCCTTAAATAATTGGAGGTCAGGCGAGGAGAGAACGTCACCCCCTAAGAAAAGACTTACTCCATTCCAATGGGTAAGGAAGGTTAACCACATTGAAATGTCTTTGCGGAATTCCCCGTTCAGTTTAATGTGCCAGCGAGAGTTAGTGATGCCATTTGTTAAACTAATTATTCTTTGCAGAAAAGCCCGGCCCGGGGCAACAACCCTGCAGGCAAACTATAGGGTACCAATCAGGGACTGGAGCTCCTTCAGAGTGGCAGATTTACGGTGTAACCACTGTTGAAGGGCCTGTTTAGCACGGATTAGTTTGTCCAAGGGAAGACGAGCTTCCATTCTAGTAGAGTCAAGGAGAATACCCATAAATTCTAAGGAGGTGGCAGGAGCAAAAGTTTTACCGGGGGCGACTGGGATATTGAGTTCGGTGAAAAGACAAAGGATTTTGCAAAGGGCTGTAAGGCAGTCTGACCTAGGGGGGCTGGTGACAAAGAAAAAGTCATCCAGAATGTGGATCACGTTAGGGATACCTAGCTTATTTTTAATTATCCATTCAATCATGCAGGAAAATTGGTCAAAAAGATAGGGTGCAGATCGCAATCCAAAGGGGAGCACTGTATCGAAGAAATACAGGCTGTTCCATTTCATGCCGAGGAGCTCCCAGTCGGATGGGTGCACTGGGATATTGCGGAAGGCTGACTTGATGTCCAACTTGGACATGAAGCACCCTTGACCAATCTTCTGAATGATAGAAACGGCAGTATCTATGGTAATGTAGTGTAAGGAGTAGTCGGTTGGGCTGATGTGGGAATTAACGCTAGTGGTTTGATGTTTGGGAAAGGAAAGGTGAAAAATGGTTCTCCTCTCGGTGGAATGCTTTTTTGGAACAACCCCAATGGGATAAACCTGAAAATTGGGAAAAGGGGGAGAAACGAATGGGCCAGCAGTGTGACTGAGCCGTAACTCTTTCAAGAGATTGGTGCTTATGATGTGTGGATTTTGCTTAGCAGAAATGAGGTTGGGGTATTCCCTAGAAACCCGAGGACCCTGGAAACCAATTTTAAAACCCTGGGAGAGGCCGGTGAGGACAGCATCGACAGATGCCCGGTCAGGGTGATCATGCAGATAAAGGGCAAGTTGGGGAAGGTCAATAGGGGTGGTAGGGGACAGCGTAGAAAGGTATTCAGTGGTGGCTTCGGGTGGAATGGCTTGAGCGGCTAGTCTTTGACTGTATGGGTCCAGAGCTTGAGGAGTCAGGGTGGTCCTTTCCTGGGTGGGCTGCAGTGCATCCGGGCTTGTTGCATTGGTGAGTGTAGGGGCAGGGGGTGCGGGCACAGGGGACCCCTTTGTTGAAGTTGAAGCAGAGGTCACCACGCTTGGAGCCTGAAGAGTCTGTATACCTGGGGGAAAGGGGGCAGGAATCGGTTACGTGATCCGAGCTGCTGCAGGCCTTACAAAGTATGGCTTTTGGGACACCGGTAAAGGTGTCTACGTACAACTGAACATCCCTCTGGCCCCAGTTAATGGAAAGGTTGTGAGAGGCTCTTCGGCGAAATTCCATATCATACAAATACCACGCCATACCGGGGAACTTACGGGCTGACTCATGTATCAATTGCTGGTAGGCGAAAAGGTCCACCCCCTGGGATGGGTAGGAGGAGAGGAGTACAGACGAGTAAATGGCAAAAGCGTCGAGCCATCGGTCGATCCCAGTAATTTTGGGGCGCTTAGCCTGGGATGGGAGGGGTATAGTAAGGCCCTCATGTCCTACTTGTAGTTTAAGGTGGGAGTTCGCGGTAACGTGGTCTCGTAGTAGAGACGAAAAAGGAAGAAGGCTAGCAAGGTCCACGTACTCACCGTTTGTTATGGCTATGATGCAGCTGTTGGAGAGATGGCTGGGGATAGATGGGACTCTGTAGTTGGTATGCAGGAGGGCTGCGTCTTCCGGTGTGCCAAGATTCAAAACTTGCTGAGAGGAGGACAGCGAGAAATCCACAGAGGACGGAGTCTGTTGTTGTTCACCATTGCGGACCGGTAGGAGAGAGGGATCTGGTGCGAGGCTGGTAACGCCTGGCAGTTGTTGATGTTGCTGAGCAGTTGAAACAGTGCCAGATGTTGAGCTCGATGGTGAGTTGCTTGCAGAGTTGAAGGTTGCCAAATTTTGCTCCATGATAGAGGCAATCATGGAGGCCAACTGCTGATCCGGCATGATCGCAGGGCCGGTAGATGTGGGTGTGGAGGCCCGAGAATCATTCGCTTGGAGGTGAGCGATGAGCTGCTGCCGTGGCCCTGATTGTACCAGGTGGCGCTGGGACGAAAGTAAACGTAGCGTTTCAGTCGGCATTGCCGCATACTGCGTCATTTGTACTGCATCTGCAGAGTTAGCACGGGCATTCGACTGAGCCGTGGTAGGCGGAACCGTAGTGCGTTGGCTGCTTCGAGATTTACGTTGTTTCGGCATGATATGTGCACGTAGGGAAAAAATGCGATCTTAAAGAGTGCAACTCAAGGTACTTGCTTGAAGAGCAAAGCTGAAATGTGGCTGACTAATGGTATGGGGGGTTTACATAAGGTGAAACAGGTGAGAATCGTGTGATGTGGAAAATTACTGGAAGCTTTGGCAACTGCTTTAACATTGTAAAAGTGAAAGTACTTTGACCTAAACAATGAGCTTTTGACTACTGGACAAGCCTTGATTGCAAGGGTGAGGAGAGTAGAGTACACTACGGACAAGTGAGGAATAAATAGTACTCCCTTAGGGCTCATTAACCCCAGTTAAGAGCTTAAACTTATAATTAAATGTTAAAGACTTGACACGAATTCTGCAGAGCCTCTCTTGCTCACACTCTGAGTTTAGAGAGGCTCTGTTGCAGGGTAGGTTTTCAGATTCGCACAGTAATACCTGAATGTTAAGACAGTTCTGATGGTAACTTGGTGTTGCTTACAGCTGCAATGCAATAAAATAACCAAACAAGAAATAGGTGTCTCTTGCAATGCATATGCATACGGTCCTTTATAAATTGTTTTATCACAATTTGTGACTTTTTTTCCTTGTAGATCCAGGAGCAGATGCCAGTCTGGGTGGTATGGCATCAACCAGTGCATCAGGGACAAATGCTGTTAGGTATTAGTGGGTTGGGGGCTCAACTCCTAAATGTATCTGAGTTTTTTTCTTTTTCTGTTGAGTGATCGATGCCAGTTCATTGCTGTGAAATGACATCTCAAATCAATGCTGATGCTAAATCTCACCCATAGATTGATCGCTATTTAGTGCATTTGAAGATGTCAATAGAAAACACATTATATAAAATCATTTCCAAAAAAAATTACCAAATTCCCACAGCCTACTCCCATCTGAATTTTACCTTATGGGTAGAGCAGTGAGGATGTAATCCAGAGGTCATACAAGGCTGCTGCGTAAGAAAATTTTTCGGGAGCCCTTTGGGTTTCCAACATTAAAAGTTAGTAGCCCAAGTCATTTTTTTTCAATAGCCCAGAATTAACTAATTAAAAGTGAGGATGAATCACCTTGTGATAAGCTAGGTGCCGGTTTGGGCTACTCGTTCAGAAAGTTGGTCGCCCGCACTCGCAAGTAAGGCACCCCAGGCGACGGGGCGACTGTTAGGCAGCTGAGCCTTGTCATAGGTTCAATTTTCCTACCCTGGCCAGAGTTTTTTTTTCCTGTCCTTGTGTGGACCAATTTCCAAATACTAGCCTAAGGTTTAATGCTCAGATCCATGGTTTCATGGGTATTAACTCAGATAGTACGCACACTCTCATTGGTCAGTAGGTGTGTTATCGTAAGTGTATAAGATGGAAGGGTTAAACAGTAGAAGTAGACTGTTGACATCCATCTAGTCAAAATATCCTAGACTTAGTGTTTTTACATGAATAATGTACAGTTTCACAAAAGTTAAACAATAAATTATTGTAATTGAGAATACATTGAGGGGAAATTTGTGCAAGAGAAAGATAATTTAAAGTTTGAAAATTATTTTTTGTACCTACAAATAGTAAATCATTCTGATTGTAGAGGCAAAGCACCTGATAAGTATTGCTATGAGCAACAACAACAAAAAACAGGATGATGGTAGTCCTTTGTTTTTAGAATACATGACATTATTGAATTGCTACATGCTAAACCCCTTTTTTTTATTGACGCTGTTGTATTTTAATAGGTATGGAACGATGAGGGAGAATGTTACAAATCTTGAAGTTGTATTAGCTGATGGACGGATCATTAATACAGCTGGTGAAGGACGCCGAACGAGGTAAGTGTTATTGTAATAGTATAATCTCAACTGTACATGTAAATGGAAAGCATAGCATTCTTTGATATTTGGGGAAATAATAAAAAGAGGCTTTCATAATAATTAAGTACAACTTTTAGCAAGCTCATGTAGCTGTTTTATTAGTGAGATTTCACTGACATTAAATTCCTCATGTATTTGTATTTTTGTTTCTCTACAGAAAGACATCTGCAGGATACAATCTGACAAATCTGTTTGTTGGTTCTGAGGGAACTTTGGGAATCATTACAAAAGTTACCTTAAAGCTGTATGGGATACCAGAATCAGTATGTTTCCCTTTGTTTGTTTTACTACCCGGTGGGCCCTTGTTGTTCTGTAATAAAAAAGGGAAAAAAGTGAAATCCAGACTAAAGTGTCGGGGCTTCATTAGGGAGGAGTAGTTACTGTACTAAAGTGTAACAGCATGCTGCCATTCTCCCCATTAGTACATGTTACTATTTCTTTCTGTCCCCAATGTTTCTCACTATGGTCAGTGTGGTCCCTTGAAATGCAAAATTTATACGTAAACTTCACATTGAGTAGAATACATATGGCAATTATTCATTTTGTTAATCTATAACAGTAGTACAAGGAAAGGTTACGTTTATACAAACGTTGGCCGTGTAGCACTTATATTTTAAACAGAGTTAACTGATTAGAGTGTAATGTGTAGTGCTAGAGTTTCGAAACTCTAGCACTACACATTACACTCTAATCAGTTAACTCTGTTTAAAATATAAGTGCTACACGGCCAACGTTTGTATAAACGTAACCTTTCCTTGTACTTGTACATACTCATTGCCGTGACTCTAACATCTTCAGTTCCCACGGCCTGCTCCCGTCTGACCTTGTAGCTCAGTCGGTAGAGTGGCGGAGATCTAACCCGAAGGTCGTGGGTTGAATTCCCACCCTGGTCAGAGTTTTTCTCTGTCCTTTAACCCCTCCTATGAGCAGCACTTATAGATTTTACAGTACTCTTTTTTTACTCATGGATTCATGGGTTTATAATGAAAGAGAGCCTTTCATTGTTCCCTACCGTATTACCCTCTACCTCTGTGCCAACATTTATCCAGGTTTGTCCGTCCGCTTTTACTTTTTTACAAACACTCTCTTATTTGATAGGAATATTTGTCACTCCTGAGATAAATTCCCAGTACAGAGTGCACCAACCCTCATCAGCATTCTTGCTTGATTCAACTAAGAAGAAGCGCGACGGGTGGGGGTTGGGTGTTGCCTCTCTCTCTCTCTCTCTCTCTTCCTCTTCCCCCACCCCCACCTCCAGCTTCTCCATGGTAGATGTCCATGCCCCCAAATAGATGCACGCTTTAATAAGCGTCACGAAGTGTCCCCTTGCTCTTCTCGCCAACTTCAACATCACTCGTGTCTCGGAATACAGACAAACAACGTTACAAGGTGTTCCCCAAATGTTGCTCCTCAAGGAAGCATAAACAGCTGCATTTACTCTAAGCTAAAATTAATGCTAACCTTTACCCTTAACCGTATTGTTGGCAATAGGTGTTGGATGTCAAAATATTAGGTCTAAAACTAGATCCTCAAATGACATTTAGAATGGCATTGACATTATCTTCTCTCAGGAATAATAAATATTTTCTGACTTGATCGTTAGACAGCATCTGGTGTGTCATCATTTCCTGATGTCAAGTCAGCTGTTGATGCTGTGGTGGAAATTCTGCAGTGTGGCTTGCCCATGGCTCGTATTGGTAAGATGCGTTCCGACTTTCAGGTGATGTCATTTTTACCTTGCCAGTTCGTAACGTCTTGGCGTCTCATGCGTCTTTTTTCTTTGTAGAATTTTTGGATGATGTTCAGATTGATGCCTGTAACAAGTTTTCGGGCTTAACTTATCCGGTGACGCCCACCTTGTTTTTGGAGTTTCAAGGATCAGAGAACAGCGTCAAGGAACAAGCTGCTGTTGCTGGTCAGGCACTTGAAACTGAAGACTTACCAAGCGTTCAAGAGACGTCCGTTTTAATGCTGCGTTGTTTTCTTGATTTTCTTAGCTGATGTCATCGAAAGTAATGGCGGCTCCAAATTCCAATGGGCCACGGAACTGGAAGAACGAAATAGACTCTGGAAGGCCAGACATAATGCTTGGTATGCGGACATGGCTCTTAGGCCTGGATGCAAGGTAACAGCATATCTGGTATACGTAGAGTACTGCTATTGGCTAGCTAAATTAGACCCTGACAATCCTCAATCCAATGAGCCAATGTTAACGCAAGGCCAGTTATTTGCAGCCGGCGCGATGGACGGGAAACTCAAGGTGCGTTGTTTGGTTTTGGCTCTTATTGGCCGAGAGTGTGGCGCCAGATTTTTAAAGATAATCACCAAGCGTATTAACTGGGCAGCAGCGCTATGGCTCAATAGGCCACTTCGGAAAATACCATAATACTCTTTGTTTGTCCCCCGAAATTTTGCGTAAGCAGTTTCCAGTTTCTCTTGGGACTTACAATGGTCCAAGAGACAACAAAAAAATGATTATGCAAAATTGGGGGGATGGCCTATTGCTTTCAACATTCGATTTTTACTCAACAAGGGCTGATGCCTGTAACAAATTTCAGTTCTTGGTTGATGGTTTTGCCGCCAACCCGTGCACCCACTCAAAGG
>OX421447.1:45537809-45570309 GCA_949126865.1 Montipora capitata | reverse complement strand
TAAAGCAATCACTACGCGCATAGTAGTTCAAATCCAAAGAAATCGCAAAATTACTTGCGACACAGGGGGTATGTGTATCCCCCACGGGGGATACACAAATCACTAGTAATATATGTGTGGGGATACACCTATCACAGGATACGCTATCACTGTGACACCGCTTCGTTTAGTTTAGGGTTAGTTAATGCAATTATTTTTTTTTTTCGTTTTAAATGGCTTAGACATGAAGGTAATTCAGTAAATGGCCTGTGTGAAGACGTATAGTTGTTAAATGTTCATCGGTAAGTGTTTTAGAAGTGGTAGATACAACACGGGGGGGGGGGGGGGGTGAGGGTGAGGATGATTTGTGACAATTTGTGCATTCGTCATCGACCAATCAGAAACGCGATTTTCTGTTGAGTAGATAATACATCGCTTTATAGTTGATTCAAACGGAATTGATCACTTCGCATCCTGTAATGCGATCGCTTATGAAACTGAACAGGTTCGGTGATACATTACAATTTGATAAGGTAAATGTCGTGGACATTTATCAGCCCAAGGGCATTAGGGGTAGAATGAGGTGCAGCCAGTCACAGCGCTCGTTATATCGGCAACAAGCACCAGCCATATAGAAAAGTTGGTTAATACACCATTTTCGAATTCTCACGGCTGGACTGGATCTAGCATGAAATGGAGGCTAATGCGGGCAAATTTTTTCAAATGCAAATTAATTTGCCCGCATTAGCCTCCATTTCATGCTAGATCCAGTCCAACCGTTGGAATACGAAACTTGCCTAATTTGGACATACACCACTAATATTAGGATAACAGTTGAACTGTATCGGCATTTGCAGGGGTATAAAGTGTTTTCACTCACGTGATCATGTTTTTCCACCGAAACAAAAGAAAACGTTTGATGATAATGGGGCTCAATTCCCAGAGGATTAGTTGGGTACACGAACGTGGCCGCCGTTCTATTGTTTAGGTTCACCAACATGGCCGCCGTGACGTCACGTGAAAGCACTCTATATATGTGACTCGATAGCGGCGTTGCCTGTCACCAACATGATTTTTCAATACATTGTACAATAGAATTTAAATAGTGAATGGATCAACATAGGTAGTGTTTTAAAATTGAAATATCGTGAGTATGTTTCTGCTTTAACAAAATGCTCGTTGTACTAACTCAAGCGGGTGCTCTTTGTTGTAATAAAAGCATATTGTTGCATGTTGTTACTTTGTTCCAAAATATATATTTGAAACAACCTCCTCAGTTGATCCCAAAATCAAAAGCAATTTTCATTTGACACGGAATTCGCTGTAGTACGCACCCTCGTTTTTTAGGCCATTTTTTCCGTGCCATTTTTAAGGGAACCCTCACTCCTACTGAAAAATAACGTTGAGCCAAAGGAAATGATGTTTACAATGAATTTTTTGAAAAAACGTTTGCAGCAAAAGAAAGTATATTGGAATCGCTCAGATTTTCACTTCCAAATTTCCCGGGAGCCGCCATACGGTCGTCTTCGTGTTCTCACGTACAAACAAATTGTTTTGAAACAATAAAATACCGCTGACACGTAACAATTATTCATTTAATAGCTGTGTCCTGACCCACAGGTTTGTCAAGACGCATTTTTAAATCCCTTTTAACTTATTCACGCGAAGTGTGGATAAGTTGTTGTAAGAGTGGGATTTTGGTTTGAACGGAAATCCGCGTAGACGGAAATGAAATGGACGTTTTAAAATGGCGCTGTAAACAACCACTTCCTTGCTGCAGTCGCTCTGCATCGTGTGTCTGCAAAGGGTAGCTCAAATGTCTATCTGGCCCTATGGAAGCGCGTATCGAGTTGGCAACCAACCAGCTAAAAAGTACAGTGGCGAAATGACCAACAAAAGGGTCTAAAATGAGATTTTTTTTTCATCCGACGTGCCGCCTCTGTTGATAACCAATTCCAGAGACACATAACAATGATGTAACGCCTCAAGGAGTAACCCTGTAGCTATTCCAGACTGTTGGTCCCCATAGACCTTATTCATAAATGGCGGTCAATTTATAATTCTTTTGTCGAAGTGCAAATTAGCCTACCAAGCCTCGATACCATACAGTGAATTGAAAAGAATTCTTGCTCTAAAATGAGGCTTGGTAGGCTAATTTGCACGTGGACAAAAGAATTATAAATGTGACCGCCATTTATGAATAAGGTCTATAACCTGTAGTTTCTTTTGTATCATCCATTCTTGGTTTGCATCCACGTGATCACACGGCCATGTTGGCGACAAAACAATAGAAAATGGCCCCACGAGTTTTGCATAATAATAGAGTCAAATTCCCAAAAGACATTTCGTCATCACTTCTTTCCATCCCTCAAACTGACATTTCCCTTTTTATTCAACTTATACGACGTACAGGCTACTTTAGACTTCAAATCAGACTTTAAACAAGCTGAGAAGATTCACAATAGGCGAGGCAAAGAGTTGAACCCGGATCGATGGCTACACCTTGCAGTTTCCGATATCCACCAGACTAACGAGACAACCTTCCGGAAAATCGAATTTTTTAGAGTATTGAAATAGTAGTACCCATCAAAACAATTGAAAGTTAACCGTCTTCAACGGGGTTTTTAGACCTAAATACTGTAGACCAGCGCGGCATAGCTTAGAAACGCTATTTCTTGTTGAACTAAAGCTGTAATTCTGCCTGTTTTCATTCTTTTTAGAGCGGTAAGCTTGTCAATATTAACATGGGATATTGCGTCGTGTAATTGGTACGAAATGTCCAATGTCAGTTTGAGGGATGGAAATTAGTGTTGACCAGTTATTTCACTGCATTGTTCTGTACACCAACATGGCCGCTGTGACGTCAGATGAAAACCCCTAACTGTTTCGTTCTCCAATAACAGACAGCGTCTGGAAAGCTTCAGTGTCTTCCTGTTCAAGTTCTGGCCTCGGTTGTGCAAAAGGTGGGTAACGCTATCCGCGAGATAAATCACTATCCAGTGGATAAACAATAGCAAAATCAATTGAGTTATCCAGTGGATAGCAATATCCACCCTTCGAACAACTGGGGCCTGGTGGAGGAACAAAGAGAGCGAATAAAAGATGTATTATTTTAGTCCACCAACAAGCCGGTGATGACGCAACGTGAAAACCACCCATACAAGAAGCTCATGACATTGAAGCGTTTAACTCTTGTTCAGAGCTGAGGTCTTTTGAGTTTCAAAAATTTCCTTATTTGGATGTAACGTAGCTCGTGCATTTTCCCGCGCTTGCAGCAGAATCGATCTTATTTTGTCCATATTGGGGCATAAATTAAAATTGGTGTCTTAAAATCCTCAGCTTTGTTCCAAGGAAAAGAGCTACAAGTTACACGCTTCAAGGTCATGAATTAATCAGTTTAGCAGAGCCTTTGATTTTTACAAGTTCTTTCAACGGGTTAACTAAGAGTAGATGACTGTGATCAACATTCCTCCGAATGGTTCACGGTGATTTCACCCTATCCTAGCTCAAATGCGTCTCGTCAAGCGAAGGGTCTGGAGCGAGGGTGGAAACAAAGAGTGAGACTGGGTAGAGACGCTTCGGGCGTGTGACGCTCACCCGCGAGAATTCGCGTCTTGAAGAAACGTAAAAAAAAATCCACCCTTTTGCTTCTTTCGTCACATTCAAACCTGGACAAAACACCAGAACTACCGCCTATCAGTGCTAATGAGTTGAGCAGTGATGTTCTAAACTGTAGACCAGGGGTAAAATACAGACAGCGCGGGGAAAAAAAACCGAACTATTTACTAATGGCTCATTTTGCACTAGCCCCGGGCATGTGGAGGAGTACACCGAACGCTAAGTTTTGGATTTTGTTTTCAAACTTCCACGCCGTAGACATCTTCATAGTTGCTGCACAATTCACACCTGGAACAACTTGGAATGATCGCGATAACGAGAGCTTATCTTCTGAGATGTTCTCTTTGACAAAAGTCACTGTTGAGCGCTTTGTGAGCGGGGACAGGGAATGATTACCGCCAACACTTGATTGACTACAGATATCAATATAAACTTTTGCTTAAGACGACAAGTGTACCACCATGAGGCAAGAAAAGAAAAGACGCAAAACACACCAAGCGTACCATGTTGTCCTATTTAACACTAGCCTGCAAGCAGGCTCTTCCGTTGAAAATGGAGCGCGCTCAAAACATCCTCTTCCGTTGAAAATGGCGCGCGGTCGAAATATAAGGGCTTGGCAACTAGACAAGTACTATGGGGTAGGGGTGGGGGAGCAGCCTAGAGAACTAAGAAATGTTAAAACTACTTACAACTTGATGTTTAATGTTTATTTGCTGATGCTGGATTACTTACTTTTTGTTATAAGGTATAAAACGAAACATTGTATGTTAATATATGTAAACTAGCACTGGATAATGCGATTATAGAGTTTTGATTGGCTTAGCCATCATGGTATATGAGCTGTTATATCATGCCAAACTGCTGTGTGCTACGCACCTCGTTGGCTATCCATCATCTCATAGGTCAACACTAACGGCCATCCGTCAAACTGACATTGGACATTTCCTTACAATTACACGACTCAATATCCCATGTTAATATTGACAAGCTTACCGCTCTAAAAAGAATGAAAACAGGCAGAATTACAGCTTTAGTGCAACAAGAAATAGCGTTTCTAAGCTATGCCGCGCTGATCTACAGTATTTAGGTCTAAAAACCCCGTTGAAGACGGTTAACTTTCAATTGTTTTGCTGGGTACTACTATTTCAATATTCTAAAAAATTCGATTTTCGGGAAGGTTGTCTCGTTAGTCTAGTGTATATCGGAAACTGCAAGGTGTAGCCATCGATCCGAGTTCAACTCTTTGCCTCGCCTATTGTGAATCTTCTTAGCTTGTTTAAAATTTTTGTTTCGTTGAAGTAGATGTGAAGTCTAAAGTAGCCTGTACGTCGTATAAGTTGAATAAAAAGGGAAATGTCAGTTTGATGGATGGAAAGAAGTGATGACCCATCTCATATCCAACGCGCACTCGTGGAACAATTGTTAAATATTATTTCACTATTACGCCACTTAACCTTATTTGGTCAAGAGAATGCACAAAATATAAGACGGTAATACACTGTTACTGTTGTATCCCGGTTTGGAACAGAGCAAATACGGACGGAACAGGAGTTTTAAAAAAAGAAATTGTTTTCAACACAATGACAATCCCATTATCCCTTATCATCGCTTGTCACTCGTCATTTCGTTTATCCAGTAAAATGAAGGACACCCGTTGCTCGTATTACGCAACTCGCATAATATGCGCGCACCTATGATTCAATAAGGCGTCTATTTCTGAAATAAATTTAAAGAACATTTTCAGGCTGATTTCTCACTAAGCACCCAGTAACTAAAGAACTTGATCAGCTTGAACCCCGAAATCATAGGTTCTTATATGCGGATGTTTCCCGTACGACAAACATGTTCGGGAGACAACAACTGACAAGAAACAACGCACGAACAATATTAGACACAAGTGACCATTGACCGATAACATAAACGATCACATAATACCAGGGATACGAGTTCTTACAGTTGTATAGCCTCACAAGCCGTCTTTTTTAATGGAGTCGTATTTCACGTCTTTGTAGGGGATACGTGGAAGGCTAACCTTCGTAGAGAGAAGGGAATCTTTCCTAACGTCATTGTTGGCACTGTCCTTAATTAACTGGCCCAAGTTAAAAAGGTCGGATAACTTCATCTGCAGGAGAAGTCACTATCCGACAGTTTCAATATGTGTATAGCCTGCTTGCAGGCGGTAGATGTTGTGTCGCCACGAAACTCTATCAGACGCCATATTGGAAGAGCGTGGGATAGGTCTGGGCCCCGTGAAAAAACGAAGGGGTGTGGAGTGGGAAGAGCTCGCTTTGTCGACCCTCAACCCGGCCCAGACCTAGCCGCGCGAATCCAAGATGGCGACCTCATTACGAATTCCGGTTTTTTCGACCATCCAACCGCCTGCGTGCAGGCTAATACGTGTAAAGATTGAAGCATTGTCAGGTTGACGCACACGACGCGAGCATAAGCTCAGGCAACATCTAGGCCTAGACGCGAAGTCAGTAGCGTTTGGATAATTAGCACCTTTCGTAAGAGGACGGATTCCGCTCTATTTGCCATGGTTTCTCCAGATGCAATTCGGCATCAGAGTCAAACATTAAACCATTGGAGAGTGAGACAAATCGATTGATCGAAAATATCATGCAAAACTACAATGGAAGGATAATTGACCTCGCATATGAAAGGGACATGGGATGCTGGTCATTTCGCTTAAATTTTGAATTTTGGTCTCAGGGTTTTCTGGGCAAAACGCCGTCATAAATGTATGCAGCAGTGAAGGTCTCGTTAAGGGTTGCACGCGAAGAAATATAAAAATATATATATTTAACATCTTTTAAAATATGGTGTCTTTGAGGGGTCAAAAAAGCCACGCCCAGATTGGTCTCCTTTAGGGGTTTCATTCTAAATTTCCGATGAGCATCCCTGTCCTTTCATATGCAAAGTCCTACCCCCGGGAATTGACCTTTAGCAAGTACTATCTGGATAACAACGATCGTATTAAGGCCTCGACGCTTTCAACGAACAAGTCTGTGTACCCGGCCTCTCTGTAGGCCTCAGCTAACAGTTCCATGTCAGAGCGAAATAACTTCTCCTTATCTTGCTGTCTGTAGTTTTCCAGAAGCGATTTCATGTCCTCTATAAATTTATTATTATATTCTGGTATTTCTGTAGGGAGCAGAGGTGATGAAATCCGATGTTCTTTAATTATAAATTGAGTGATGGAGATTTCTATGAAAGAGAAAAAAGGTTCATGTCAAGAATGCAATAAAATCGAGCCTCACTGCTGCCGTTTACTGAGTAATGATCAACACTCCTGAAATTTACTGTATTTTTATTACTTTCACCAGCTGAGAGGTTAAGAATTAATATGTGATTCACTTGATTTCCTTATTGATAGCCTCCCAGGGGTTTTGGGGAACAAGGGACATCAGGAACCCATGAACCGGAGCCTACAACTCTACTGTGTTCGTGTAACGGCGTTTTCACAGACCGATTTATTTTTAGATTGAATTTCCCGCGTGAAGAGCCCGATGACCAATTACAAGAAATTAAGCTGACGTCATAGGGTCACCGAACTGGAACTGCCTTTGTTTTTTCCAGAAAAGATAGTCTAAAAATAGATCGGTCAATGCCGTTACATAGGCCCAGTATGGGAGCTGTAGGCTCCGGGTCATGGGTTCCTGGGGACATGGCTAATTTGAACTGGGGAACAGAGTTACAATGACAACATATATAAGGGAAAAAGAGGACATAAACCATTTTAGGGATCAAAAAGCTTAAAACAAGGGAACACCAGCAAGTTTTTAAAGGGAAGGGACAAAGGACCCCCCTCCCCCTCCCCCTGGGCCCCCCTCTTTCTTTACCCTCATTTCTCAAACCTCTACTTCAGTTTTCCATTTATCCATTGGTAGTTCTAAGGACCTTGTGGTAAATTTAAGTTCAGCAAGAAACAGAAGCAAGATGTCAGAGTCTAAATACATGACAATGGAACTCTGTAGAGGCCACTTCTTCACTGGTAGCACCTTTCCTTTTTCTGTTTGTCAGTAACCACTACACGTTACTATATGGACATGTGACATGTAAGGACCGTGGCTGACAACACCGGTTACATGTAAATTTTGTCTTGTCTTATAAACATTTACCACCCCAACTTTTAAATTACCTGGTATATCTGACTTAAATATGAGATTGCTAAAATGGACTTGATATGCATTGGTTACTTAATCACAAAAAATTAGCTTACAGTGTATGTTGAGAACAACACTTTTGACAGAAGCTGGCTACAAACACCACCAAAAATAAAATAAAATGAAATAACATTATGTTAAATACAATGTCAATAGTTACATGCAAATAAATCTGAAACATTATGTTATTTTGTCTTTATCAAATTTCTGAGATTTGACACTTCAAAATTTCCCTGGAGAGCACAACCTCATAACCTGGAAAGGCGAAAAGGGGCTGATGACTTCCTTGCTGCTGGTTTTGGCCAGTTATTATTAACCGTGTCCAGCCACTTCCTTACAATAAAATAATAAAATTATTATTGTTCATACCCAAAGTAAACGAAGGGTATTTTACAAAAAAAAACTTCACTATTACCACAGGACTCAACTGGCCCCTACTCAGGGAAAATTGTGTCACTCTTGGGTTGGATAAATGGTTAAGTTCACTTAGGATGAACACAACCAAAACTTGCACATAACACCATAATGTACTCACTTTTCACAAGCCTGTCTCTTGCATCTTTGCTCCCTTTCAGAGTGGCTCCAATCTCCCCTCTAAGCTCATTCACTAAGCCCTGAAGTTTGCAACTGAAATCCAAGTTTTCTGAAAGAACTGTTTCCAAACAGGAAGTAAGATATTAAAGATGCACCTACTAATGAGAATAAATTGATTGAAATCTGATTACTCCACCATGCAATTCAGTCGGGACGTGCACTCGTGCAATTTCACAGAGCTAACATACAATGATTTCCATTGGGACTTAACTGAAGGGGTACTGTAAGTGGGGTCTAACTTTTATGCTATTCCTGGTTTGGACAACACTGGTTTTTCAACTTTCCCAGCATGGTCACTAGGGTGGTAGTCAGCCTAGATAGCCCCATAATTTCCACTTTCTAGATGTTTACGTTTGAGATCATTCAACAAATCCAACATGTGTGAGAATACTGCTTGGCTGAGTTCAAAGAATCACGGTCTTAAATCCTTATGGGGTCAGCACATCAAAACACTTGGAACTTCTGCTCTTCCTAAATGTGCTGGCAGCTCCTGCTGTCCTATATCATTATTCCTCAGGCAGCACTAGTGAAAACCCTAACTGGTCCTCCGAAGGGTCCGGAATTTGCGCCTTCCTGGTCGCCAATGCCACTAAAAATTGAGTACTGGCGACCAGAATTTCACAACTGGTCACCAGTGGGCAACCTACTATTAAGTTCGGAGCCGATGATTTTGAAATAAAACATGAAAGGAGTTTTTCAGTTAACTACTTCCATAACGCCGCAAGCAGCCACAAGTTTTTGCGGTTTCTCATAAAATACATATTGGAGCTGAAAAAACAACACAGTAAAGAGATTCAAGGGACTGGTGCAAGGAATGTAGCACATTAACAACATGGCGGCTTGTGTGCTACAGAACGTCACTGGTGTTTCCCTGGCTAAAGTTTTCAACAAACTAAGGGGCAGATGGATTTCATTATTGCACTTGAGGTCAGACACATATTCTCTCCAAAATGTCTGCTTTCAAAAGCGAAAAATAATGCTTGACACATACACAAGACCATGAGGTCGTTGTTTTCTGTTATTTACAACACAATTTGCCATCTGGTTATCCAGTTGCCAGTTTGCGCCCATATAAAAAAGTTAATTTCGGACCCTGCTCTGGGACAAGTAAATTTCATACTCATGCAAGCAATTTTCTTAGACCACTTGCCCAGTGGGCAAGCACCTTCTCAATGAATTGAATAATATTATTCGAAGATGTCCAGAGACAAAACGGCAGTACTTTTTATTTTATTTTATTTTATAGATACTGATGAAATACCAGGATTTCTCCTTTTACTAAAAAATCATCTCTTCACTGCGCACAGTGAACATATCATTTTTATCTTTCGCATGTGAGGATATAGGTGTCGTCATGGTAACGAACATGATTAGCCAATAAAATGCGAGCTTCGTCTTCATTGTAAGATACTTTTGTGCTCCAGTATAATGCCTCTCTACTACATTAACATTTTTATTGCAAAATTTTACATTATCATTATTTGCTTTTCATAACTTTCATATCTTGTTTCATGTTACACAACATGTGTGTTTTAGCGGTTGGTGACCACTTTTTCATCATTTTGAAAATGAAAAAAAAACAAGTTTTAAATCTGGACATTTCATCAATATCTATATAATAAACAGAACATTACATGACCGCTTGGGTATACGAATTTTATCTTCTCGTGCTGAAAGTATCTCTCACTCGTTCGCTTCGCTCACCCGTGAGAGATAAAATAAAATTCGTATCCCCGCGCGGCCATGTAATATCCTCTATGTTATAAATTAATGATAATACAATGAGCCAAGGCGAGTGAAGGAACCCTTTAGGGCAAGTGAGTCATGAGGTTTGCTTTCCTAATGTTCAAGTTAGAATTATAATGTTTTTCTTGTCTTGCTACATTGCAGCTAAATGATAGCCTAGGACCTACCTGATTTATCAAACCATATACACTTGGAATCTGGGACATTAGCCACCATAGAAGGAGCTTCAGATAAACATTTTCCCTTGGCAGTGAAATGAGGAAGTTTGTCATTTGCCAAATGACAGCTGTCGCCATTTCTTATTCCATTGTTTCCTGAAAGTCTTGTTCCCATTAAACAAACAGGACAGGTTTCTACAACAGCATTGATAGTGTTCTTGTCAATTCCAAAATCTCTGTGCCCCACCGTGTACCTTCGTCGAATCTAGAAGGTCAATAATTGTATTTATTTCCTAGTTAAGGGTAATTAATGACTATTCACCAAGAGGGGGTGGATAGTGGTGGATATTTAATAACCAGCCACGAAGTAGCAAGCTAAATATATCCACCACTAGCAACCAATACAAAAACAGTGAAATAATTTTTAAAAATAGCACAAAAAGATGATTTGAACTCTTCCAGCAACGATTACAATATTTTTGGGTGCAAATCCTGCGTGAGTTGCTCGGAGGTGAATATCAAAGGAGTTTCAGAGTCTGAATAGCCAATCAGAGCACGCTTTCAATGCTACACACTGTTTTATAGTATATATATAGTAATAAACTCTATTCAGAGCAGTAATCAGTTTTGTCTGATTACACTAAAGCTTTTCCCAACTCTCACTCAAAAATGGTGTGGTCCTTATTCAGAGGAGATGCAATATCTTAAATTAAATATGAAAATCATCTTTTATCGTTTCTTGTAAATATCTTTATCGATAATTATTTTAATTATTTAATCATGCAGCTAAAGAAATTAAACAAAAGTAATATCGTAACTAAATCAACATCTGAGAATTTTTCTTCTTTTTGTTAGCTGCAAAAATAACAGCATTTATGTCGGCAGCAGTGGTAAGAATGATATTTTGAGAGTTTTAATTTCAAGATACTTTTAAGGGCCAGGGGACCGTTTCTCGAAAGTCCGGAAACTTTACGGGTCACTTTCGGGTGTAACAATTCCTTTTGTATCTCAAGAACGGAGAGGATTTATGTCGTCAAACTTGATGATGATGATGAACTTTATTAATGTGTCGAGAATCTCTAGCACATAGCACTAATTGGTGACACTAAAATAAAATAATCTAGGATAACAATGTTAAAAATAGTAAAAGCTAGGGAAACTAAAAAAAACCTATTTACAAATATTTTTTTTTGCTTAATGACATGGAGTCATTTTTCTTTTTGTTACCTTAGAAACATGTTAAAAGATCGGCTTTCCAAAAGAAGCGGTTGGCAGTTTCGGGCCCGAAAAGTTATCGGGACTTTTGAGAAACGGGCCCCTGGTATGCAAAGGTGTCCGACGATTTCCGAAGACGTTCTGAAGAGTTCCTCAAAGCAGTCTCCAGTGCCTTCCCTACTAAAATCGAATGTTTAAGTAAACGACTGTATAACCATTCACAGATACGTTTTTCTCACATTAATCATAATCCCGCCTACTTTGGAAGAAATATGAAGATGATGATGATGATTGGATGCTAATAAATAAGCTTATAATTCTTCAACTTTTTAAATGGCATGTAATGTAGATTTCTCACTGCGAGTGTTCTAGGGTGGAAAAATTATTTCTTATAAGTTAACTTTGTTTGTGCCTGTTTTTTTTTTATTATTAGCTAACATAGAGAAGTTTTGTCTTATGTAAGATTCAAATAACTAGACTCACCAAGGAAAATGTTCTCTTGACATCGCAATGACCCAAGGAATGAACTTTCCCAACAACCGCTTCAAACTCTTCAATTGGTACAATGATCTTTCCAGTTCGTTTGTAAACAAGAACTTCACAATCTTCCTCGCTATCGAACCTCACATCCATCCGTTCTGCCCAGTTTTTAAATCTTTCTCTCCTTGTGATGCCTCCCTTGGGTTTCGGAAAACCCGCCGCTTTAAGATCAGGTCCACTCGGCCACTGACATCGCCACCGAGGGAGGGTGGTTGAGGAGCGCACTCTAAGACAGTTGAGGAAGAGGTCATAAATAGCCCTCGGTAATGGCCCTGCGTGGTTTCTCCGCTTAATGGCTTTCTCGTTTTCTACCTCAGCACACGTTTCGTCCATTTGTTTTCGCAGACAAGCGGAAGAAATCACTCGAGTTCAGTTATCAACTGACTTCGCAAGTTTTGGGTGCGCACGCATATGACGTCAGGTAATAAGAGTTCCCGTATGCTTCTCTGTTGGGGCCTTTTTAAAGAAATTTGGCATCCAGTCGACAATCAATTGATTGTTGCCCGATATCTGCACCAAGACCTTCTTCCATTTTCTGCGTGATCGCCAACGCGATCATAACATGTTCTCACGCTGTCAAATCAATCTTCTGTCAGCCAATGAAATCACAGGCCAGAATATGTGGAGCGAAATCAATTTCAATTAATTCATAGTAATTCAACAACTTTTTAGTCGTCTGCTTGTTACATAAGCATAGTCAATACAAAAAAAAGTGTACAATGCTTCTTCGGGTCCCCTGCGAACTGAGTCATAAGCAAACTGAAAAGAGGAGCTCTGGAGAAGCTGGGGCGCTTTGCAATCGACCAAAAATTTCGAGATTTCCGGTCCGAAACTGAATGGAACGGTAAAAATTCCGGGAAAAGTTTTCGAAAATTTAAGAATACGTTTTGAGTGCACACTCTTTGATGGAATTTCCGGAATTATCGAAAACGCAAGAGATGTCGGGTTTAGTCTCCCTACCGAGCGTGAGCTCACGTGGACACTTGAAAACAATGCTCAGCGTGTGGCTTTGTGTCGAACGATTTCAGTCTTATAACTAGCAACGGTATGTTACGCTCACTTCGACTTTTGCTCGTCGTAGTTCTGTTCCCGCCGTTTTGCCATTTTGTTAAATCAAGTTAGCAGAACTTCACGAATCATATTTATTAAATTTATTATTCAGACTGCTTGGGACAACTTCTTGTTTCACAGTCATCCTGCTCTAAAGCCGCGAAAATGTTCAAAAAGTCCGCCATTTTCATGCACAACAAAGAGTCACCATGCATGCCCTGTGTTGGAGAGTAAGTGACCTCGAATTCCGGGAAGCGGTCGGACGCGTTCCATTCGACCAGCGAAAATTCCGAAAATTTGAACCGGTGATTTTTGTTAGATGGAAAGCGCCCCTGGAGACGAGAGAACTTGTTGTTAAGCCGTAGACTGAAACCGGAAGTGAACATTTCGCATGCCAGGACAGCGGTCTCTCCCAGATTCAAACTAATGTGAAGACAAGTTA
This sequence comes from Montipora capitata, assembly GCA_949126865.1. Taxonomy (NCBI): domain Eukaryota; kingdom Metazoa; phylum Cnidaria; class Anthozoa; order Scleractinia; family Acroporidae; genus Montipora; species Montipora capitata. The sequence goes on along the minus strand of OX421447.1, from coordinate 45,556,801 downwards.
AACAAGAAACCAATTCAATTCCGGTTGCTATCCGTGGCTCATAATACAATTCAGGCCCCATTTGTTCGAAGGGTGGATAACACTATCCACTGGATAAATCACTATCCAGTAGATAACTCAATTGGTTTTGCTAGTGTTTATCCGCTGGATAGTGATTTATCCAGTAGATAGCGTTATCCACCTTTGGAACAACCGTGGCCAGAAAATTGAGCTCATCGAGTGCGCGCGCACTAGTTTTTTTTTTCACATGGAGCTGGCTGCAATTAATACTTCTATTTCGTAAGGAAGGCATGCTCTTTTCTCCAGGTATAGAAATTCCCTATCGAGGAGTACCTCTAAGAGAACGCACTTGTGCCTTGAGATCCAGAGATCCTGGGTTCAAGACCGCGTTCTGACCACTCACTAAATTTGTTTCAGGTAATCCCTGGTTCAATTTCCTGGCGCACTTGTAAAATAGCCAACTGGTTTGCCTCCCGCCAGTTGGGATTCTTAACAATTGTATATGTTAAATGCTCGGAGATGTTACCTACTAGGTACTCTGAAATCCGAGGGTAAACAAAGTATTATTATTATTTTATTATTTTTTGTCGTTCCCCTGTTAATGTGGCATGGGCTTGTAGGGGTGGGTTAAATTCTCAGCCGAACTTAAGGTTTCTCGAAAGTCCTGAACCTTTTCGGGCGTATTTCAGGTGACATTAAACGCTTTGTACCTTCAAAAGGTAAACGTTTCTATTCATGAAACTTTGCAATTGTTTAGTTTTCTCTCCTGGTTTTCACTGGTCTCGAAAACATGTTCAAAGATTAATTTTTTAGAAGCAGCAGATCATATAGGTTCACGAATTGCTTTTTCGGCTCTTTTGACTGAGAAACGCACGCCCACTCCTCTCTCCAAGAGCGACCACTGAAACTGTAGCCCGCAAAACTGACCAAAAGTGATGAACTGGAATTGGTTTATCACTTCAGTGGATGCGAATGTCACAGTTCTGTTATATTACAAAATGAAGCAGTTTTCAATTAATTTCGCGATTACTTCTGATTAATTCAGAGGTGCGTTTCACTTCCGCATATTGTGCCTGGTGCATGTATTGGCTCTTTCAGTGATTGTCGGTGCTTGAAAACGACTGGTTTAAAATTATAACTATAAGAGTCCCATAAAGAGTCACTGAGTCCCAAAGCGCTACATCTGTTCAGTTACAAATTAAAAAATTTTCTTGGAAATCCAATTCTCCGAACTTGTTCTCAATTTTAACATAAATACGAAAATGATAACCTCGAAAGTCTCTATTTACAAACAGTTTTTAAAATCTTTGTCCTTTAGCAGCGTCTTATGTTCCAACACTTTCTTGGATAGTAACGCGTATTTCTCGAGAAAGTTCAGAAAGTGCCAGAGGACGTTAAGAAGGCAGCTAAGATTTTCGAACTTAGCCTTTTGACCAGTTTGGACCTACACAATTGACCCGGCACGATGCTAATCGACTGTCCTCCACTTTAGTGTACCTTCTATCATCTGAACGATATTGCAAATTGAACAAAAAATTGTTTCCGTTTTGGATAACAGACATCGCTAAACTTTAAAAAGTTCACGATGAAGTTATTTCACATGGTTTGCTTTTACATCTGAGAGAAACGCCTTGTATTTTGCCTTTCACGAAAATTCTAAGAGACGAGCTGCATTTTTCACACTTCTCTGCTCCAACCAGCAACTGACAAACCCGCCAAGAACGAGCATTCGTTTTATACACATTCTCCCGCAAGAGATCTTGAGCTGATCACATTATTAGCTGGGTCGGTAAGTTCGTCAAGATTCGACCATGCAGATTGCAAGAATTTCTTTTCAACGTGGTTTTGTAATGTCCGTTAGTGTGTACCACGAAGCTTCGGACGTCTTGAGATCAAAGTGAGACAGATCAATCAGCACACCACCAAAAAACTCGTTTTCACCGACATAATCGTGATCCAGCACTGTGACTTGCAGGTGACGCTCAAGAACCTCCCGCTCTGACATGCTACTATACACCAATGTTTCGTTAAATGTAGGATTGAGTGTCCTACGTACAACTCTTGTCTTGAGTTTTGTGGCCTTAATAGGATCTGGAAGCAGGTACAATTTCACGTATGGATCTGCCAGACTTGTTTGATTTCTCGGCGATAAATCCTTCGCGTGCATCACCATTACGCGAAGAGCTTCACGTTCATGGCGAATCAACAATTTCACTTTCCCTCCAATGGCCCGCTCGCGATTTCGCTTCTCTTCTGGTAGCAGACGAACCGAGAATGAGCTCGCTTCTTGCTTGTCTTTCTGCTGTTCATGAAGAAAGCTGTAAAGAAGTTCGGATTCGGAAATTTCCGTGGGCATCATTAGCAGGTGTCGGATGTAATTGTCTAGCTCGTTTCGCCTCCGCTCGGCAACCGCTCGGATCTGCGACCGACCGATGTAGATCTTACTGGGAAGCCTTGGCAGGTTCTTTTCCGGAAACGCTTCCATTAGCTTTAAGTGGAGCTCGTGAAATTGGCGGAATCGCCGAAACACAAACGACGGCTCTTGAACACCAACACGGCAAATATTGACTACGTAGATGTAATATTTCTCGGGATTATAGCGCTTCTGGAAGTCTACAACGCGAGCAGATTCAACCAAACCGTCCGTATCTACAGAGTACGTCCCTCGAATGAACGAAAGTACAGAGCTTGAGTTGTCTGTGGTAGCGGGAGACCGTCTCAGCTGGCTTGAGTCTCGGATTTGCGCCACGTTATGGATAAAGAAGTTGACTTGAGTAAACAAGGAAGAGAGACTAATTTCTATGAGTCGAGTGAATTTTGCCGTGGCTTCTCCTTCAGAGGCGTCTGGAAGCAACGAGTCGCGGATGTACTTCAAATCAGCAATTTTGCTCAAACAGGTAATTCCAGAATTGAGCATCAAGGATAGGAGATTGAGAAGCAAGTTGGAGTGGCTCCTAATGACATTGAAAGCCTTGCAACAGAGATCTACAAAGTCCTGAAAACGACTGCTCGGTTCATAACCCCCGTTAATGACAAACGCCATGTCTGGAGTCAGAACAAAGGGAGCCCGATCACGACGGAATGATCCAAACATCTGAGAGTTGCCGAGGATCTTGGCAAAGTCGATGTGAAACAGGTGGCCACTCTTTTTGATCATGATGTTGTCGTTGTGGCGATCACCGATCCCCAAAACGTAGGTCGCCACACAGTAGCCTGCACAGGAAGCTGTAAAATTATCGACTGCTTGGTGGTAACTTTCTTCACCCGGGTTGTACTTTTGGATCCACCTTGCAATTGGTTCATCCTTGAACGATCCGGTCAGGCCGAGCTCAGTGTGAATTTCCCGAAGCGTTACCGATTCCTTCACGATTTCTACTATCCCCATGCCCACACCTGTGGCCATGCACTGGTAAGTGATCATTTTCAAGTCGATTCCATCTCGCAGCCAAATTTTGTTGATGATGCCCACAAGTTGCATAATCAGCTTGTCTTGCCTCATATCATCACCAATTTTTAGCATGGCATGCACGTCTTCTCCAAAGTGGTCGGCATTCTTAAAGATGAGTTTTAGAGGTGCAGAGTTCGAGTTAAAGTAACCACAGGTAGGTAAGTCCACACCTTTTACCTCGTAGCTCGGATCTACAGGTAGCCTTACACTTGTAAACATGTTGGCAGCAGCCACTGCAAGCTCTTGTTGAAGAACATTGGTTCTGGAGGAATCTTTGGCGTTCTTGACTTGAACAGCCACGTGAGTGAGATCAGCGAGGATCTCATCTTGTCTGGTGAACTCGCACCTTTGAGCATTTCCACATATGCCAAGGAGACCACCGAGAATGATCTGAAAGCGCTGGCCAAACTGGGGATCACTGATGGTATCCTTCAAATACCAGAAAAGATAATGCATGACACGAACGCTGCCGAGGGCGCGGCACACGAGGAAACGGATCAAGGGAGAGTCGTGGTAGATTTCATATTTCAAAGCCTGGACAAGCTGAGGGAGATAATCACACAACTCGTCATCCACAAGAGCTTCCAACCATTCCACCGCTGTAGCTCTTACACGAATGTCTGGAAAGCTGATCTTGAGCAATTCCATGGCATCTACGGGTTTCAAAGGCGCCCAAGAAGATAACAAGCTGTAGATAACAGGAAGGTACTGGTATTCCCAAGAAGGTGCTGCAGACAAGATGAGTGGTAAAGCTTTAGGATTTGACCTACAGTAATAGCGATGCTCCCACAAAAGTTCTCTTTCTTCCGGCTTCAGTTCATTGAAAAGGTCTCTTTCGAGAATTTGCTTATACACTTCGGTAGCTGAGGCATGAGGCTCACATCGATCAGTTTCATCATAGACTGACCACCCGTTGCTTTCAAAATTTGGAAAGACAATGTCGGCTAAATACCGCTCAAACTCAACTTGCATAATGACACTAGAGGGATGCAAAAGGTTTGATGTACAGGTACCAACAGGATTTGCTGCATCATCTGGCCATAATCCAAGAAGTTGCGTTCCAGAAACTAACACGCCTTTGAAGTCAAACAATGGAATTGCTACCCAGCCAAGTGGAACCCTAGCAGTGTTCAATGAGTTTCCCTTAACGGTCGGTGCAATACCATAAAGGGTTAAGCAGAGCCGTGATTCACGTGGTAGCTGACGCACCTGTATCTGAAACTGCAGCCACTCATTCCATCGCAGGTGGTCGAAGAAATTCCTGGTAATCTTGCGCTGCTGTGTTACTTCCGCGGGGCAGGACAATCGTCCTCCGTAGTAAATCCCGCACTGTACTTCAAAGCGATCAAAGTCCTGATTCCAGAGCAAGGGCAGCCTGTTGGCAAAAGCAATGTGGATGCGTAGGTTGTCAGTCATGGCAGTAACATCGATTGATCCGGCCAGCTTTGGTCTGTCTACCCTCGTGGGTACAAATGAAGTGGCAAAGGCGTCACAATACATCTCTGTCAAAAGCAACACGGCCTCTTGCAACTTTGAAAGTGCACCGTATACCAGTGATCGGTCAGGAACCATTCTTTCAGGTGGAATAGAGCTCTGAAGAGTCTTCAACATTTGAACCGAGTTGATAACGTCTACGGTTTCTAAGGATGCAAGCGTTGCACAGATCGCCTTCACAGCTTGGATTACTGGACTCGGCTCAAATCGAGGAACGCTTTCATTGGTTGTTCCTTCCACTAACTTAACAAGTTCAACATTAAAGGCTTCCAAGAGAACTTTAAGCCCATATTCTGAGACAGCAGTGCTGACGGGGCAGTCAAAGAAGTCCTTGTAGTTCCCAGGAGAACTCTCATCTAGGTCATCCTCTTCAGTTCTAGCCAGCTGCCTTGAGATCTGCCAACTCTGAAGTAGTACAAGTTCAACCTCATGACCAAATTTAACGCATTGCTGGACATAACCATACTGAATGAGAACGTCATTAGCCTGGAGGTACTCAGAACGCCCACACACCTTGAGAACGTATGCTGAGGATCGGCTCCAGTCAATACTCCCTTCGTCGTCTGATACACAACTCAATGCAAGTTCAATAATTTTGTTTATCCGGCTATGTGCACTGAAAGTGAACTTTAAAGTATCCTGCCTTTCCTCAGTGTAAATGGCCATTCTTGCGTCTGTGTAAAACGGAAAAGTCTCATAATCGTAAGGTATTGTGGGACTTATCACATGACCAGGATTTGTCGAATCATCCCAGCGAAAATTTGATCTAAGTTTAGTCATCATTGCGCTGAAGGCTGCGGCTTCCTCATCTCTCTCTTTGGCAACATCAAAAAGTCCATCTCCAAAGAAAAGAAACTTGGAACTGGAATTTGCCACTAAGCCACCTGATGATTTCTTGTCAGGAGACATTGACGAAAGAGGGCGGTTGGACTTTTCTGGACTGGGTGGACAAGGGGCAGGAACAGACTTTCTACGAGTAACAGACTTTCCTTGACAATAATTGTTGTTACTGACAGCATATTTGCAACTTTTATCATCAGGAAGCTGTACTTTCAAAGGCCATGCATCTCTTACTCTAAGCACCTCCATACTCTCTGTCATTCCTACTGGGAATACATCATCTCTTGAGGACTTGTCAGGGGACAACATTTCCTCCTTGCTTCCTCTTAATGTTAACTCGCCTTTCAGTTTGAGAGATATGGCACCATAAGGGTGCTCAGTACTGGAATTTGATGACGTATTGCTTGCAATGGATTGGTTAGTAATTTGACTACATGGGTCACTATGTTGATTGGTTAATGTCACAAAAAGACTCGAGGTGAATGATGGTGATCTTTCAGGCTTTTTCCAGCCTTCTGACCCCACGTTATGAGGGCTTCTGTCTGAGTCTAGAAACACTGATGGGGGCTTAAAAGCTTCATGAAAATTGTCAAATCCTCCTTGGGGAAATTGGGGTATTTTATTCCCTATTTTCACAGAGTTGCCAGGTGGCGATAAGTCATCCCAGGAACGAGACGCTCTTAATTCCAACCGTTGATTCTGACCTGTGATAAATTCCTTTGAAAAGTCAACCCACTTTGAATTTTCTGCATCAACGGAAACACTTGATTGTTGAGATCGTGTTTCCATTTTAACAGCTTGTGTAAGGTCATCAGAACATTTACGATCAATAAGACCGTTGCTTGACTTATGACTGTTAGGAGAGAAGACGTTAAACGATGGCGAGCGAGAGCCTTCAACGACAGGATGATCTCTTTGTTCTGACGACAAAACCGTGAGCCAAGAAAAACGTGAATGCGTTGGGGCATTGTCTTCTTCGTCGGATGAAAAGGACATTAGGTTATCCAAATTTGCCATCACGTTGGTGCAAATTCACGTAAATCACGTCCGTACTTGCGAATGCAACTTTGTCACTGAATATCAAAAAGCTAACATCAAATCAATTTCGAAACAGGTATGTATAAGCTTGAATAACGTTAGAAATTGGTGATGCCGCGACCGTCCTGTTCTTGGATGAAGATAGATGACATGACATTCCTTCACGTATTTGAAGCCATTTCATTAATGGACGAAAAACCGTCAATGGATTTGAAAATCGAACCATAACAGGATCATTGTACGAAATACATGTACAAGCGTACAATGTCACTCCATTCTCCACGAGGGTTTTCAATTATCCTGCGGCGAGGTGTATGCTTTCTGTTGCTTCTTGTTGTGTTACTCGAACTGCTAAGGTCGTAAATTTCTTGAGGTTGCTTCCAAGTCGATGCTTGGTGAGACGGATCAGTCCGTACAAGTCGAATTCGACGTTTGTTTATTCGCTTGAAAAAATGATGGCCGATTAGTTGGCCGATTGTTTTTGTGTTATGCGCAATGCGCATGCTTTGGATCGAAAAGGCCGCTATCGCCGCTATTGTTCGCCGCTATCCGCTATTCGGTTTCGGTGAAGCATATCGATCATGGCGGGACCATGACGGTCAAGTCAGTGAAATGCAATCATGATTGTGCTTTTTGAGAACTCAAGTCTTTGTTTGGGCCTGTGATGGCCACATTTGGCTGGAGTTATAAGTCAAATGCAACTGGAAGTAAAAGGCCTTGTGAACAATCGCGGAAAACCGAGGAATGGCAGAAGAACCGATCAGATTCCACCACAAAACCTCTTCATCCACAATCACACACGGCTGAAACTTTGAACGCTGGCACTCCACAGAGGAAAAAGAAATGTAAGTTTGCAAAACTGTTCGGCATGCAGTTGGAAAGGACAGGAAAGGAACTTTATCTAAGTGTCTATAGCTAGTCTTCTAATAATGCTGGAGCACTAATTCTTTGATTGCACCTGACGTTTTAGAGCAAAAATAGGGAACGAAATATTCACATTTGAACGCTCACATTGTCGTCAAAACGTGGACATGTTGCTGGAAAGAACAACAGCCACAAAGTCTTTTGGGAATTTGACTCTATTGTTATGCCCACTGTAAGCTACATTTCTCGCTTAGGGGTGTAAATTTCAGATTTTGGCCTTACTTAGGGCATTATGTAGCCATGAAGGTCTCGTTTAGGCTTTCACGCAAAGAAATATAAAAATATGTATGTAATATGTTTTAAATATGGTCTCTTTTGGGGATCCAAAACATTCTGGGCAAAGCCCCCCCCCCCCCCCCCCCCCACTTCCAGGGAACGCTGTAAACTGAAATCAACTAATTATTTATTTTATTTATTTATTTATTTTTTATTTGCAAAATTAAAATGCAAATATGAACAATTAAAAAAGAGAAGATGGAAAGAGAAATTATTGAATTACATTGGTGGCGAGGAGGCCTAAAAGAAACTACTAAGCTTATGTAAATTAGGCCTCCCCAAGTAAAAGCATCTATCTATTGGAGAATACAATTATTACAAACATTTAGTTATTTAACGTGTTGAAATATAAAGTAATGAACGGAAATTAAAAACAGTTTGAACTTACAAGTTGGTATAAATGAAGCATACAATTACAAACACTTAGTCATTTAATTAAGGTGTTGAAATATGTAAACAGTTGTGAAAGTAAAATTACAGGGTGAAAACAATTTGACACAGGAAGAACAAAATACTTAATTTTCACAATAGTTGTTAAAAAAGAATGACTTAAGTGCTTTCTTGAAGGAAGCTGTTGCGGAAGAATTGATTATATCAATGTCAAGAGAATTGTAAAATTTAGGTCCCTGATAGAAAACAGAAAATTGTTTAATGTTAGTTCGACAGAAAGGCAAACAAAATGCATGAGAGTTCCCTCGAATAATATGTGTGAATTTGACTGTTTAGGCTGAATTTGCTAGCTAACTTGGGAGGAAGAGTTCGAATTGGATAGGAGAACAATAATTGACCAAGTTGTAACAGGTTAAGATCATGGAATTTTAGGATTCCAAGTTTCTTACAGGGTTGTCAATAAGATTGGAAGTAGGTGGAGAAATTGTGAAAGTAGACGGCACTGGGGGCCGTAGGCCCCCCGCATAAGCGAGGGGTCTGGGGGCCGCCCAGGCCCCCAGCGGGGTGCAGGGGCAGAGCCCCGTTGGGGGTCCAGGGGGCAAAGCCCCCGGAAGCAAAATGAGTTTGACTTATTGACATTGACAAAAATTGCCTTTCCTCAGAGAAATTTTAACAAGTCTCACTTCCTGAAAAGAACATTAAGGTATTAACAACTAATCAGCTGTTTTATATATTTCTTCTATGTGGAAAACGAAGACAGTCCAGCGGTAATCCAGGCAGATTTGTCACCAGTCTTTCTCTTCTGTCCATTCAACATGGCGGACAGCAGAATCGATCGCGTTGTTTTTCCGTACGCGTGTTGAGTAAATTATAATAGAACTCGTTTAAAATCACCCAACAAGCAAAGAGGGGACAAAAATATCACCAAAAACCACTTTTATTGATGACTTCCTTCAGGATATATTGAATGTTTTCCAAAGTAGCTGGCTCCTTAGTGGGGAGTAGCCGCCGGAGTTCGCCGGTTGCCGGCTTCTAATGAAATCCCTGTTCTTAAATATAGGGTCAGAATGAGCATTAAAATGAGATTTATCTATGATTCTCACCACTCTTTTCTGCAATTTTACCAGACAAACAAGATTAGTTTTTTTATATATAGGTGGACACCCAAACTATATTACAGTAAAAGAAGTAAGGATAAACAAGTGAATAGTACAATACACACGTAAAGAGTATGAAGATAAATAAAAACTCGATTTGTGTATCATTCCAATTGATTTCGACCCTTTGTTAGCCACATGAGAGATGTCAGACTTCCAGGTTAGGTTTTCATCGATGATTACAGCCAAGAAAACTGTTTCTTTAACTTGATCAATTTGATGTTCATTTATCAAAATTTGAAAATTATAACTTCTACATTTTTGGTTTAATTAATGCAAATAAAATCAATAATTATTGTTGGCTTTTGAGGAGAGGGGAAACCATAGCACCTGGGGAAAAAACCTCTTGTTGCAGAAAAGAGAACCAACAGAATCAACCCACACATAACGCCAAGTCTGAGAAATGAACCAGGTCCACATTGGTGGGAGGCAAATGCTCTCACTACTGCGCCATCCCTGCGCCACTGCGTCATCCCTGTACCCCAATGGAGTTTTTTTTTTTTTTTTTTTTTTTTTTGCAAACAAACAAGAGCCCTCTTTCCCGTATTACCAAATCCTTGAAGTTTTAAAATTTGAAAATATTGTTAAATTCAAAATCTGCTCACTGGCATTTAAATTATACAACAATCCATCAACTGTTCCAGCAATCTTCCATAACTTTTTAATGCCTACAGCAACTGTCCACTCCTATAACACCAGAAATTCTGCTAAGCTTAATTTTTACCAACCACAAGTTAGAACTAACATAGGCAAATTTACTTTTAAGTACTCTGCTTCTGTCATGTGGGAAACTGTCCCCTTGGCACTAAAAAAAGCAAAAACCTTTAACAAGTTTAAGAAACTTTATAAGGCCCACCTGATCTCTTGTCAATCAAATAATATATGTTCTGTTTAATGGTGAAATGTATAGCACATAACTATTTAATAATAATAATGGAGCTTGTTTAAAATATAATAATAATAATAATAATAATAATGATAATAATAATAATAATAATAATAGTAATAACAATAATAATAATTGCCTTCTTATATTTTTTGTGTTTGTTACCGCTGCTGTTGTTGATGACGTGTTTGTTGTTGCTGTTGTTGTTGTCTGTAAGTCATTTATGTATAGCAAAAACAATAGAGGACCCAATATAGTCCCTTGAGGGATACCACATTGGAGAGAGCAAGTTTTGGAAAGTGAACCTCTAACAGAACATATTTGAGTTCAGTTTTCTAAGTATGATCTAAACCAATTGAAAGCATTTTCTTGAATTCCGTAGGCGCTTAATTTAGAGAGTAATATCGTGTGGTTTAATGTATCAAAGGCCTTTTTTAAATCTAGAAATACTACAGCATTAACGTTTCCACGATCAATATCAAAAGCCCAGCTGTTGGTTGCCTCTAGTAGAGCAGTGACCGTAGAATGGATAGAGCGAAATCTGGATGGACTTTTTGAGAGAATGTCATGTTCCAATAAGTACGCGTATATTTGGTCATATATTATTCTTTCAAATACCTTGGCCCCCGCAGAGATAACCGAGATGGGACGGTAATTGTTCAAAATTATTCTGTAATTTATTCTGTAATTTATTCTGTAGTTTTTCATTTGTAAAAACTATCACTATTTATTCTGTAATTTATTCAGTCTGTAATTTGTCATTTTTCTAAGTATATTCGATTAGCTCTGACAGATTTTATCAAATTTTAAGTATTTGATAGGAACTGTATTTAGTTAAAACTGAGCCAATTTTCAAAAAATTGTATGGAAGGGAACGCGAGAAAATTAGCTGTTAATTTTACAGATTTGACGACACAACAATCAGAAAAACACGCGTGATTCAGGCCTTATTAGCATGGCTTGAGACTAACTGTTTAGCTCACTAGCCTAGTGGCTAGTATCAGGTCTGATTTCACTAGCCAAATCTAAATTTGCACTAGCCAGTCTCGTCATGCACAGTTTCATTCATTTGTAAACACTATCATGCAAAAAATTCCACATTTGCAAACAAAACTTGCACTTTTAGTAATTATTCTCATATTTTCATATCCATCCTTGCAACAGTGGCGCAAATATGCTGGAGTGTACGGCTTCCTGTATTTTTCTGATGAAGGCAAAGTTTCGTGGCTTTGAGGCCAATTCTCACAGAACTGTTGCCAAAACTTTGCAACTCAGAAATGCGCTGGAGTATGGAAAACGCTGAGTGAAGTAACTATGATTAAGAAATAAACCGTCACATTTAACTAAACTGTTCGTTTAGAAGTCTGTGGAAAGGCTGTTCCTTTGATTAGATCTATTTGCGATTGAAACAGTGTTAACCTGAAAGCATCTTGCTGCGCATGAAGCACAAAAGCAGCGGAATGCGGTCCCCGAATATAATAACTTAAATTAGATATAAAAGAAATTTGAAAGGCAGACTTGCCCTCATATAAGTTTTTCTTTTTGATAGTTTCAAACAGCAATCCGTGCATTTTATGCTTGAATGGTTTTCGCAGTCAATTACTAGTCGAAGGTCACAGTGCTCGCGAGCAAATTTTCATACTTTTTATGTGAAATTCACCATTCCTAGTAAACCGGCGAGATAAGTCGCTCCATATTATATCTTTCTTTTTTTTAATTTGAAATAAATTATATTTGGATTCAGTTTCTAAACAAGTACGTGGCCTCTTTCCATATACACGTAACAACGTTGTAAACAGTCGCAAACAGTTTGCGTTGGCTGGATATTGCAAACACTGTCACTTTTTGCATTTATATTGTTTGCGATCCTGTTTTCCATATGCATGATTGCTTTATGCAACTTGATCTTGTGACATCGTAAGAAAAGGGAAATAATAGCAGAATTATATACTGTAGGAACTACGGCTCTTTGTGATCAAGAACTTTACTACAGGAATATTTGGTGGGGTATTCCCTTACGATATTCATTAAATTCACACTGTTTTGAGGAGTATCCTCATTGCTTTAGTCGTACTCGGACACCATTTTCATTACTTTTACTTGCCTCTAATTTGCCAAAATGTATCATGTGCACAAAAATATTGTCGACTGATCACAAACAATCCATGTCGTTGTTTCTTCACTTTTGCATTGCTCCTCATTGCTAACAAGACGTAACGATAGAAAATTTTCTATCTCTAGCGTCTTGTTTCGATCATCTGCGATTGGTCGGGGATGAACGTAAAAGGTGTTTCCATTTCCGCAAACTATTTGTGATCAAGCTCTCGGAAAGTGCTTGCGGTTGTTTGCGACAAAGTCACACGCATATGGAGACAGCAGACAGACAGACAGCAGTAAATTCCATAGAATCCGCTCACAGTTTCTGTTGTTTGTTTTCATTCTCTCCTTTTGCCTTATCCAATTAACAAATAATTTGAATTTTTGTTTTGTCCAGAACTCCACTGCTTCACAATATTTACTAGCCCCAGTGGCTAGTGGAAGCTCAAAATCTACTAGCCAAAACTGAAGTTTCACTTGTCTGTGGCTAGTTGGCTACTGTTAGTGTCGAGCCCTTTATTAGCCATACTAGTGCCCAGCTTGCGCATGGCCCTGAAACTCTAGGGAGCCTCCTTAAAGGAAATGCTACACACTGTATTTTTGCCAAGGTCAAAAATGGATGAAACAAAGTTAATATGTTTGCCTGCAATTAATTTAATATTTTAATAATGCACTGATGTGTGTAAATCTACTTTAACTGACTTATCAACAATTTAGGAGTTGCAGCTGTCTGTCTATTGTGGCCAGTAGCAATTTGATGTAGGCATGCATGGCAATATCCCATTTGCATGTTCATGTACAAATTTTGTATTGTGTTGCAATCTGTTGTTTCTTGTTTACAGTGTATGTTGTAGTTCAATTTTGACTTTGGAACAATTTGTTTTTGAACTGGACAGGTAGAAATTAGTGTTTGAACTGGTGCAAAAACAGTGAAAATAGTTTAATGTTTGTTGAGCACAAAGAACTCGCTTCATTGATAACAGCTGTTTGCCATTCATTTACATGTACTTAGTTCAAGAGGTTACTGAAATGTTTCCTCAGCATTCAGAGCAGGACCGAAATAGCAAGACCTGTTGGAAATACTTAACAGTCTGGTTTGACCAAGAATAAGCATTGAGTGGCGTTAAGCACTAATTTACACAATTTAAGCCTGAACACTTGTTCTAGAATGGTTAGCTTTCCTGTAAGATTAGGGTTTACAACTTCCCAAATTTTAGGAATTAGGGTTAAGCTTTCAATTAATTTTTAGTGATTAGGGTTATGCACTGTCTTATTAACAGTTAGGATTCCAGGAGGTGCATGACAACTTCAGGTGACGTACTGCAGACTGCTTAATACAAATACCACTGATAAACAGTATAAGCACCCATTTGATTAGCGCTGGTAAACAGCATTAAAGTTTATCCACCCATTTTAAAAATTTATGGTTAGCTTTCAATAACTGTGAGTTAGGATCAGTCTACAGTCTGCAAGTGTCAGACACTGCATTCTAGGTAAAGGATTGGCATGCATTAATTGTAGTGATAGGAGTAACTTATTTGAAGTGTTTAGTCTAAAACAGCCTGCACGTTGCCATGGTCATTGGGTTAAGAATATTGGTTCATGGTTAATTGGAAGTATACAGCATTCTTTCACTTATAGGGTAAAGGGGTTAGGTTGTAAAGAAGCTGTGGTGCTGTGTTGGTGGAAAAGTGAAATAAAGAAAAGGGTTTAACAAGTGAGTTGATATGGTAAACTGACCATTGTGAAGAAATTTTAAAGCTGACATTTTGGGGCTGAACAAGTAACAAGAGCAGTATACAACTACCAGAAAGTAATCACATCACAATAATGTTACGTTATTATTATTTTGTACTGTTACAATGTTAAAACTTCAATATATTTATCTTGAAAGTTATGAAATTACTCATTTTGCAAAATGGCCTGTTTACAAGCTGATGCAAAGGAAATTCCTTTGAAATAATCAAAAGTAACATTAGTGGCACTGCACAGATCTAATCTTGGAGGAAATAAAGTGATCGGATTTTTCTAAATTTGGTCACTGCTCAAGCAGAATGGTTTTTCAATATCAGTTATTTTTCTTAAAAGCAAGTATTGTTGGGGTACAATCCATTTCCTTTTACCATTCAGTTGATCTCTATCATAGAGAGGAATGTTGGAGCTGCCATTGATTGGTGAGCATTTTCTATGCATGGAATAAGCACATTTTGACGAGTGCCTTAACAACTTTCTGGCTGATTTGTGCATAATTTCTTGAAGCCACAATTTATTTGTGAGTCTTATTAGCATGGCTTGAGACTAACTGTTTAGCTCACTAGCCTAGTGGCTAGTATCAGGTCTGATTTCACTAGCCAAATCTAAATTTGCACTAGCCAGTCTCGTCATGCACAGTTTCATTCATTTGTAAACACTATCATGCAAAAAATTCCACATTTGCAAACAAAACTTGCACTTTTAGTAATTATTCTCATATTTTCATATCCATCCTTGCAACAGTGGCGCAAATATGCTGGAGTGTACGGCTTCCTGTATTTTTCTGATGAAGGCAAAGTTTCGTGGCTTTGAGGCCAATTCTCACAGAACTGTTGCCAAAACTTTGCAACTCAGAAATGCACTGGAGTATGGAAAACGCGGAGTGAAGTAACTATGATTAAGAAATAAACCGTCACATTTAACTAAACTGTTCGTTTAGAAGTCTGTGGAAAGGCTGTTCCTTTGATTAGATCTATTTGCGATTGAAACAGTGTTAACCTGAAAGCACCATGCTGCGCATGAAGCACAAAAGCAGCGGAATGCGGTCCCCGAATATAATAACTTAAATTAGATATAAAAGAAATTTGAAAGGCAGACTTGCCCTCATATAAGTTTTTCTTTTTGATAGTTTCAAACAGCAATCCGTGCATTTTATGCTTGAATGGTTTTCGCAGTCAATTACTAGTCGAAGGTCACAGTGCTCGCGAGCAAATTTTCATACTTTTTATGTGAAATTCACCATTCCTAGTAAACCGGCGAGATAAGTCGATCAGGGAGGGGTAGGAGAAGAAGAACGGAAGAAAGAAAGATTGCACTCCCAAAAAAGGAAAATCCCTTTTTTAGACAGTTGATAAAAATAAACTGGTACATTTAAAATAATTGTACTAGTTCAAACTATTTTGTACCAGTTCAAAAACAAATTGTACCAGCAGTCAAAATTGAACTACAACATTTTATTTGGCACATGTATTGGGCAGTTTTCTGAATGATGTCCTTTCTTGATTAATTTCCACATTTCTTCCTCTCTCATTCCACTGATCTTATCAGTGTGATGGTTCCCTGTAGACCCACTTCCACTTCTACTTGGCAGCTCATGGCTGTGTTAACACCATTTGATAGCTTTCCTGAATACAGTATTTTCATGTAGAACTTGCTTACTGCCAACAATGGCAATTCCAACGTCCATTCTGCAACCTACATGTACTGTAGTGGTCATCCAGATGTATATTAATAATATTATTATTCCTTACATGCTGTAAACAAAGATGATCCAAGAGCCAAGATATTTGTTGGAAACCTTGACTGGAAAACAAAAGAAGGTAACAGTATTGAAATTTACATTACTTTTCACATCAATTTAGTGAAAAATTCATTTTGTTTTGAAGCTACAATGTATTTTTTTGTATTAAGTACTTCATGCTCACTGCTCTATCCTTTGTTTTTATATTTGTAGTTACAATTGCAGAGTATTTTTCCACTTTCGGAGAAATTGAAGCTGTGAAGGTAAAGATTATGTTTCTGTAACATCATGTTGCCACTAAAAAAGAAAATCACATTAATTTATGATTATTTCATTTTAAGGTATTCCCTGAGGCCTTGGAGTGGCACTTATTACTCTGTCTGATGCTTTTTTTTTTCAGTAAAAAATGAAATGGCACTTTATAATATTAAAAGACTAGTATGAACTCTAAGGAAGGTTACGTTTATACAAACGTTGGCCGTGTAGCACTTATATTTTAAACAGAGTTAACTGAATGGAGATCTAACCCGAAGGTCGTGGGTTCAATTCCCACCCTGGTCAGAGTTTTTCTCTCAGTCCTTGTGTGGGCCCATTTCCATCAGTAGGGCTAACGCTCACATGGTTCATATGGGATTGAAATCTAGCACTTCACATTACTCTCCATTCAGTTAACTCTGTTTAGTATGAACTCTAGCTGTATCTTGAGTTTCCAAGGAAATTATTCCTTGGTTGTTTTGTGTTTGCCAGAGTTGTTCGAAAATATCCCGACTGTTTGTATACATGTAAGGCATGTGTGACTGACACCTGAATACATTTGAATTTTTAACCCATGTTCAACAAAGAAAGTTGAAGCAGGTGGCAGAGTCCCTTCCTCTTCCGGACTTATCTAGGAAGATCAAAGGGCCTCGGCTCGCAGGGTAACAGCCCGCTAAATTAGCCAATCATAGTGTGCATACTTTCTTAGAGATAATTAAAAATAGTTTAATATGCAGTGCCTCTTTTTGTTGTTGTGTAGTTTTGAACTGAGTATGAAGTTGGACCTTTATAGGATTATAAAATTGAACTACAGTATTATGAAAACCACCGATCTGTGGAATGGGCTCGAATTACTGAGTCACAGCCCCACCCACTTTCGCTTGTAAATAGTTCAAATTCTTGAGAGATGTTGTGTTCGACTATACTATTCAGCTAGACCAAGGAAACATTCTTGCACTTGAAGTAACAGAAAGTCCATGGTTGCACTTGCAACCTCTGGACAAGAACAATTTCTTCCATTCCCCCCTATGAAAATGTATCTTTCTATTGGTGGCGAAAGCTGACTACTTCTCATACCGTGGGAAAGGAATTTCATCAAAATGTTTAACTGAAGTGGGCAGAGCAGTCACGCAATAATTTGGGATCAATCCACAGATTGGTGGTTTCATAGTAGAAAAGACAAGGTGCTGTACTTAGAGCACAGGCTGTAGAAAATGAGGTTAGATATTATCTTTTGATAAACAAATTGTGCAGAAAAATACACTTTGAACCTCAACTGGGTCATACTGTAGAGTTCAGGCAGCTACTGTAAATTTACCAATGATAGTCGGTATACTGTCTCAGACGTTCAAATGTATAACAGTATTTTGTTACCAGTATTTCTTATTGGTTTATGAGAAACCTTTTGATCGGTTGCAGCTTGTCAAGGATTATGAAACTGGTACCTCAAGAGGATTTGCTTTTATAACATTTACTGATGCTGATTCTGGTAAGAACTGAACTGAAAGAACAAATTAACTTTGTTTACCTTAGGTCAAATTATCCCGAACAATGCAACTCTTTTAGGCCTGATAAAAACTTGTAAGAGCCATTCCAGATTTTCTGATGTTATTCTGGTCGTGGTGGTTAGACTGTGTTGGTTGCCACTTCTGGGTTCAGTTCCTCAAGTCCTACTGCCACCTTATTGTGTGCTAAAAAAGCAGTGGAGTATAGTGTAGCTAATGAGCATGTCCAGGGTTTTATAATTATTTCTTACAGTTTCTTAAGGATGGAAAGAAAGGACACAAAGTACAGCACACACAACTTTAGAAAATGCAAATTGCATTTTCTAAAATTGTGTGTGCTGTACATATGTAGTTCGGATGTACATGTAGGTTCCTAAATGTACACCTACATTGTGCAGTCTTCTCCAGGAATTACCTGATGGGTGTAACATTGTGCAGCCTTTATTTTCTCCAGGAATTACCTGATGGGTGTATTTCGATCAAACTTAATGTTTCTTGTGGTGCATAATTGACTTGTATTTTCTTAATCTGCAGCTGCAAAGTGTAAATCGTGGTGTGCCTACAATCAGCTGGTAGGTTAAATTCTTAATGCAAATGTATTTGTGGTACACATGCTGTCAAGTTTGCAATAAACAGTTAAGGAATGCGTCCTTGAAATTTTTATTTCGTAATGGAAATTCAATCAAAGTTGTTTACTTGTGGCATCCAACCACAATTGTTAAAGGGAACGTCCACTCCTACTTAACCCTTTCACCCCCGTGGGGTTCCCCATTGACGAGTAAAATCGTCTGGCGTTAGACAGAGTAAAATCTATAAGTGGCACTCTTGGGAGTGAAAGGGTTAATGGGGACATAGTTTTTGAGTGAATCTAGCTGTTGTTAACCCTTTCACCCCCGTGGAGTTCCCCATTGACGAGTAAAATCGTCTGGCGTTAGACAGAGTAAAATCTATAAGTGGCACTCTTGGGAGTGAAAGGGTTAAGGAGTGGAGGGAATAATAGGGATCTTAAGCAAGGACATTGAGAATGGCTATGAGAACGTTGTCTACAAAATTAATATTATTTCCAGTTATTGTAAGTCACCTCGCAGGTTAAGTGTATCAGCATTCCAGAAATAAAATTGGTAAGAACAGTGTGGATATTTAGAGAGAAAATTGAAAGTTAATGTCAGGTGCTCATGTCCTCCAAAAA
>OX421447.1:45515309-45535309 GCA_949126865.1 Montipora capitata | reverse complement strand
TTCTTGTTGTTTAACACTTTTATTCGTACCACAGTGCGCACTAAAACATCGAATAACAATTCAAAATTTGCCACGAGAAGCGAACACCACTGCGAGGCTCCCAAAAAACAAAACGAGGCTATTTCACATAAACAATGTCAATTTTAACATGTTGTGCGCCTGTGGTTTTTCGTAGAAGTGTGGTTTCAAGTTTTGGTATATTTTGAAAATGGCATCTTCGATCTCCACTGCATAAGTTTTGGCATTTTCCTATCTGATAACGTTCTGTAAAAGGTACATTTATTCAAAACGTGGGGAAATGCTCAGCTGCAGCAAATTATTTATTGGTATTATTTTCACACCACTATTAAAAACCGACAAGTATGCAGTGTTACTGCTGCTTAATATGATTATTGATTACAGATAATTCATTTTCTACTTTTGACTGACTGGGTTGTCCGTTGTGTTTTCCTCTGGCAACCAGGCTTTCGGAGATTTCAGAAACAGGGCCAGCCTGGCCAAATGAAGAGGACTCTATCTTATGGGCACCATCATCTTGAATATTTGTGACTTGCTTCTTTGCCCAATAATTTATTGTTCTAACACAAAGAGCTTTTGTATCAAAACCAGAGGGCAACCATAATCAACATGCAGAGGTTGCAATAGAATTTGACTTTGGTGGCTGGTATGGGTAGAGTACCTGACTGTTCTCATTTATCAAAATGAATTTAATATGATTTAACCTAGTTAACATTGGTTAACAACAAAGAGATGCTGGTTTTCTGTGCCTATATAGAACGGTTAGCTTATAGCGGCCAGAGGTTGATTCCTATGTGCACAGACTCATGTAGGCCATGCGGTCTCAGTGTAGTGGCCATTTTGAGCTACATTGGCAGAGTGTTTTGCAGTCTTCTTTTAGCATTTTTTCTCTGTGTTAGCGGTTTCCAGTTTTTTCTGCCTCCTGCCCTCCCTCTACTCCCCATTTTTCCTTTGTTAGCACAGTGTGATGGGTGCCTGGATGTCTGTGTGTAGTGGCTATGATGGCTGGGTTGCAGGGATTGCTAGACATGGGAGTGTTTTACTGTCTAGGGGCTGGCTGATCACAGTAGAGCTCCTTGGACTTCCTGGGCACCCACAATCTCGTACCCAGAGTCCTCGGGCTTTTTGGCCAGCGGGTGAGCGCCCGGAGAGACTCTGGGATAATCGATTTGAACTATATTTTTGATTGGCCGCTTGCGTAACAATGGCAGTCCGACAGGAAGTCGGTAAGTAATTCGGAAGCCCCAGAATTTGGAGGGAGATTCAAAATCTAAAACAAGTTTCAGTGCTGATTGATTTTTTCTACCTCAGAAATATATAAATCACAAAAATAATAAAACGACGAGGTTTGAATTATGTCATATACCGCACGGGAATTTTCCCACGCTGCTAAAACTGCTACAAAGTGATTACTGTTGCTGTTGCAAAAGTACCGTGGGAAAACATTACATCAGTCTCTTTGAGGAGAAATCCGTGGAATAAGGTCTTGTCGAAGCCATTCAGAATTACGGAAACATCAACTTGTAGAAGAAGAGGACATTTGTGTCGTTTCCACAAAAAACATTTGTCGATCGTGTTGCTTGCACGATGGCATTCTCATTGCATTCTGTACGGTGGAATGTACGCTGAAGCACCAAAAATACACTCACCGAAAGCGTCAGAGGTTTCATCTTCACTTGCTCTTACAGCAAGCCAATGATCATTTTTCCAGTTTCTTTGTGTGTAAGGCTAAAATTCTTGTTTCTCAAACACTTTCAACCCGCCATTTCTACTGTTAACGGTTTTCTCTTTTCTGCTTCCGTTTAAACTCAACCATACGTCATAAGACCGGAACCCACGTTTTCTGGGAAAATGGAGTCGATTATCCCAGAGTCTCTCCGGGCGCTCACCCGCTGGCCAAAAAGCCCGAGGACTCTGGGTACGAGATTGGGGCACCCACTGTCCACACAGTTCGGTTCAGTTGTTAAATCTTGGGTTTCAAAGAATCATTCTGTCTTTAAACTTCAATTTAGGCAAATAAAATTGCTGACCTCTCTGAGTGAAGTGTAGCCAACGCTTTTTATTGGATTCCATACTGAACACATCACAACAATAATGGCAGTGCAGGGGATTTTTTTGAAAATAATTATTTTATTTAATGTGCAATTCTAAAATTCAATATTATTATTTCAGATACAAACGGTTTTGATTGTAAACATGGGTTTTTTGTTGAAGACAGTCATCTTTTTGTTGGGGTGGAGATTCCCCGAGGCGCAGCCAAGAAAACATTGAAATTTGAAGGAAACAAAATGAACTGTTTCCCGAGGGAACAGTCATTAAGCGATTTATCATAATAATAGCACAAAAAGAAAAACGTGCATTGGCAAAAACAATAGCAGTTGTCAGTCAACATTCGCGGGTAACAGTACAGTGTTACCCTCTGATGTCATAGATTTTGCACTGTTGCCTGCTCAGAGACCTTTGGCGGGAAACAGTTTTATTGTTAGATGTCATGTGACCTTGAAGTAACCAATGAGAGTGCGCGCTGTTGGTGCGCTGTTGGGGGAAAAATTTCAGTTATATAACAAGTATTTATGTCTGAATTCTTGGTCCAAAAGAGGACATGTATATGCATGAGGCTACATACCGGTAGTTACATAATACCATTGATCATGACCATCAACAATGCGAATGAAAATAGATTTGACTTTGTAAGGTAGTCTACTAGCTTAAGGTAAGTTACTATGTTGTGAAGACCTGTTAGTAGTCAATTTCTTTTTCCTTTTACTAGAAAATAGATGATCGGAATGTAACAGTGAGAGCAGCGGAGCGCCGACAGGTAAACATTCAAGTTGAATGCCTTAGAAACAAAAATAACTGTCTGATACATGTACCGGTAATAATAATAATAATAATAATAATAATAATAATAATAATAATAATAATAATAATAATAATAGTGACAACAACAACAACAACAACAATAATGATGATGATGATGATGATGGTGATGTATTAGTCCCCTGCAAGATGAGGGTGCCCTGCACTCATGTCCTTTATGAGTGAGGGGCACCAGGATACACATGTACATTGTATGTGTGTGTTTTTGCACTTTTTTAAAAAAAATTCTTCTCTTCTTAGAGGAGATTTATGTACACTTTTTTAATAATTGGAATAAATTTGTTACATTGGTTTCCTAATGACTGTCTTTTCAGAAAACAGATGAAGCTAAGAAGAGAAAAGGTGTTGATGAAAATGGTCCAACACTGTATTGGGAGTATAAATGGACTGAAGATTCTGAAGCAGAGGTATTGAAGGAGTTTTAAGTCAATGAATCCTGTTAACAGTGTAAAAAAGAACACTGTTCATTTTTTATATATTACATGGAAAACAGAAAATTTTATGCAGAGATACAATAATAATAGGCCAGTTTCGTATTCTAATGGTTGGACTGGATGTAGCATGAAATGGAGGCTAATGCGGTCAAATTAATTTGCATTTGAAAAGATTTGCCAGCATTAGCCTCCATTCCATGCTAGATCCACTCCAGCCGTGAGAATTCGAAAATGGTCTATTGTGCATGAAATTTTCTGTTTTATATTATTAGTCAATGTAGCTTTCAAAAAGGAGAAACAGTCTATTTGATTGTATCTTAGGTGTGTGCACTTTCAGCTAGATTTTAGGGGGAAAAAAGACCTACATACATGTACAAGATTTCAATCAAAATAATGTCTGAAGCTCCGAAGTGAAATGCATTGTTCAAAATTAATGTTTATTTCGGTCATGCATAATATACATGTAGTCAGCTTGTAACAGCTTGCATGAATAAGAAATCTTATTTGCATTCATTCACATTGAGCACTGCCCCTCAGTGAAATGCATTGTTCAAAATTAATGTTTATTTCGGTCATGCATAATATACATGTAGTCAGCTTGTAACAGCTTGCATGAATAAGAAATCTTATTTGCATTCATTCACATTGAGCACTGCCCCTCAAGTTACATGAACTTTTTCATTTTGTCAGATTTTGTTTACATGGTGACTTTTAAGATGCGCCACTCATCCTATTTTTAAATTGGTGTGATATCGTAGGCATCAAATTACATCGTATTTTCTTTGGGCTAAGCAAAATGCCTGCAAGTGTATTCGATGGTTTTAATTTGCGACCAATCTCTTGGAGTTGGGTCACATCACAACTCTGAACTTTAAAATGTGTCAATGGTGGTAAAGAATCAAAAGGAGCTAATGAATATAATTTATTTTTGGTGCAGTAACATAGTACTGAGGATATTCGTGTACATTGTTGATATGCAAACCACCTTATTACAATAAAATAATTTAAAGAAAATCTTATTCTAGATAGTGTTATGTCAGGTAGGCTCATGTCAGAACATTGTTGAAAATAATACTCCCTGTATCATCAACAGTGGAATGTAAGGATGACATCACTCTTAATTTTTGTTTGTTTTTTTTTTTGTTTGCCTTTGATATAAACTCTTGCCTTGCTAAGTTTGTTATCATTGCTTCGTTTTAAGAATCCAAAAGCAGTGCATCAAAACGAGATTATAGCAAGCTATATAGTCATTATTTGCTCTTTGTGAACCAGTCAAACAGGGACACTCCATTATCTTTGAACTTTACTCATGGTCTTAAGACCTTGTATGGTTAAATGATAAGATAATGGGAGCAACAAGTAAAGGAAATTGTAAGGCACCTTCAGTTCAAGATATTGAGAAGTAAAGTTTTCACTACAGAAATTGAGAATTTGGATCTTTTTTTTTTATGGATTATAAAACTGCCACATAATTATAAAAAAAACCAGCACTTTGCAAAAAATAATTTTTATGAAATTATCTCCTGGTAAGGGAAAAAATACAGGATAATACATATCACTCATTTCCATGCTCTCACTCCTTTGTTTCCTTGTGATGCCAAGGAGGAAAGAGGGAAGGGAAGAGTCCCAAGTTGTGTCACACCTTTCAAAATGGTTCAGAGGAAGTGGAAAGCAAGATTTAAAACTGTTGCTGCAAAAAGCCCATCCAGTTTCCCTGTGGTATTGTTATACTGTATATGTGATCACGTGGTCAATTGACAGGGAGGGAAAAATGAATTTAAGGATTTGCAATTAGTGGGAATTAGGTCACACACTTTAATATGAAGTGTGGATGTACTGTACATGTACTGGTTGTTTTGTTATGAGTGTCACTCTGATAGCAGTTAGCATTAACAATGCAATATTCCATGTAGTGGGGCAATTGCTAATAGGGAGTGATTCAAGTTTTTTGTTTTTTGTATTACCATGTGACTTAATGTACTTGATGACAGGTGAAATTTAGTGATATATCTCACTCGTTTTCAGGTCTATGGCCCTTATGAGACCAGCTTGATGTTGCAATGGTCAAAAGCAGTAAGTTTTTTGGTTGAAGGGAGGAAATTGTCTACCTATGCCAACAAAGAATTTGACCCAGTAAACGCTAACACCCCTCCCCCCCCCCCCCCAAACCCTTTGCCTCTTACGAGTGACACATACATTATCTTACTGTCTTATATACCACACAAAAATTTTTGCACTCATCAATGGGGCCCAGTTCAGGAGTGAAGGAGTTAACAACATCTAGGTCTACTCAAAGAACAATCATTGTAAAAAATGTTCTATTTTTGCCATTTCACTCCTAAAAGTGACACTCACAGATTTTGCTTTGTCCAATGCCAGATGATTTACTTATTAGCCACTATCAAAAATACCATAATACTCTTCAAAATTTTGCATAAGCATTGTTTATATTTTATTTTGGGACCTGCAATGGTCCCAAGAGAAACTGGAAACAATGCTTATGCAAAATTTTGGAGGGACAAACAAAGAGTATATGGTACATGTATTTTTGATAGTGGCTAATCAGTGGGGGCTGATTTAGGGGTTAAAGGGTTGAGATACGTTCTTTGTTCCATTTCCCTGATTTGTCCCTTGAAAGAGAACATTTATAGGAACACCATGACAATGATAGCATGCACTTTGCTCGAATATATTTCATTTGGTCTGCTACAGTTTTCTTGTTTTATTTTTGTGCAGAGACTTATTTGATTAGTTTTGTTCACTTACATGTATCTGATGTTTTTCACCATAGGGTTATTTTGATGCAGGGTGTTGGGTGCGACAAAGTGAAACCAGAAAAATCCAAGAGGACAGAAGTGAACCTAA
Organism: Montipora capitata; assembly: GCA_949126865.1. Taxonomy (NCBI): domain Eukaryota; kingdom Metazoa; phylum Cnidaria; class Anthozoa; order Scleractinia; family Acroporidae; genus Montipora; species Montipora capitata. The sequence continues at coordinate 45,529,112 of OX421447.1, read as the reverse complement.
GAGGGGTAGGCTGGTGGATGAAAGTTATTCAGACTCAAGTGACTCAGAGGAGGATGCTGCATCCGTGGGGGATGCTCAAGGGAATGAGTTTGTTCACGTGTCTGAGTTGGATTTCTCAATATTTCCATGAACAGAAGGCGTGGACATCTGCTGGTGTGAATTCAGACTGTTATGGGTATTGAAATTTGAAGGGGAATCAAGTTAAGAGAGGATGGATCAAGAATTGGGTTACAGCAGTTGTGAAACAGTTGACAGAATGTACATGCACACTGTGCAGCAAGAGTATCCAATTGGAAAACTTGCAATGTAAATTCAAGAGCAATGTAAGAGCAATGTAAATTCATTAATAGCCTATTTTGCTAATTGTAAGTCCCTTGGGATTCCTGGGTAGTTCCAGTCCTTTGTGGGGTCAAATGACAAGAATTATAATTTGAAGTGAACTGTCAAAATAGCCATTATCCCCACAAAGGATTGGGACTACATAGGAATTCCTAGGAACTTACCATAATCCAAAATAGGTTAAGGGAAGCCTATCAATGGCACTAGTGTCTCCAAACTTGAATCGCATGCCTGTTGGTTTTTGCAGTTGTAGGAAAGTCAGTGAAACAAAGAGCGTTTACCATTTGTCAACAAAAACCGAAAATTCCGGTTGGAAACTCAAATGGTACAGCTCATTCCACCGGAAAGTTTCTGGAAAAGATGGAAATCCTCAGAGGTATTCCTCTTTTCCCGTTCCAACCGAAATGACCGGAAAAATCCTGTACCATTTGTAAACTCCCACTCGACCCGGTGCACTTCGGCCTCTTTTCCCGCCATTCGACGCTGCAGATGCAGCCGTCATTTTGATTTGTTATTGTTTTCTTTTAGCCGCGAGAGTCTCGGGCTTGGCGAAACGCCACACTGGGAAAATCCCGTACCATTACGAACATTCCATTCCAACCGGATTTTCCGTGCAAATGGTAAACGCCCAAAGTATTTGGCAAACACCAGGTCAGCTCATATTGTGCCCCCCCCCCCCCCCTCGAAATTAATTTTAAACTTACCTAGGGTCACCAAATTGGCCTCAGCACAGCGCTGTTATCATGTACTGTGGTTTAATTTTGACTGAAATTGAAGTTTGAAATGCATGCTAATAAGTCAGCAGATGATGTTCCAGTTTCTTCTAATAGTGCCACTTGCAGATTTTACTGTCTCAATGTAGATGATTTTATTCACGGAATGGGGAATCCCTGTGGAATCAAAAAGTTAATGCCAACACTCTTCGTGTTTAAGTTCCTTCCTCCTTGTTGCCAGTACAAGAATTATGCTCAATTCCGAAACGCGATACCATCCATCACTGTCGGTATTAGTTTGTGAAATATTTTTGGCCATTGCAGGGCTGCAGAAAAGTTTAAGTTCCAACTTCTCCATCAGACAAGCAAACTTCATGACCCACTTGCCCGAAGCATTTTTTACATCTTTTTAGTGTTTAGAATCTTGATAGCTGTCGTTTTTCTTTACGTGAATGAGCTTGCCCGGGGAGCAAGTGGTCAGAGAAAGTAGCTTGCCTAGGCATTAAATCTACTTGTCCCGAATGACGGGACAGGGGTTTTCTCGAGCCCTGCATTGTTTTTGTTTGTTCCCTCTTCCAGACATGACTTTGAGTTTTGTTGTTGAGAGATCAAGCAAGTGCAGATATGGCCTCTTGCAGGCTCTCTGCTCATTAGGGTGTTTGTCTGCCTGGCAGGTATTCAAAAGAGGGCACGAAAGGTCCAGCCGAATGTTTTTGGCAGAATTCGCCCTCCAACCTCAGCATTTAAGTAATTATTAATGCCCAAGTACTCCACTGGTGAAAGAGAGTGTAGGTTACTGGGGTGGCATGTGAGGTTTTTAATCTATGTTCATCTACCCCCCTTCCCCCCCCCCCCCCAAAAAAAAAAAATAATAACTCGCTCCACTAATTTTCTTTTTATGCCATCACCTGCTTTGTGAAGACAGGCTACTTTGTGATAATTACGAAAGAAAAATTGCACACTTGGACTTGGCTTTTACCTCACACGGGGGCTGTAGTAAGCTGGACAGTCTTAAAGGGCGAGATTATTAAAGCTTGGCAATGCTGAAATGGGAGCTGATTCACGATCGTTGCCCAGAAATGACATCAAAGTCCTTGCCTACTTTTTGTGGGGTCAATTCTCACTAGCCTGTGAACGCATACGTACCAAGTCAGAAATGTTTCTCTTTCCATGTGTTTCCACGAGTAGGGCTGATCGATGTTCACATAGATGGATTTCCTGGGATTTCTATACGTGTAGATACAATCCTGCACAAAATTCGTTGAGACTTCGCATTACCCCTTCCCCATTCGCCACCCAGAGTAGTGCAGAGTAGTCACCACACTCAAGTTAAATCTCTTTTGAAGTGTGAAGTATTGACAAGGCATTCAAATACATGTTTCATTTACGTACGTGAATTAACCGTAGAATGACACCAGCCTCTGCGTTCTATCAGGGATTACATTTATAAAAATCGAGCTAAATTTGTCCAACATTGGGGATGCGCGGCATATGTCAAAGTGGCTTACGCTGTTGTAACATGTCAAGGAGATGATAAAAATGTAGTAAAAAGAGGGTCACCGGGCTGGTTTCCATGGTACGACGCTGATGAATACTACTGTGTGCCAAGTTTTATCGGAAATCTATGAGAAGTTCTATTTCTGGGGAATCATCTTAAGGAGGCCCGAAAGAGTTTCTCCTTTTTCAAACAAATAAACATACTCTTTTTTAGATACAGTTAGCGTAATCATATCAAGACAAAATTTGGCCAGGGTATTAAGTACCCACCATAGATTTTCCTCCAAAATAATGTTACCATGGCAATGGTATTAGGCATTTCTTTGAGCCTTAAAATCAAGATGTATTGTTTTTTTTTTAAATCTTCCCATTCAGCGTTACCAGATAATGTTAGAAATTATCTCTAAAATATTTAAAATTCAACGAAATCTGTTGGTCAGTTTTTGAGAAAAAGAAGTTTTTTGAAATGTGTCGCTAATTTCTTTTTTCACCCACAGAATTTCATTAAATTTGACAGACAAACTCTTTAAATTAATCTAAGATAACATGCAAAAAATGAAAAAAAATTCACCGTGCAGAAGCAGACATATAAGCGAGGAAAAATCAGGAAAAACGAGGGGGTTAGAAGATCGGCATTTACGCATGCATCACCCGCTCGTTCGAGGACACGCGCAAGTGAAGCTACAGGCCAACACAAACGGATTTAAGTGACCATTAAAGACCATTAAACCGTTTGTGTACAATTTTCGTAGTTATCGTGAATAGGAGATGTCTATTTACATTCCATATGTATAGGAATTAGAAGAAAGGTGAGCGCAATTAGCGATATTTGTTTATTTCTGGTGACCCACTTTGAATCGTGAGCCGACGCGAGCAGCTTTGGAACTGCGTGTGTGGCTAACGCGCGCGCGCTCAGCTGAAAAACCCTTTCGAGCCTTCTTTAGCCACACACGCAGTCCGAAAGCTCATGAATCAATATAAAAATGTGACCTAAAATAGTGAAAACGCAAATAAGTTGTGTTAGAAGTGTTGGAGCAATATCTCCAAACAGCACAGTGACCAGCTCTGATTTTTAACATGAGTAAGATTCGTTTTCTCGCAATCTTAAAGAAAAATGTTCAGCTATTTTTTGCGAGCGGCAGTCCTGCACTCGACCTCTTATCGGTAGAAAATTTTGCCTCGCTTTCACTCTGCCTCGCCTTAGCGCTTTTCAACGTCACAGCTGACCATTTCGAAGCTGGCTCAAACACGTGCTTTTCAGTCCTTCGTCAGCGACGCGCTGTGTGCTCCGTTGAGTGAATGGAAGTACAAGATGGTGGAGGTTGCATGTATTTGGTGAGTGTAATTCCTACTGCTTTGCTACATTATAACGAAAGGAGTTGCTCAATCTTTTTTCAAAGCGTTCTTGACTGAAAACCATGCCAAAGGAGAGACAAAGAACGAACCGCAAACCAAATGACTCAACGAATGTTGAGCTAAAGCCTCATTTACACTTGCAAGTTTTCCTTGACAAGTCCACTTGTCAAGGAAAACGTGCCCACTGTACACCTTAGGGTTTTACATCTGACCTGCGGGTCATCTCTTCTGACCGGGTAACCCGGCTGTTTCAAAACCCGGGGTCGACTGCTTCGGGCAAGACTATTAAATCTCCAAAACTGCCGACCGCGAAACCTGCGAAAACTTGAGAAATGACTGTTTATATCGAAACGCCATGATAAAAACGGTGACATTTACATTAATATTTGTTAAACATCGACTTTTCCCGCCGATTGACGAGTTCCAGGTGCCAATTCTAGCTGTTAAATCAATTTAGCCGATTAACTAGTGGATTGCGTGACAAGTCACACTCTACCAACTACAACCTCAGAAGACGATCCCGCTTGGTTTTAGGATTTTTCATTCTTTTCGTAACATGCAGGTCACATGATGCCATTTCCTGCCTGTCAGTTGTCATTTGGTTTTATAGTTTTCGTTTTAGCGCCTGTTTTAGTTTCTTTCCGCAGTTCTTAAGGGCAGTGGGTAAGGGTAGTCTTGTATATTTCTAGTTTTCCGAATCTCTTCGTATCATTACTGGAGTCTCTTTAAGGTTATTTAGAATTTATTGGTGAGATTGGCCTCGGCCGGTCATCGCCTCATTTGCCTTTTATCTTTGTATTATTCTCTTTGGATTTACGTCGTCAGTTTGACTTCAGGACAACTGATTGCCAGTTATAACTACCACTTGTTTGATCTATCGCTTTTGGTTACAAGGAGAATTTGGTGCTTGGTGCGTTTGTGGTGGGATGATTTCCCTGATCTTGGCCTAGGCCTTGCACATAAATACACTTGAATCGTGAGCATGTAGGCAACATTTATTTACCGCCGAGAAGAATAAAATAAAGTGAAATTTTCAAAATATCAACTTTTCCACAGAGGGAAAAACCTTGTAGCTGAAGAAACGATACGTTCCTTCTATCGTTCGTGGTAAGTCTTTTGTCGGAATACCTTCGTAATAACAACAACAAATTATCGGAAGCAGGGAATTGAGCAGATGTTCATTGTTATTGTTACTTGTCACGCAATCCATCATTTAATCGACTAACTTGAACAGATGGTGCAATGTACGCAGATCGCAGCTAGAAATGGTACCTGGAACGCGACAATCGGCAGGTAACTCAATATTTAACAAATATTAATGTAAATCTCATCGTTTTTATCACGGGGTTTCAAAAAAGGCAGTCATTTCTCGAGGTACCGCGGGTTCCGCGGTCTGCTGTTCCGTACATTAGTGCGTTCACATCACTCGATAGCGAACAATGAAAACAAGCTTTCATTTTTCTTTTGTTTTTGTCATTTTGTTTTCCCAAAAAGAAATTCACTCCCTCTTGCGCTAAAGTAACCCTACACATGTTTGTTTCATTTTTACACCGTGATCTTCCGGTATTTCTCAAGCCGATTTTGAGCTGTCTCCTCGCAGCACTTCATCTTCCATCTAGAAACACTAGCCTAGTAGAACTTTTTTTTTCATCATCGAACGGCTTGATAATTTTTTTCTCATACTGCGTATTAGGCACGTGTGGCTTTTCGATATTTGAAAAAATTCAGGTCACCACCGATTTAGTTTTTAAGATAGTTTTAAAAAACTTGATTTGAGAGGGACATTTGATCAGTGTTGTTCAGTTGCCATGGCAACAGTTTGACTCGAGACACCCTGAACAAAAAAGACCTGACAGTAGCATTAGTCAAACATCAAAACGTTACCCTACTGAAAGGACCCACAGTGTTATAAACCTTGCCTAAACGTTTTCAGTTTGAATTCACTGTTGCCTGTGGAAAAACCTGCGAGCCTTACCTCGTATTCACTTAAGACTGCTTCAACACAAAAACGCGTGAAGTATTGTCTTTTTCTTTGAACTTCAAATACATCGTCAAAGCCAACAAATTGAATGACGCAAGGTTTATTTCAACCTCGTTCCCAGTGTATCTCTTCTCTGCCTCCATTGTCGTTGAGAAAAATATTTTCTTCCTTTTTCTCAACGACGGAGACAGAGAAGAGAGACCCTGGGAACGAGGATTGGTTTATTCTATAATGACTAAAGTAATATCTCTTTTCAATCAAATTATTGCCGTCGTTAATATTTACAGACGTTTAACGACAACTCTTCGCAATGGTGTATGTACTGTATCTCGTTTATCACTGTCATGATCAATTTAAAAAAATGCGACGGGCTCTCCAATTTACTGCAAGCGGCAGACTCAACAATTTTGGTTCTCAGAAAACTACATTTTTGGCATGTTTAGAAATGCCCTTTTCAACAGCTTTTAAAAAAAATTGTTTCGCGTAAAAAAGAATGGACCTTAATCACACGGCGGCCATGTTGAGTCCCCACCGAAACTCGTTCCCAAACATTTCTACGCGAGGCTCGGGGTACGAAATCTATTGTCTATGGCCAATATGGCCGCCGCGTGAATAAGGTCCATGATTCTCGCTCAAAGAATTCCCGGGAATCGTTATGCATTGCAACAAAATGCTTGGTGGGCTTCCTTAGGGCTCTGGCCTTAGGTTCTCAAATCGCTTCCTATTTGCAAAAAAAAAAACGTCCAACGATTTACCTCAAGGTAAAACTCGCTACAATAGTTTGAAAACGTTTCGAAACCGGTTTATACGATTAGTATACAATTCTTAAAACTGCACGAGAACACTGTGTCAGTATAGAGTTTTTTCCCCTGCTTTAGTCAGGGCTGTAGCACCTGAATCACTGATTTTGTTGTAAGACAAATCCAACTTTGTCAGCGTTGAATTTACTTTTACTGTTTTAGCCAGTGCGGCAGCACCCGAGTCACCGATTGCATTGTAAGACAAATACAACTTTCTTAGCGTTGAGTTTATTTCCGTTGCTTTCGCTAGTGCAGCAGCACCAGAGTCACTGATTTTATTGTGAGACAAAACCAACTCTGCCAGCGTTGAATTCATTTCCACTGCTTTGGCCAGTGCAGTAGCTCCTGAGTCACCGATTTCATTGTTAGACAAAGACAAATTTATCAGCGTTGAGTTCAGTTCCACTGCTTTAGCTAGTGAAGTAGCACCAGGGACACCGATTTTATTGTTCGACAAAACCAACTGTTCCAGTGTTAAGTTTCTTTCCATTGCCTTAGCCAGTGCAGCAGCACCTGAGTCACCGATTCCATTGAAAGACAAATCCAACTTGGTCAATGTTGAATTAGTTTCCACTGCTTTAGCCAGTGCAGCAGCACCCGGGACACTGATTTTATTGTTGGATAGAACCACCTTCTTCAGAGTTGAATTTGTTTCCATTGCTTTAGCCACTGCAACAGCACCCGAGTCACTGATTGTGTTGTAAGACAAAACTAACTCTGTCAATGTTGAATTTCTTTCCACTGCTTTAGCCAGTGCAGCGGCACCCGAGTCACCGATTTTATTGTTCGACAAATACAACTTTGTCAGCGTTGAATTTTTTTCCACTGCTTGAGCCAGTGAAGTGGCACCTGGGACACCTATTTTATTGTTCAACAAAGCCAAGTGGGTCAGCGTTGAATTTTGTTCCATTGCTTTAGCAAGTGCAGCAGCACCTGAGTCACCGATTTCATTGAAAGACAAATCCAGCTCTGTCAGCGTTGAATTTTTTTCCATTGCTTTAGCTAGTGCAACAGCACCCGACTCACCAATCGCACTTTTCACTAAATATAAATGGGTTAGCGTTGAATTTGTTTCCAATGTGTCAGCCAATACTGCAGCGCCACTGTCACATATCCGCTGAGGGCAACAAAGACGATGAATTTGAAGAAGCGAACCAATAGAGTGCGCCAATTCTTTGGCGAAGGTATCCTGAGTTTTCTCACATTCATTGATACAATCAAAAGCAACCCAGAAAAAGTAATCGCTTTTTCCTGGGTTAACTAAATGCAAATGGTTAATTTGACTTGTTATACTTCCCATAAGTGCCAGGGCTTTTGCCTCGCAGCGTCGAGCCAGTAAACCACAAGTAAAAATAAGTACCTCTTCAAACTCATTAAAATATCTAGTGTCAGCAGCTAAGCTATCAGGACTAATTTCTTCATCGACAAGCTGGCAACAAAGATAAAATGCAGCGAAGAACTCCTGAAAGCTCTTGTGAAGAAACCCGTACCATAGACTTGGTCTTCGTTTGCTGCGTCCAGGCTGAACTGACAGAAATCCGAATTCAGGTGTTAAATTGCTGGTACAATTTTGGAATGCGCCCTGCTCGAAATACATCTCATCGTTGAGCAAGCCATTCAACGCAATACCACCTAGGTGCTTTAATTCAGCGTGGTATAATTGAGTTAGGTCTTTGTCCGTTTCTGGTAGTTCTTTCTTCCTCCTATACCTTCTCAGCACACATTGCAATATTTCGAGGAAAAGAAGAGTTCTAGCTTTTGGCAAAACTCCTTGGAAGTCTTCACAAAGGAGGCAAAGAACTGCTGTATTTAATGGATTTGCAGTTAGTTCCTTAAGGCTTGTGTCTGTGTGCAGCTTGTCCAAGAGCTTTTTCGCAAAATGCTCTTCGGTTTTGAAATATCTCCGGATGAAATCTTCCGCGTCGTTTTCGGTAAATCCTTCGACCTCTAATAAGGTGTCGCAGCATTCTCGTACTTTTATTCCAGCTTCGTGTCGTGCAGTAACCACTAAGTAACATTTTGGAAGTATTCTGCCTTGAATGATTTCTTTGTAGTCGGGTAATTTATGGTTTGGCAACTCATCCAATCCGTCAAGTATTAGCAAAACCTTTGACTGATTGTTCCGAACGGAGGTGAAGAACTTCTCTCTTTCTTCTTTCTTTATGTCTTTCGGTAACAGCTGGTCATCAATAGCGTCCCATAAGTCAGAGTCAATGTTTCTACATTTCAACAACAGCAACACTTGGAAATCAGGAAACGAATTTTCAGCTTTACAGTTCTTAGCCCAATCGTAAGCAACCTTGTTACAATAGGTTGTCTTTCCCATTCCTGGCTGTCCTTCAATCAAAACCTTTCTGGGTTGAAAACATTCCTGGTGTGGTTTGAAAATTTCTGAGGTGTTGACAATACAGCCAGTTTTTGTCCCGCGTTCTTTTTTTCTGTTAACCATTTTAAGCCTGGTGAAAATGTTATCAAGATGGAATCGGAACTCTTCGCACCACGGGAATGGCGCAAGCCATCCTTCTCGAGTTTTGTAGAGTTCTCGAATATCGTCGATAAAGTCAGCTGGCCCAAAAGAATCTGAAACAAGCAGTCATTAATTAAAACAAAAATCGTCATTGCTCACTCACCAGAAATACAGATATTGAACACTTATTGAACTGCCGAGTAAGAAGGCCCGGTCAACTGCGATGATTATCTAGCTTAGAGTCAGTAATAATAAAGATGCATTTCCCCCTACCATGGAATATTTGGAAGTTAATAATATGTTATCTAATAAACATTCACTTTTATAAGAACGTTCAGGCTGAAGCAAAATTCTAATAACCTACTAAGAACATTCCCAACCTGAGAGTCAGTTGCTCATTTGTTTTTTGAATTTATTTTTAATTAACTCAAACACTTACAGTTAGCGACGTTTCTTTAACATTGACAATGTGGTTTTCTCATTGCATGTGATACACTGAAGGACAACTCAGTTTTTGGTCAAACTTATTAAGAACGTTTTCAGGCTCAAATTTCAAAAAAAAAAATATCGTTCAGCGTCAGCCCCAATAGTAGACGTTCTCATAAAAAAGAGTGTACACAATCATAACCACGTGTTTAAAATGGCTGAACACAAATTTTCAGGGCTTATGCTTCCATTTCTGCCATATTTACGCAGTTTTTGCCATGAAGCTCAAACTTGGTCACTGATAAGTGCAGTGAATCACGAAGGTTTTTATTTTTGATCGTCCATGTGCTTTGCAGGCTGTCACCATGGTAACGCACTAGATCAAAACAAAGCCTAAAGTAAGCTTGTTCTTCATTTATGCAAAATTCACTCGTTAGTTTTTTTGCAGAAATTGCGCACTTAAAATAATAGAAATAAAGTACGTTTAACGTTAACAGCTGTTATCACAGATTTTCAACAGACGGATTTTTCATAAATCGCCTAAGGACGTTTTTAAGTGTTCCCAAATTTTTGTCAGTTAAATTTCTGATTTTTTTCTATAGACGACTCCTTTGTAGACGGAACTATTTTAATTCCAAATTTCTGAAAAATCTAATGACGGTTTTGCGAGAAATTTGGAAAAACACCCAACAGCTGTTGGTCTCATATTTTTGAGCGAATGCGCATGCGTACGCAGCATTTTGCTGGGCACAATGACGTTTACGTTATGGGAGCGAATTTACACCGCGTTTCTGAGACCATCGCGAGAAGGAGAAAAACGTTTTCGCCATACTTGCCATATTTGCTTTGTCTTCAAAATCCGTGCCGGCCTTCAATAAATACCGTTGAGCGCGGAAAAAGCCACCTTGAGGTAGCTACAACTTTTGGACTTCAACGCCGAAACTTTTTCAATATTTCATGCAGTATTGACGCCTCAAGAAAAAAATGTTTCAGCTGTTATAACGGATGGAAGACAATACGTGCCTGCTCCCAGTGTGGGAGGTCGTGGTGTTAACTTCAATCGGACAACCACCGTCGCTTTTTAAGTACTGAACTGGGGAGAAATTACCTTCGAAATATCATCTGTCAATGGTCTCTGATGATCTAACTACAGTAAATCGTGGGACCGATCTCACAGCACTTAGATGGGACATTAATAGAGCCCCCCCATACTGATCAAACTCAATAGGGGAGGGTACGGAGTTCCCATGCACTGTTGTTTTTCTGTGCACGGGGGGCACCTGTAAATCCTGCGAATAATTTTAATATGATTGTAACGACTGCCATGATCATGAAAAGTCCTCAACAAACTGATGTTACGCTATTTGTTTCTTTGGTGACAGAAAGCGCTAACTTAAATGAATCAAATTATTACAATAAGTTATCGAAGCATGTTGTCCGAGAAGACTTGAACATTATCTCAACAAATGAGAGCAACTTAAAATGTGGAACTACCTTCCATCTTACTGAGCTTGTCCTTTGTGATATCTTCGCTGGACATCCACTGTCTTAGCATTTCTGCGGGAGTAAAATAGACAGTTATTAAGCGAATCTTGATGATTACCTTTTTAAGGGAAAAGGAAAACGGTTCTCGCTTGATTACCGAAGTCAACAATTGCCGGTTTCATTAAAAATAATACTCATTAAGTCGATAAAACGCATGAACTCACCTTGCATCTCTTTTAGTGTGTCTTTACCGCTGCCTTCATCTGTTTCATGCTTCTTGAGAATGTCTTAATCCAAATCAAATCAAGTGATCGATTAATCGATAAATAAAAGAACAAATTAAACAAAAGAAGTTATCAAAGTATGATACTTATGAGTGACACTCATAACGGCAAACGATTTTACCCGCGTCAGTGGGGGACGGAGGGGGGGGGGGGGGGGGGTGGGAGTCGATGGGTTGCTAATACGTACACAACAAGGGAGAGAAGAAAAGCATAATCTTAAACCGAGAACTCAACTGTCTCCGAACAACGATAAATAAAACTAGACTAAGACACGACCAAACTTCATACAAACGAATTCGAGATTGCTTCGTCATTGACTTGCTACACAACAGCATTTGACAGGATTTCCGCACAGGCCTTCATGCATACACACACCTTTGTTTTACGATAAGAATAGACTGTCTTTTACAGGTTTCCACTTTTTTCTTGAAAATTTAGTGGTTTTTTTTGGTGTACATTAATATAAGCAAAATGGACTCGCATTATGTAAGAGATATATATCGAGAACAGGTTTTGAGCTATAAATGAGTACTTTCCGAGGGATTTGATAGCTTATAAAAACCTTTGCCATCCCCAAGCTTATGTTTAGAGCGTCGGTGTTGCCAATCTCTAAAGACCTTGTTAAAGAAGCTGACTCTCTGTTTTACTATTTTATTTGGAATGGAAAAGACTAAGTAAAACGAAATGTGGTGACATCGGAAGTTGAGAAGGGTGGCTTAATTAAATATGCTTGATATTGATTCTATGGTTCGCACAAGACGAGTAATATGCCTAAAAAAATATTTGGAGGAATATGAAAGTCCTTGGAAAGCGTTTTTAAATGAGCTTCTTGTCCCTGTCGGTGGGAAGCTCATATTGCATTGTAACTTTGATACTTCTAAATTAAGCATTTACCTACCTAGTTTCTACAAGCAATGTTTCGATGCATGGTCAGAAGTAAACGGAAAAATGCCCAGCTCGCTACCCGAAATTGCAAATGAAGTCATTTGGAATAATAAGATTCTCTGCATTGACAAGAAATGTGTGTATCGCACAGATGTTGCAGAGCTAGGTTTTTAAAAAATTTGTGACTTATTCTTAACTGAAAAAGTTCTTAACCCTGAGCAGGATTTCTTCATTATGGGTATTATTAACTCTATACCTGCCAGCTGGCGCTTGGCAATTAAAAGGGCAACTACTGCACCGGTAATCGACCCACTTCCGGATTCACCAGCTATTCTGATAAGTAATAATTTGGTTCCAATTTTTGATGTTTCCTCAAAACAAATCTACCGACTTTTCCTGGAGAAAAAACAAACAACGCCTACTGCTAAAGTAAGGTTAGCTGCAAAGTATCCGAACATAGATATTGATTGGAAAGGGGTGTATTTGCTAGCTTTTCGTACGATATTAGAATTTAAGCTTAGAGAATTTCAGTTTAAAATTTTAAACCGTATTGTCTTCACAAACGAGAAACTGTTTCGTTTCGGCATGGCTGATTCGCCTACCTGTGCTTTCTGCCAAACGAAGGTTGAATCCCTAGAGCATTTACTCATTTCCTGTAAAGTATCATCTAAATTTTGGGAACATGTCTTGTCCTGGCTACGTGATTATAACATCTTTGTTGAAAACATTAAAGAAGAACATGTAATTTTTGGTAAGTTTGATATTGCAGATGATTTTTTCTTGATTAATCATATTTTGCTTTTGGGTAAGTTTTATATTTACTCTCAGAAATGCCAGAATGCTTTACCTTCTCTTCAGGGTTTTATTGCCAGGACAGGGCTTGTTTATAACATCGAACTCCATATGGCCAGGAAAAGAAACAAATTAAACAATCATTTTAAAAAGTGGGAAAAGTTAATTTGTGTTTTTTCCGATAAGTAATGTCACCATTGTCTTTCATTATTAGTGTAGTGTTTAAAGTGAAGTCATTGTATGCCATATACTAGGTAACTGTATTTCTATAATAGCTGTTGTGTGTGTTTAGTTATATATTTATCTATATTTGTACTATGTAAGCATGATACGTGTCGTTTTTGTGTCTTTTATTTTGTATGTTAACGTAAGAAGTTCTTTAATAAAAAATATACTAAATTAAAAGAAAAAAAGTAATGTTAAATGAAAATACGGGGCCAACTCTGCCAGTCGGCACTTAAAGAAGACAAACCGTAACAGACGTACACTTAATGGAATTTATTTTTATATAGCCCCAGAAAGCAAACTGATTGAAGAACGAAAGTAATTTGCCCGTTGGTACTTTACCGGTATGAACATCTAGTTAATAATCTATTCTGTGTGCATAAATAAAGCAGCTTAAAGAAACCTGCAGAAAAATTGTTATTCAAACAAGAACTGAAACCATCCGGACATTTTTCGTTTCCCACATGAGATTTATGCGCCTGTTGGCTGGTCTTGATCTTGTGAACGATTTCCCACAAGTTCCTTAGGTTTGGGCCATTAGAAGGCAGTACAA
>OX421447.1:45497809-45510309 GCA_949126865.1 Montipora capitata | reverse complement strand
CCTTCGGAAATTGTGGCTATACCAATCAGCATTGATGCAACAGTGGATAGCTGCAATAAGCAGCAGTCCAAGACATGTCAGATCGACGAGAACCATGCCCACAAGAACGAAAGAAATAGATTTTTGAAAGCGTTAGCGGTCCCAGTGGTAACAGTGGTGAATTGGACAGAGTACCAGAACAATTGGCCTCACCTCACTCTGAGTTTCCAGTTCTGGTTTATCTCAGATTCAGAATTTCTTAGTACTATCATCTGTCCACAACAACCAAATTGTTACACTAGAAGGACCTTGAAGCAAAAGTTTCTCAGTTAACTGGCATTAAAAAAAGCACAAGGTATGGAGAAAAGAACAAATTAGAGTGCCTCCTATGAGATCCCTATGGCTCTATCAAATTAGTGTTAAGGGAAGACTTCACCACACAAGTTAAAGATCAAGCAACTTGCATTTTCAAGAATGTAAAAGTTGCAAACGACAAATACAACGGTTACCACACTGTGTTTCTCGCAACTTTTAAGTCTGGTTGTACTTTCGTATTCAAAAACTTCGGTGTAAGTTTGTCGGCGCTGCGATAAATTTGATGATTTGACAAATTAATTGAATCCTCAGGTATGGATGAAAATTTCGTACTTCTTCGCAAGTACTTCTCCTTGACTGCTGGCGGTGCAGATTTTCACAAGATGCGCAACCACTTTTTCCCGTTCCGTACCTCCCAATGAAACAACATTTACAAACGCGGCAATTTTGGCTCGCTACATTTACAACTTTTCGTTTGAGTTTTGACTCTAACCACGAAAAAGGTTCGTATTTGCAACGAAATTCATGTGTTTATTTCAGATCTTTTTGTTGACACGTCTCGTTGATTCTATCGGCTGGGTATTTGACACAATGCAAATGGGCATGTACTAAAACCAGGAAGACCGGAACTCCGGAACACTCCGGAACACCCTGGAAGTAACCCAAAACACTCAATTTGGCTAACCCTAGGCCTAAAAGCCAACTTAAGGCCTAGCTAGACCTAGGGTTAGCCAAATTGAGGGTTTTGGGTTACTTCCAGGGTGTTTCGGGGTGTTCCGGTGTTCCTGGTTTTAGTACATGCCATGCAAATGACGACATGTCACATTCCGAGGGGCCGGAATTTTGAAAGCGGTGGCTTGGATACAGGCTCTTCTTTCCCTCCCCAATTTTTTCGCGGCTCGCAGGCTATGGCGTCTTTGAAACTAGCGACTAAATACAGGAATCGCACCGGGTTGTGATTGGATGTTGGCCAAGAGAAGGATTGTGGACATTTCACAGTAGTTACATGATGTAAAGTACATATCGATAGTATTCGCGTCGGATCACAGGGTGACCGGACAAACTGAGTGACCGTTAATACATGTATCTATTTAACAATTATTCCATGAGCGCGCGTTGGATATGAGATGATAGATAACCAACGAGGCGCGTAGCGCCGAGTTGGCTATAATCACCTCATATCCAACAAGCGCGAGTGGAATAATTGATTTACTAAAAACGCCCCCAAAAGATAGAAGAATAGACTGCAATAAGAATGAAAAGGCCCAAAAAATCACGCATATGCTTGCCGTGTTTGTAGATCATGGTATAATGGCTCATAACCCATGATGGCTTAGCCAATCAAAACTCTCGAATTGCATTATCCAATGATCCAGTTTTTAATAAATCTTATTATCCAAGACATCGTAGTGCTATTGTAATCACATATAACAAAATAAAAGTATTTTAACCTGAAGTGTTGTTTGTGGTAATCCTTGTGGCTGACAACGACTAATTTTAGTGATTTGAAGGGTTGGTGTTCGAATGTATCCAGGTACAGTTTTTGCATTCAATGACGTTAAATTGAATTTTATTAATACATGTATATTTTTACTTAAACAACCATTTGAAGTTGCGGACAATTAAACGTTTTACTCAACAACGATATTCCTTGAGTTAAAGTTTTAAGGTTGATAGTCTTCTAAATTTTGAAAACAACTCCTGTCTACATGTAGACCCTAAGCACTCCTTTTCATCTGTTCTGCAGTGGATAGCATGCAAACACATTTTCAGATATCCATGTGAGAGTCATCAGCTAATGTATTCCACGGTAACGCCCCACAGGCGTGTTGTTTTGCTATCCTCGCAAAGTTCCTCTGCAGCTTAAATTGATGAAGTTTCGGCGGTGTACTGAATGCGTTCGTTTTCGAAGGAAAGACTTCTTTTTGGAGTTGTTTTAATGCTTTTTACGTTCACGTGGTGTGGGCAGCCGCGGTGTAAGGTAAGAATCAAAAATTTGTACTTATTTTAATGTAATTTATTTCGTTACGGTCACACTGTCAAACAGAGGGTACTCACATTTTTGCAACCTGAATATTGTAGGTTGTTTGCATACAAAAGGCTTGCAAAGGGGGGGTCACGGGTACCCCAGGACCCCCCTAGCTACGCCCTTGCCATTGTTCATACAATGTTCATGTATGCGTCAGCAATAATTGCTGATCAACACATACAGTCACAAGAAAATTGTTATTGTGACTAACAGCACTAATTCTTTTTTACTTGGCAAATTGTTTACTACTCCTTTTCAACAATCACAAATTATCTTTAGTTACATTCTGTCTGTGTACAAAACAAAAGTGAGGTAGGCTTAACTTGTGACGATGGGCATTCATTGTTTGTTCATTCTTAAGACACTCTGTCTTCCATCAGGTTGAGTTAGGGCATTCATTGTCTGCACTGAGAACTTTGTTTCCTATGTGGCCCTCTATTCAGTTGTCTGTTAAGATTCTCCCTTAATGTGAATGGGCGCACATCCATGTCATTGGGTGGAAGATGCTCAACAGTTTATTCAGCCATGGTAACATTTTAAATTTTATTAAAATAATTTGTGGCATGGAGAAAGTCCATTCATTTGGAACCATTTAAAGTGCCCCTGTGATAAAAAAAAACACTTCCTTTTTTCCTTCAGATTTTGAAAGTGTGTTTGCTTAACACCTGACTGGCAAAATTTTGAGCTTTGATTTTTATCAAAAGGCCGTTTACTTTGAGTGTAAGTTTTGGATTTCACGGTCCGCCATTACTCACGTTCAAAACTGACCGACTGGACCTCAGACGGTTGGATCCAGGGAAAAGTGACGTCAGAGGCTCACTAGCTTAAAATTTCAGCGTGTGAACGCAGCTTATTATATATGCAAAGCGTGAGTTTAAAAGTCTGAAAGCCCAAAACCCCCGTGCTGCATATTAATTCTGCGGCGTACACACGTATTGCATTCTTAAACTAGTGAGCCTTTGACGTCATTTTCTCCTCGATCCAGCTCTCTCAAGAACATAATGTTAGTAATGGCTTACCATTAAATAGGAAAATTACAGTTAAAATAAAGAGGTGTCTTTTTGAAATCAAGGCTTAAAACGTGGGTCACTTAGTGTTTTGTTAACATAGTTTTGAAATCCAAAGAAAAATATGAATTGATTTTTTGGTCACAGGGGCACTTTAACTGCTAAGACCTATATGGCCTGTATAAATTTTGTTATCGATAATAATGATATGATATTGTTATCCATCCATCTCAGTATTCTAGAATTGTTTGGATGAAATTTAATAATGACTGTCATATTCAGCAAATCAAGGGAATTTTTTTTTACTTTTCATTTAGATCTGGAGAGATATACTGTAGCTAAATTAGTTGACTGTTCTGCATCTTTACTCAGCTGACTGGGAAACCAACCAGTGTTATCTCGCTGGCTGGGAAATTTCTTTTGTGTCTTGCAGGGAAAAAGGAACGGATCTTTTTTCCCAGCAACACTGAAAAACACTTATTTTAATGAACTGGGGTATAATAAAACATTCTAAACAAATTGGTCGTTGATTGCTCCAGACCGTTCAATCATTACAATAAATATTAATGCAGAAATTTTGCTACATAATGCAACAGCAATGACAAAAAATATCCATTCATAATTGAGCAGATCATTGAGAAAATGAGCCATTCCATTTATTATGTGCACCCCCCTCCTTTTAGGAGCTTGAAAATCCAGGGGGGGGAAGTAAGTAGGGGTAATTTCTGAGGGATAACCCAGTCGATTTCTTTGATCGTTTCCCTTTTTTCCCCCTTTTTTGCGGGGGGGGGGGGGGGGGGGGGTTTACCGGGGGAGAATGTGTCAGCACTTTGATCTTCAATACCCTAAGGGGGTAAACTCTTAGAGACACCTTCAATTGGGGGGAGGGGTGCATCTAATAAATGGAATGGCCCAATAGGCGAGTTTAAATACTGGGGTCCAATTAAAATGTAGGCCATTAGTGCAACAGAAACTCAATTCAACTCGAGACTTACTGGGCTTATCGCCTTGTGTTTTGATCTGCCCAAGTATGTATTCGGAAGGGATAAAACTAGACCTGAGTTCTCTGAAGATACCTCGTTTTTGTGTGGCTTACACGAAGTGTAAACCACTCAATGCCATGGCCCAAGATATTTATTCCTGGATTTGTCACGGTGAACAGAGTGGCTGTCACGTGGTTTACTATCGTCGAAGCCAGGCCCCAGTCTACGCTCGGCTAAGCTACGTAAACTAAAGCAGCCATTTTGTGGGTGTAACACAGCGCGTTGTCGAAGATCGTTTTTTATCTAGTTATTCGTTCTTCTTTGCTGCTTGGATTTCACACGCCGGCTTTCCTACAGTCGGCTTGTCTTCTAAGTTCGGATTACAGGGAGGATTTGTGCTCTCACAGGGAAACATTTCAGTTCACGGTCTGGACCTTTGGTACAGGTTGCGTGACATGAAAACTTACGAGTCATTATTGACTCTCGCAAGCCAACATTTAACGGCTTCAATCTGCTCAGCAGACCTGCCTGAATATCTGAAAGTTTCTGAAAGTATTTGAAAGGCTCTGAAGTTACTTGAAAGCAAAAGAGACTCTCCTGTGCTTGTGTTGTCATTGCTCAATGTTGTTGTTGAATCGAATTGGACGAATCATCCACACACAGTTGACAAGAGTCTGCTAGCCCACGATTTCTCCAGAAGTAAGTAACATGGGAATCTCTGTTGAACAATACCGATCAAGAATCGGCTCTCATGACAATTTCCTTAAAACAAAAGATGCTTTGTCGCGTTTCAATAATGATGCTTTACATGAATGTCTTTTATTTACCAATATTGAAACAAGTTGTTGGACAATACAAAATATGGAATGAAGTAGTGTTTTGGTTTACCCAATTTGTGTACTACACTTGCTCACAATGTTTGTTTTGGACCTTTTTGTACAGTAGATTAGCACTTTGCATGATGTCAAGTTCATCTATTCATTTCATGTTTCCACATAGCTTGAACTTGGTAAACACACTGACATAAAATTACAAGGTCCATAATAAGAAAACTTCAAAGATTCTGGTGTTTAAAGTCATACGATACCATCAAGAACTTCCCTGTACATTGAATTCTGTTGAACTTTTTCTTAAAACCTCCAGGTAAAATTGTTAATCTTATTGGGTTAAAAATTATTAGCAATGTTAATAAGCACTACTCAACATATGATTTATTAAAATATTGCTTGTGTTCAGATATTGTTATGCGTCTATCTTTTTTTCCCAAATTCTTCCACTTGCAACCCAATAGCCACTTACGTCAACTAAATATTTCTGTGTTTCTTTATTGAAAATTTAGCATTATGATACTTCACATGCATATATTGTCAAAAATTAGTCGTACGTTCAAACCAAATCAAGCTCCCAATGTGGCTTCTAGCAAAGGTTACATCATTTCCTGTATGTCCCAGCCGTTCTGCAAAGTTTTGTGCTCTTGCGCTGGTACACAAAATGCCAAAAACATTCATACGAAATGCTTCCCTGGAGTTGATTTCACAACACTTGCCCTGGACAAACTCAAAACTCAATTCCACTTGGTTATGTAAACAAAATCATGACTGAATCTATCAGCCCACTATAGGACATGATGCTGACATTTTTTCAGTTCCTTAAATCCTCAGTTTACATGTGCAACCTCTGTTGTCAAAATGACACCTCCATAAAACTTTACCCAATAACCCTCATCTTGAAAATAAGCATTTCAGGACGGATGTATGTCAATTATCTTATTTTATTGATTGAGAGGAACAATATTGAAAACTGACCGTAATCAGATATTAGCTCTCTAATAGAAACTCAATGACAAAACAGATCCTTTTAATTTGTAACCTCCCCCATCAAAGCAGCTCAATTTCGTAAGCCACACATGTACGCATTGCGGACCTATTTTTATTATTGTGACAGACACATTTGCTTTGCCGAGTGGAAGTTTGAATTAAGACAGTTAAGATCATTTAGGTTCTAAGTTCAGCTGTCAAATGTTCAATTATTTAATTTACGTTTGCAAGGCTTTGTTCTTTGTAATAATTTCTTGATCGTCGTGAGAATTCGAAGGACTGATGAATTTAACTGATGGTTTATTCAGTGTCGGGTTTCCTTTCACGAACGGTGAAAAAAAGCTATCGTGATTTCGGGGGCTGATTTTGTATTTTGTACATCGTTAAAACTGATGAAACATCCAAACGAACCGAAATGTGTGCTTCCGAATCACAGTCTTAATTCAACAAACATTTCATTCCAAACGTACCTTTAAGAACCTGCACTCTTCGCTTCAGACTTTGCCTTTACTCGAGGTCGAAAGATCAACTTACTCCTGAAGTGATCGTGAAGGATTGCACATAATCTTTTTCACATAAAAAAAGAGGAATTCAACTTGGAAGTTAAACTCATTGCTGTTTCTGCGGTCTTTGCGGATCGACTATTTAAAAGAAGGAGTTAACTGGAAAGAGAAGCATGTGCAGGGACAAACGCGTTGTTCAGTAAACGATGCTCAGTGCTTACATCATATATAGAATGCACGATTAAATTAAGGGCCCACTGACGTATTTTTTGGAGTGCGTTGCTAAGGATGTATTGGTTAAGTAATTTGAGAGAATTTGGCATTATTTTGGTCAGTTTCCAACTTTTGTAAGACAATGACCCTAAATATGACGTCATCATACCACGCCCATGGTCACGTGACCAATAAAAGAAAACTCTAAATTTGTCTCCGTGCTACGCAATTTGGGTATTTAATCGATGTTTTGATAATTTGTATTCGTTTTTGCATCCAGCCAAGCATGGTTTTCTTTTTATTTTGAAAAATGTTCTTTTTAAAGACATAAACGATACTGAAATACCCATAACTTTCTCAAAAAAGATGATTTTAAAAAATCAATGCTTAGCTATATTCTGTATTTGGGGGTGAAACGTGCCATGTGAAAAAAAATTGAATTCAATTTAAAACCGCCGAAATTTAGCTTTTTTCTCAAACCGGATGTCAGTTCGTTTACGCATGCGCAGTTGATCTGAGAACGAGCGCGAGGAAGGGCGAGGAAAAACCTTCGATGGAAACAACAGTTTGTGCGGTGACTTTTGCTTGTGAGTGGGTTTTCTTTCCAGCTCATGATATGATGACGTCAGTTACCGGAAGTAACATTTCACTTCCTTAGCAACGCGCGAAAAATCCGTCTGTGGGCCCTTAAAGGGAATCCTTACCAAACTCAACCTCGTTCCCAGGGTTCTCTCCTACTCGTCCACCGTAACCGACGATTCGCCGAATATGACAGTCATTGTTAAATTTCATCCAAACAATTCGTCGTGTCGTGACAACTTTCTTTCCACCCATGACAACTTTATTTCTACCCATGACAATTTTTTTTCCATCCAAGACAACTTTCTTTCTACAATAATAAAAGCAAGGTGACGCACGCTAACACCAACCCGGTTTAACAACCCGGTGTGGCCAGCACATCACGCATGCGCACAACCATTTCACCCGGTCAATGATGAGGCCCAAAAAACCGAAACGGCTGTCCATGGCTGCTAATTGACCGGGTGAAATGGTTGTGCGCGTGCGTGCTTTGTTGGCCACACCGGGTTGGTGTTAGCGTGTGTCACCTTGCTTTTAGTACTGTTGTTTTGTTTCTACCCATGATATTTATATTCGTGACAACTGTTTGTCTATCCGTAACAAAATTGTTTCCATCCACAGCAAAATGCTTTCTGTACATGAGAAAGTTCTTTCCATCTGTGACAAAATTCTTTTTGAATACGGTATGACAAAACTCATTTTTAAGTCTTGACGAAACGTTTCTCTGATTAACGTTACGGTGAGGGCTTGGGTTTGCACTGTCGGGGATCGGGTATATTAAACAATGTGGCGTCTTACGTGACTCTGGAACCGGAACTTTTGTAAAACGTATTTCACGGAACTCAACGGGAATGAGTAACATGGCAGCTGTAGGCATAGTTAATAGAGAGGACTGGTTTGGAAGCTCGGCAAACATGAAAGGAGCAAACAAAGATGCCAAGATTTAGGTTGGAAAGTCCACGACCGTGCACAATCTTTTGTTTTGCGCTCATACACTATTCATAAATTACGTAACCAACACGTTTCTATTGGTTAGTTCCTCAGTACGGAGTAAACAACTATTGTGTTTTGTGCACGGTCAAGGCCAAAAAAGAACAAAAACCTACAACAAAGAAAGCTGTCGGGTTTCATAACCATTCTCGTCTATTAACTATGCTGTAGGGGAGATCGAAGACGAAAGCGAAGAACAATTGATAAGGTACTACTTTCTTCGAGGATTTCAATATGGTGAAGTAAAACACTTCCTCTCCAAATAACATGAGAAGGAAATGAGCACCAGCACACTGAAGAGAAGAATAAATAGCTTATGAATTGAGTCGTCAAAATCCTGATTATGATGCCATAAGAGACATGATCGACGGCCGAGCATGTTTGTCTCATATGGTGCATGTCTGGATGAAGTGGAAGTACCTGGTATTTCAAATGGTACTTGTGTTTCTCCCATGCATCATGTAGAACAATGGGATACACCAGGTTTTACTGACATGTGACTGGCTGCTGTTTCTTCATCGAGGACCTTTGTCCTTTTTTTCTCTTGACCAGCATTTTCATTGTGATGACTTGAGAGAAAATTTCTTGACTCCCTGTTTCTCTCATTACTTTCCCATACTTTCAAGGAATCTTTTTCTTCCTCTCCAAATTCATCACTTGAATAATTTGAATCTTTGCCCAACACACAATCTCGTACCCAGAGTCCTCGGGCTTCTTGGTCAGCGGGTGAGCGCCCGGAGAGACTCTGGGATAATCGACTTGAACTATATTTTTGATTGGCCACTTGCGTAACAATGGCAGTCCGACAGGAAGTCGGTAAGTAATTCGGAAGCCCCAGAATTTGGAGGGAGATTCAAAATCTAAAACTAGTTTCAGTGCTGTTTGTTTTTTTCTACCTCAGGAATATATAAATCACAAAAATAAAAAACCACGAGGTTTGAATTATGTCTTATACCGTACGGGAATTTTCCCACGCTGCTAAAAAGTGATTACTGTTGCTGTTGCAAAAGTACCGTGCGAAAACATTATATCAGTCTCTTTGAGGAGAAATCCGTGGAATAAGGCCTTGTCGAAGCCATTCAGAATTTAGCCCCATTTACACGAGCAATTTTTTCTTGACAAGTCCACTTGTCAAGGAAAACTTGCCGACTGTACACACTAGCAAGTTTTCCTTGACAAGTTTTCCTTGACAAGTTTTCCTTGGTAGTGTAAATGAAAAATATGACAAGTTTTCCTTGACAAGTGCTGCAAATCAATAATATCCTTGTCACATTTTCCTTGTTGTCCATCTACACGAGCAAATTTCTGACTTGACAATTTTTCCTTGTCAAGGAAAAGCTAGCACGCCAGATTTTCCTTGACAAGGAAAATTTGTCCACTATTCCCCATCTACAAGAGCAATTTTTCCTTGTCAAGGAAAGCTTGTCAAGGAAAAATTGCTCGTGTAAATGGGACTTTACGGAAACATCAAATCGTAGTAGGAGAGGACATTTGTGTCGTTTCCACAAAAATTTGTCGATCGTGTTGCTTGCACGATGGCATTCTGAACGATGGAATGTACGCTGAAACACAAAAAATACACTTAACGAAAGCGTCAGAGGTTTCATCTTCACTTGCTCTTACAGCAAGCCAATGATCATTTCTCCAGTTTCTTTGCGTGTGAGGCTAAAATTCTTGTTTCTCGAACACTTTCAACCCGCTATTTCTACTGTTTACGGTTCTCTCTTTTTTGTTTCCGGTTAAACTCAAGCATACGTAATAAGACCGGAACCCACGTTTTCTGGGAAAATGGAGTCGATTATCCCAGAGTCTGATCTCTCCGGGCGCTCACCCGCTGGCCAAAAAGTCCGAGGACTCTGGGTACGAGATTGCCCAACACATGATACACGTAATTTCTCTCGTAATTATTTTCCGTACTCAAGAAAAGGTCAAGTTCCTCCCTATACTTGGACTGAACATAGAAATCTTGTGTTTGACCTGGCATAAACAGGGCTTCGTTTCCATTGCCCTACAACAACATGCAATTTTCGTCATCTTCAATTATATATTGCTTTGTTGAATATTTTCCATTTGCTCAACCCGCCTTCCACAATCTCCTTATGAGTGGCATCCCTTGTGCCTTACATAATTTTGGGCCCCACAGTTTTTGCTAAAACTGTGGGCCCCAAAATTATGTAAGGTACAAAATATGTCACTCATTGCACACCTTTCCGCATGTTTCTTGCACAAAACCGCTCTTGTAGGTGCGGTTTTACGTAATGTAAAAAAGACTTTTTACTCTCTTATGTAGGTATATATACAGGTCCCTTGTATTGTATTGTAAATTGTAAAACATCCCAGACGAAGTGTGCGTTAGTCGCACGAAACGTGTAGGATAAAATAAATCGTTTTACAACTCTTAGAGTTCGCGGGACGTGCCGCTCACTAGTTCAATCTTAAAAATTCTGTATTCGCACTAGAAGAAGCCACATGGCGAACAACACAGAAAATAGCAGCGCTGGACTCAAGCGTCGGCCACCGAACAGCGATGAGCCAGCCCCGCTAACCTCCGGCAGCCACTCCAAACTTGATTCTACAATCGAATCTATTCTTAGAAAGAAAGTCGGTGCATGTCAAGACGGCAAAAAGCCTCATGCGGTCCTCCAGGAAAGAATCAAGGTATTGGGGCACCATACGGCAGATGGCACTATCCCCAAAGGCTTTCGAATTCGAAGCGTTAAAGCCAAAGGCAATAACGAAATTCTGCAAGCGAAATTTGACGACATATGAATGAGTTGCCAGAATGGATCCGTGCCTTATACGCAAAGGGTTCTAGCATCGCCTGGTAGCAAACATTGCAAGTTGCTGCAGGAAAATGTATGGCGGAAAGTTATTCGACGTCCAAAAAAAAAACTATTTTGGAAAGAGATCAACGCTTTTTTCGACACAGTTTTATCAGAAATCGATTTGGGCAATGTTGACACTTGGCAAGTGTAGTTTTTTGTGTGAATAACCGTGAAATATGAGACAAAATATGCTGATTAACTTCCTTGCTTGCGTAAAACGTATTGTGAAATGGTCTCAAAATATTACAAAATTAGGACTAAATCTGGAGCAAATAACTCAATAAAGCCTTTTCAGTTGTATTTACGTGTGTATGGGCTGGCTTTTGGCCTATTTCTAAACTCTGCAATTCCACTGAGTAATATTGGAGACATGCCGAGTGGCGATCATTGTGCTGTGCGGGGTTGTGACAACGATCGAAGGTACCCAGAGAAGCAAAAGATTCTTCCTCACGTTGGAATATTAAGATTTTACCCGCCCAGGAATACTGACGATGATGTTTTGTCGTGGGGTAGAGCTATTAATCGTGACCAATTCAAGGTTTCGATGAGTGCAATTTTGTACGCGGTTACAGAACCTCTGAATGTCCTACACCAACTTCGTACACACGAGAGTATGATTGTGGGAGTACTAAAACCTCAAAGACCTTCACCAAAGATCAGATCTACAGAGAACTAGTATATGAAGATGACGCTTTTGTATTGGACGAAGTCATAGTGGAGCTTGACAAGTTTGCTTAGATCCAGTGGCTTTAATTACAACATGTAGTTCTACATGTAGATGGTAGTTTGACAGAAGAAAAGGTTTGTTTACATGTAACAGCTAAATCCATCGAAACAGAGACTGCTGTATTCTATGGAAGAGGAGCATTAAAACAGCTGCCTCGAGGCAGAAAGAGATCGAAATGGTTTGCTTGAGCAGAATCATCTTACTACATTAAAGTGATTGGACTCTTACAGAGTTTGTAGAAAATGGTAGCGGCTCGAAAACCGTTGGGTTTTTCTCATTCAAACAAGAACTTAACCTATGGGTTTTCTCATGTTTTTCATCGCTCATTTCACCTCTCCAAAGAGCAATAGCTCTGTAAAAAGAATTTTCATCTCCTCTCGGACAACGACTTTTCTCCTTTGAGAAGGTATATTTCCAGAAGTCATAATTCGTTTACGCAAGACGTAACTAATAAGAAAACAGCCTAGACACAAGTAAAAACAACTAAGAGGGATTTATTGTGTTATTTCCTTCAGATTTGTACCTAATTTTGT
>OX421447.1:45482809-45492809 GCA_949126865.1 Montipora capitata | reverse complement strand
GGCATAAGGCATGATTCCACAATCCTGGAAAAAAATCGTTGAGACTTTCCTCACGTTTCGCGCAACAATGCAAAGCAGAAATTAGCGTTGGGAAGTACTTTTCCCATTATTGAAACTTCTAGCTATGAACACAATATTGTCACTTTATTATAATTACGTGTGTATTTTACCTATATATTTGTAGTTTGCGTGAGGAATCCATTTTAGAAACTTATTACTGCGCGTTTTATTAGGTAACTTTATCTTGCCCTTCCACAAGAGTGTACCATACCCTGTTCTGTAAAATTTGTTTATTTGAGGTAAATAAATAAAATTAGTAACCGGTCAGTATGAAATGCAGAATACAGACTGAATCTAAAATGCAGACTGAGGCCTAGGCCGAGGCCTATTTTGTACCGTAGTCTTCATTTTAGACCCAGTCTGCAGTCTGCATTTTACAATGACCGAATTAATTACTGTTTTCTTAAAGAAATACTAATAATATCCAGCGGATTATCAACCATTTTCCCCAGATCAGCAACAAAGAAGATGCTAGCTTAATTCCTTATACAAATCACGAAGTGTCACATTAAGACTGAACGCCATCAGCAGTATTAGCGTCAGGGTCAACCTCCTTCCCAGGGTCTCTTCGTCGATGACGAGAAAGACCCCAATTGAAAACCCTGGGAACGAGGTTGCGGTTAGGCTTGGGGTTTTTCCGTTTAATCAATCTTATCTTCACTGATCAGTTACGTTAACGCAAGGAGAAACGTTAGACGGGAGAAATCAGTTGTATATCTGGTGCCAAATGATGTGGAAGATGACGAGAGACGTGCATATCTTTTTCCAAGATTTCGGGACGTTTTAGGGAGACTGAGGGTCGTGTTTACGTAAAACAGCAAGCGAAAGGCAGCTGTTTGCTTTAAAAAAGGAACTTTCTTAAAGTGTCTAGTCGTTCTAGCGCTGGAGCACAAATTGGGGACACCGTAAACTGAAATGAACAATCAACGTAAATCAAGTCAAATTATGGGTTTTTTAAGGAGAGGGGAAAGCCGGAGTACTGGCGTAGAAAAACCTCTCAGTGCAGAGAAAAGAACAATCAAACTCAACCTACATATAATGCCGAGTCTGGAATCGAACCCGGGCCACATGGGTGGGAGGCGAGTGCTCTTACATGGAGGTCAGCTTTTTCTATTTTCGTCGTATTTGGTTTCGGTTTTCATCGATAAGCAGAGAAAGTTAATTGTCGTGTAGGTTTCCACTTGTCTCTAGGAACCAGTTTTCTTAAAAAATTTCCAAATTTGGCAAGCATTCATCGTCTTCTTTGCGGGACAAAATTAGCATTTTCAGCCATTTTTTGGCGCTTACGTAAGACTCCTTAATGGTCGAAACACTTGCCAAACCGGTCTTTAATTTTGGAGTACATTTGTGCTCGTTTTGGGTGTTATTTGTACTCTGCTGACTGCAGTTGAATAATAATCTGTAAAACTTTTGCTAATTTTTCTTATTGAAGGTTATTTTTCAGAATAGTCGCGGGGTTTGACAATGAGAGCTTTTTTTTTATGAAAAGCCTATTTTATAACAATTTGCTTGACATGTCGTATGCCATATTGCTATAAATAATTGTAAGTCCAGATATTAATTATTAATTAGTTTTATGGGTCCATTTAGTCCATAAATTTAGCTCATTGCGGGGGAAGGGGGGCAGAAATGAAGATAATAATTATTGCCGAAGACAGTTCAAAATTCGAACAAAGCAAGCACAAGTTAAACGACTAGAACACCTTTAAAGAGGATGGCCAATGGAATGAAAGGCCATAGGAAGAAGAATGAATAAAGCAACAAAACACGGATGCATTTTCAAGTAGCATTTATTAGTATCCTGGCACTTGTGACATTTCTTTCAATCACTCTTGTCTACGGTTTTAGGTCATTAATAACTGATAACTGGGTCACTTGGTGCATACAGCACATGTCAGCTCTCGACCAGCAA
This sequence comes from Montipora capitata, assembly GCA_949126865.1. NCBI lineage: Eukaryota > Metazoa > Cnidaria > Anthozoa > Scleractinia > Acroporidae > Montipora > Montipora capitata. The sequence continues at coordinate 45,490,837 of OX421447.1, read as the reverse complement.
CGTAAGGACTGCAGGGTAAAGAACCACATTGTCCTTGCACAGGATACAACAAAGCACCATTTTTGTTTGCACTACTTGCAACAACGTATTCTGGGTCCCCATCAACACAGATGAAGTCCTTGGGGCCTTTGTGGCCGTAATATGCTGTCATCAGGTACCCATGATATTCTTCAGTCCAGCCAGATGGGCAGACATTCCTTGCAGGGATCATCAGCTTTGAGGAGCGCGACTTTGCGAAGCACACAGCGCAGACTGCATCATTGTCCTGAAGGCTTGTCTTAAAGGGATCACCATTGTACTGGCCAACTTCGTACTCTGTGCCATAAACATACCCAGAGCTCTGCGTCCCATCTTTGTATTTGTCGTACTTTGGATTGTTTGGAAGACAAAGGTAGTTTCCTCCTCCACCAGTATGGGTGTAGTGTTCACCTCCAATTATTCCTTATACAAATGTTTAAAATAGAAAATAAACAAAAAACGAATGTCAAAAATCGTTTTAAGCTTATGGGCATATTGCTATCTTATTTGAATGAATTGTTCCTTGGCATATGAAAAAAACTGTAATTAAAATAATGTGAAAAGGTGAAGTAATACATTGAGCACTTGTACACCTAAAAAAAGTGGAAAGTTGTGGCCTACTGTTGGTTCAAAACAAACAGCCCTTAAAGTAGTCGAAGTCGCTAAACTGACAGTGAGGTTCCGAATAATACAGTTTAATGATTTCGCAAAAATTGGCTGTATTGAGAGAGAGTCATGTGGGAGTGAAAGGATAGGAAAAGTAGATTTGAGTATATTTGATTACAAATCTTTCTTTCTCTTCCTTCAGTTTTCTAAAAAAATATCAGTTTTAATTCCTGTCTTGTCCAGCTTATTTTATGGCCCTCAAATCCACTTGAGATCCTTTTTTTCCTTGTACCTTTGTAAACAAAATCAGCGCCGCTTGGACATGTGGTTCTTCCCCAGCGCACGTATGTCACGCCAGATTTTCCTGGTGGCCCTGATGATCCGTTATCTCCTTTCAAACCTGATAGAAATGTTGAATTTCAATTGAATGTTAACTTTCTTACCGACAGCAAGTTTTTCTTCAAGCTTCATCCATATATACCCCTTTTATGGGATATTGTGAGAAATAGCATTGAATTAGCCCCCTGACTTAACCGCTATCATGTGAACACTGTTAAGAGTTCCTTTCCTTTGTTTATTCAAAAAATCAGGCTAGTTTTGAAGGCTCACCTGTAAGCTCTTTGCCAGGCAAGAAGGACGGCGCCTACTAATTTAAAGTACTTTTGCCCCGGTTTATGATTATGCAGGAAATGTAGATCTTAACAAGTGCCATTGAAATCCATAAAGAAAATTGGGGGTAACCACGCATTTTTCCAAGATAATTCATGAACAATATTTGTAAAAAACTTTAAAATACAAAGCAGTGTATGGCGTTCTTTCTCAAGTTGACGCTTAATTATCTCTAAAAAATGCATGGTTCCCCCAAATTTTCTTTTTCTATACCAAGAGTACTTGCTAAGATCTACTTTCTCCGGATAGTTTAAAACGAGCAAAAATATCCCTTTATTAGTGAGCATCACCGATAGGAAACCCGAGTATCTCGAGACGCGCAGAACGTATGTGCAATAACAATAGTAGGCACCATCCTTAAAAGGGCATTTGGTATTATGTGTACTCGTTGGGGATTTTGCGAATTCTATTACAATACCTTGTGGTCCTGCTTTTCCTGGTGGTCCAGGGAAGCCTATTCGTCCCACACCGTTGTATCGACCATCCCGCACTGAAGTGAACCAAATAAGAAAAAGCCCAGAAATTGTTATGAGGAAGCCAACTAGTAGGAACTGTCTTCACACAATTTATATGAGAATTTAACCAAAACTAACATTTCAGTGTGCTTAAACAAACGCTGGGGCCATCTGTTGAAGAATTTTTCGTTACTGTGTCTAATACTTTTGTTAATTTAAATGGGTTTTGAAAAAGAAAAGAATGAATGAATTTAAAACAACTTTACATTAACCTTTGAAAACCAAACAAAGGGCAAAATGGTTCCTTTTTTACCGAATTTTCAAGACGACTTATTGTTTCTTCACATCACACCCTGTTCCTCATATTATACTACAGGTTGAGAAATTTCTGAAATGTGTTTGGCTAAGACCAGTCACTGGTCTTAGCCAAATTTGAAATACTTGTAAACATTACAGCTTCTCAGCCTACATGTAGACTGTAAACAAAAATAGCATGAATTCTGCGGGGTATTTGAGATAAACACCACTCGTGGAAGTTCAAGATTCCCAAAATATCACTCACTGCTTGGCGGCTCACGATATTTTTGATGAATTTTGAAATATCGCTAGTGGTATTTATCCCAAATAACCCCTAGAAAGCATGCTATTTCCTATATTGCAATACATGTTATAGTACACTTGATTATATCTTAGACAATATGCACACTTTGATTGGCTAATTAAGGTGCCCGTAATTTTATGTTGTATGAGACCCTCCCTTAGGAAGTTGTATATGACATGTTGTATTTTATTATGATATTATACTGTTATGTTATATTAATATACAATGACTCTTTATGTACAATGTATATCAGCGTTCCACCTCGGACATCAAACTTATCCTTTGAGTTATTTCTTTGTTGAGCCTTTGTGTTTAGGGAATTTCAAAGCCGTAGTTTGACTTAATCATTATAGTTAGCAGAAAACTATATATATTATATTAAAAAGGACTATACTCTGTATGTTATATTTAGTGCTCGCATGCTTTATCATAATTTTGTTTAAAATGGTTTAAATTGTGTGGTATTATGTTATGTTTATTTGATATTATGTTATGTTAAATTAACGTCTTTACGTGTAAGTATTTTTCTTTTGATTTTTTATGGTTTTACTGTCATGCAGACATAATAATAATTATACAGACCAAGCAGGTAGGACAGTAGAGAAGAGTCACTTGATCGAGATGGTGCATTCAATAGGGCGTCTAGTCTGCAGGAAAACCACAAACAACAAATCATGTATAAATGTTATTTCTGACGGTTGAATGATTGGGAATGAATCAGCCAGAAAGTAATATTCTGACGGAACAATAGAGAGGCTCCTTGGGTATTCATTTTTGTTGATTCACTCACGCAGTTGGCAGCATCCATCGCAGTAAATCAACTCAAAAATCAAAGGAGCGTTATCCAAAACTGTATGATTGAAAAATCATGTACAGAACATTGTGAACTTGAATTTCAAAAAAACATCCAAATCCTTGAAAAATAGTTGATTATTAAGCCAGAACGTTAAAAAAATCTGTGTCGGAAATTAAACTAACTAAACTTGAACGTACCGTTTAATAAATCTGGTTTCCATTTCTTGAAATTTCGTCTCCATCAGTGTCTTGCTTTTGTTGTGCCTGTGCAGAAAACATTACAGCATCAACTTGGATTGAATGGTACGCAACTTCTATTTTCAAACGAATTCTCGTGGCGAAAATTCTATAACCCATAGTGTTAAAAATACCGCGCTGCTGTTGAATTTTGTGTGGTAAAGATTTCTGTAATTTGTGTGTTGATAAGAATGGTTCACCACTAAGTACAACAAAGTGTCGCATGTCCTTTCCAGGATACTAACACTCACATTACTGAGGCATCGCTTGAAAATTTACCTTTCCTCCAATGCTTGAAGACGCTCCTGAAGAACTCGATAATTGCTGGCTGACCTTCGTTCTCTTTGCTGTGAGGGCATGAGATTTTCACTAGCTTCGCCAACATCATCGTGGGATTCGGTGTTGCCAATATCCTCTCGAGGCTGTGGTCTTTCCGGACTTTCATTACTCACCACAGCGTTTGCCAACGTACAGCAACATATCATCAGTAGTGTTATAAAACGAAGATGATTGCCTTTAAGGAGGTGTCTAGGGGTTTCTGCTCGCTGGGTCAAATTTTTCTCACGCATGTTAGCGAAAATCGAGGAATCAAAGAAACAACCCCTTTTCCTTCCAAAAAGAAATTGTGGCAACATCTGGATATTCAAAGGTAATAACTAATCAATCTAAATCATTTGCAAGAGAATTTTCGTGTTTTAATGATTATGTGACGTTGCACGACTTGAACAAAACCGTGACTGCGGACAAACAACTCTCTTCAGTGGTAAAAATACCTTGGCTTTACTTTGAGAAAGAGGACTTGGCACTTTTGCCAGTCGCGAATCGAATAAAAGCCCTGTTCGCGAATCTGCTTAACTGCTTAATGGACAAAAAATTCTCGACTTGGGAAAATAATTGCCTCAACGGAATACTGACGTGTAATAGCGAAACGTAAAAAATTAGTTTATATGATTGATTAACCACAATCACGACAGATATGTCATTCACCGGCCTTGGGCGGTCCGTATTGGGAAAAACTGTACCCGAGGTCTCGAGTACGGCCCAAGGCAGTTTATATTTTTTCCTAAAAAGATATGCTGGCTGGGAATCATTGCTTATGGCTGGCCTGTGATGCTTATTATCAAAAGAGAAATATCACTGAGGCAATACCGCAATGATCGGTTGATTTTGTTCACAATAATTTGTAAAGCAACACTGTTTACTTTTAAAAACATTTCAATGGAGGCATTTTAAGTCACCTGGCGCCGTCCCATCACACAAGCTCACCCAAACTAGGATTCCGCCCGGGTTCCGCCCGGGGTTGGCGGCCAAGATAGAGAAATTTCGCCCGCTCCCAGGGCCAATCAGATTGCAGGATTCGCATAATTCTGCCCGCTCGCGCATTGAGAAAAAATAATAAAAGAAAAATATTCCGAAAGGGGTGATTTGATGAGAACGCATGTTTTATGAGTCAAATGAGTCAATGAGTTATGAGTCAATGGACTCACAGTCAATATAGCATTAATTTGTTGATTAAGCCTAAGCCCTCGTTTCAGTGATTAGGCCTAAGCACTCTCTGAAATTTTAGCTTTCATTTTATGGTTTAATTAACTGCACTAACTCGTTGACTCATTGACTCATTGACTCATGACTCATTGACTCATAAATACTTGACACTCTGCCGGATGTGATAAAGACAACAGAGAATTACGGACATAATTAACCAGAAAATTAAGCAAGAAAACGTACCGTGGCCAACAGCAAATCGACAAGCACGAAATTCATAATATATCAGTCCTTTTCTTGGTTGTATGGTTCATTGCTTCCCCCTCTATCCCTCCAAACCAGGATTGCAATCGCCTATCTGCCGTGGTCTGCTCCTATAGATGTTGTTTCGGTCACTGAATCGCAATCAGACAAGCATGAATACCGGTAATACTTTTTTTTACATTGGTGCCTGTTCATTAACTATGGGTTATCATAAAAACTTTCTCCAAACAAGAAATCAGTGTTTACCATTCTTACACAGAAGTCGGCGAGTCGAGTGTTCATGTTGGTATGTTACCACCAATAGCGCAGCTCCTACTCTACTATAAAAACTACACGTAATCAGTAATCAATAAAATTAGCGGCCTACTATACTATAAAAACTACACGTAACCCATAATTCCTCGATTCGCTCTGACGAAGGGCAAACGCTCGAAACGTCAGCTTTTAGAATCTCTGTACGGTGGCCAATTTACATTATCAACTCCGTTGATAAAACCAAATTTTTGTATATTACTTCCCCACCGACGCAGCACCACAGTTTCTTTAGAAACTACCCTCTTCATTCTCTCTGTTCATGTTGTAGTTTGGCAGCCAGTCAAACGAGTTTTGTTCAAGGCGGGAATTATAATTTAATATTGAAATGAATATTAAAATATTAACTTTGGTACATGATTTGTTTCCGCATTCCTATGGCCAGGAGGTTTTCAGTCATTTTGAATTTATCCTCAAGTTTTACCCTTACTTGATGAATAATCTATACATTGTTCGAGGTTGTACTATTTTTCAGTGCGGCACGAATTCCCTGAAAACTGCCCGTGAAACAATGCAGCTTATTTTCCCAACCGGACATATTATCTCCTAGTGTGGGAGATCAAATAAAGCACTGTACAAATTGGCAAGCGCAACATTGGATCAGCTGAGGAGTCCACAAACAAATCCAGGGTTGTGATCAGAGCGGTCAAATTCTGTTATTAGAATTCCACAATTCATTGTTGATTGAAAACATATGAGTAATCATTTATGCACATTCTTTGGATCCAGTGTGAAGCGTCGAAAATCCTTTGTCCTCTGTGTTGATTTAGGTAATGTCGGGGTAGAATATTGTGACATGCGTCAAGTCATGGCTCTCTTAGTTTGTTGGAATGCCCCTGAAAAAGCCGCTGTAAGAAGATAGAAAGACACTAGACCAGACCCAAACAAGCTTTTGTACAGCACAAACATGTACGTTAGAAGAAAAAAAAAACAGACCAATCATTGTAAACATCATTTGCATCCCTAGACGTCATACAGATATTAGGAACGAAGCACTGAATGAATTTCGTATTTTTCTGGGATGTGATCCTAGTCATAACGAGCTACAAATGAACAAAATCGTCCCAAAAAGGTAGCTTGTAAACAGGCTTCTCTTTGGATTGTTCCAAATGTTGGCTTCGAATTTTGTTTTAACTTCATGACAAAAGGGAGGGAAAAATGATGTATAAAGGAGGAAGCGACATGCCGCATTAGTCAGGGGGCAAGATTTGCATAAGACGAGTTGCAATCCCGCTCCAACCACCATGAAGATTTTGTCTTCGGTGGTGAGTATTTCAAATCGAGTTTAATCGCTTTCTTCAGGCTTTAATAAAAAGGCCACCAATAATTAGTGAGTGATAATTAGTGTAGTGAGTAATAATTAGTCAGTAATTAGTGAGAAGAGCAAGAAGACTAAGTATATTTCCAACGTTAACTTTTGGCCAAATGTAAATTAAACGGAACAAGTGCTGATCGAATGCTGGGCAAGAGCCTTTAGCAGGTGCTTTAGATCAGAGCATGAACCAGCTGCATCTTGACAAATTCACGATGGCCTAACGTGATAAGTACAATGTAAATAGCAGAAGCTGAACGATTAATCTTTAAAAGCCACTGAACATCATCATTTTTTGTGCGGTTCATTATCAGAGGAGTCTTCGGCAGAGGTATCTTTCTCGTCCTCAAAGTACTTCTGAAAAAAAAAAATATATATATATACATAAATTAACACCGTGCAAGACTAGGATTGTCATTTCAAATGTGTTAATTTTAATGGATGCGGTCACATCTACGACGTAACTAAAGTTTAACTTAAGTAAGCCCGTTTCAAAGGGTGACCCGAAAACACTGACCCCCGGTCCATGGACTACCCAAACGGACTACCCCAAAAATACTATTGCAAGTGAGTACTATTGGTCGTAAGCAGCGTCACAATTAGTGCTAAGCAGAAACCCATAAGGGTTGAAACTGTGTAACGGCCCCTTGAGTGCTGGGAAACAAGCTTCTGAATATTCAATTAGCTAAGTACCATATTTCGAACAACAAGAGCGAGGGGTTTCCAAATATGGTACTTAGCACTGAAACATTCAACCAATCAGTTCGCACTGAATATTCGGAAGCTGTGAACGCGCGTTACACGTTTCAACCCTCATGGGTTTCTGGTGCTAAGCCTAAACATCCATTATAAACAGCGTTGGTCAACAGTATTTAAGTCTAATTAAAAAGCCCCCCATTTTAAAAAGGTTACGCAGCTTTCAATAATTGTTGTGATGGCCGATTACTTCATGTAAGTGAAGTGAAACTGGTGCAACAATTATTGAAAGCTAACCTTTTTAAAATGGGTGCTTCGACGTAAATACTGTTGACCAACGCTGTTTAAAATGGATGTTTAGGCGTAGCACTAATTGTGACGCTGCTTACGACCAATATTACTCACTTGAAATAGTATTTTTGGGGTAGTCCGTTTGGGTAGTCCATGGACCGGGTCAGTGTTTTCGGGTCACCCGTTTCAAACGTCGAAATTTTCATGTGCCGAACCTCGTAATACTAGCCTGTGTACAGACCGCCCCTCCCCTCAAAAAAAAAATCGGAGAGGAACGGTCTGTGATT
>OX421447.1:45472809-45475309 GCA_949126865.1 Montipora capitata | reverse complement strand
CCGTGAAATGTCAATATGGTTGATCGACGTAAAGTGTGTCTAGTTTTTCTTATTTCTTTTTTCCCAGCAGCAAACCGTCGGAGAAAAATGCAAAATAAGCTGAGAATTTTAACGGATGCTCGACGCCGAAGAAGGCAAGAAGGCAAGTTACTTGCTGTTTTTGGTTCAGTCCCCTCGATTCACGCTTGGTTCTTTTTTTTGGCATATGCTCATCTCGAAAGTGCGAAAAGAATTGTCACATTCTGATTGGTTGTTTGTTTGTTTGTTTGTAAACTTAAGACTAAGCCATTAACCTTGCTTGGGTATAACTATACAGTTAGTCTGTATTGTTTTGGATCACCGAGGCGTAAATATTCTAACTATAGTTAGAGCGAACAGAGAAGCGGTCACATTACCGAAATAGCCAACTATAGTTACCGGTATCCCCGTCTTAACAATAGTTAGTAGCCCAGATGAGACCGCAGACAATGTCAGGGATAAGTAGTGTGCATCAAACTAAAACAAAATATCTATTAAAGGATACCAATTAATTATTGATTCACAAACTCCAGTTTTTCCCCAGTTTAGTTTTCTTGTTGTTTCCGTTTCTTTTAATATTGAGTTTACAGTGGTATCTGCGTGTTTGTATTGAAGTTAACGAAAAATGATAACCCCGGTGAATGAAATTGTGGAAGAGATTTATTTTCCGATGTTGACCCGAGGATACTCGGAAAAAAAACTCGAGTGCTTCTTTGCAGAAGTCGAACCTACGACCTTACGATTTCTAGTTCGGATGCTCTACCACTGACCTATAAGAGACTCGCGGGCGTCAGGTCATTAAACTAGGTTCATGCGACAGTTGTCCCACCACACTGCATGGATCTAACTTGTCGAAAGGGAGCGTATTCGCCATGGAACTGAAAGAGATTCTCCTGTATAGCTCGGTGTTGAGCATCCGAACTAGCAATCGAAAGGCAGTAGGTTCGACTCGTCCTGCAAAGAAGCACTCAGAAAGACCCTTCCACGGTTTTTGACGCCATCTTGGCTGGGGGGCAAACACGGCTAAATTTATAGTAAATGTATGGGATTTTGGCTGACTTTGAAGCACCGCAGCGCCGCTAAAATGAGACGGATTTCCACAGTGAAAGCGTCTTCTAAAAGACATTTATACTGAAATTATTTTCATGAAATATAAAGAACAGATTCAGGCTACGACCATAAACGAATTTTAAGATTTCATACAAACCCTTATAAAATCATCACGGCAAATTGCCGGCGAAATTAGAAGCGACATGAGAAGATTCATTGTTCGAATTTACGGACGTCATACCCTCTTAATGGCCTTATTTTCCGTGAATGAATGATATTAATGAAACTATTTAAAGAAGCGGCAAACGTTGAAAATCTGTCTCTTTTTAGCAGCGCTACAGCGGTTCAAAGTCAGCCAAAATCCCATACATTTACTGTAAATTTAGCCGTGTTTGCCCCCCACCCAAGATGGCGTCAAAAACCGTGGAGGGGTCTATTTTCTCCGAGTATACCCGAGTCAACATCGAAAAATAAAAATCTTTGTTCTACTAAATTAATCAATACTGGCCGAATATCACGTAGAAAACATGTAGACTTAAATGGAACATTAGGGAGCTTAAGCATGCGCGTGTTTGAGACGCGGACAGCAACCGTAAGTGAGCTGTTTTCCTTTTTAATTTGTCTTCACACAACCACATTTACATTGCCAAGTATCTTTTCTCCATTAGATATAGTTAGTATAAAATCTGGGAGACACCACTGTCCTAGCGCGCGAAATTTTCTCTTCCGGTTGCCGTCCGCGTCTCAAAAACGTGCGTGCTTAAGCTCCCTATTTGCTTGAAACGCGAACGTCTTTGGGATCATTTATAATTCGCGAGATGTACCCTGATAGTATTCTCACCTTCCACACGTATTCATGGTGATCTTGTCCAAGTTCATTGAAAGGTTTGCCAAGGCCCTTGATTGGAGACCTAAATTCTCGGTCATCGTCCGTGAGAAGTCCTGGGTTGTGCTTTGTGAAAAAATGACGTAACTGAATGAAAGCGTCACCATAGAAATTATCTGGAGTATTGTCGGCCAATTCCTTCAGCTCATCCATGCATGCGCGGATATTTGTTTCATCACACACAGATTTCTGCATTGGAGAGAGAGCCATGAGTTTTATTTTTTACGAAGTGACTTACTGACCGATTAACTGTTTGATTGACTGACTGATTGAAGTGATTGATTGATTGATTAATTGATTGATGGTTGAATTGATTTATCCGTCAATATATTTATATCCTCATCATCATCTTTATTAGGTCGGTAAAAACCGGTTATGCAACACACCAACCAGTTGCAAAATTTTAAATAAGATCACAAGTCTTAGCAAGCAATAAACGATCAATAAAAAAGAATAAGTGCACTTGCTTATAGATTCTTATCCAGTTAATAAATTACGGTAACAATAAAATAGACAATATAATTAAATTATCTATACTTGACATAT
>OX421447.1:45430309-45470309 GCA_949126865.1 Montipora capitata | reverse complement strand
CCAACACATCTTCAGTGTACCTCCATATAATCTTGATAGAATTCCGGAAAACGGAATTCACTGAGTAACTCGGGATAAATCTCTTCAAAATTGTTCATATGCACTTTTGAAGGCTTCTTGTGCATATCAGTGTGACGACTTCGATATTCATTCCACAGTGAATATGGTGTCAGACTTTCCAATATATCCACTTTGACGCCTTTTGTTAGGATCATCCCTACAGGAAAAATGCAAAGACTGGTGGTTATGTGTTGGCATGAGGCATGATTCCACAATCCAGGACAAAAATCGTTGAGACTTACCTCAAGATTCGTCCAACCACACCCTCCTCTCCCCCTTCCCCACCCAAAGCAATGGATGTTGTTTACAAAGAAGCAGGAAAAGGACCGAGTCATCCCTCAGAATTGTTTGGGGGAAGAGGCATAAGCAGGCGAGCGGCCCGGCTTTTCTGAGGCAGTCGTGTTTTGTCACGCAAACTGATAAAAAGACCGAGGGAAGCTTGGGAAGAGGAGATAAAGAAGGGACTGCACCCGTTGCAGTAACCGACGCGTTCAGAATTTCCCATTGCACCAGCAACGGGAAATTCGGATTGGTCCGTTGACAATGCGCCGCTGTTACGGTTAGACTGCGAGCAGTTCCTTCATAAATCAGTGGAGTGGTCCGCTTTTCTGAGGCAGTCGTGTTTTGTTCACGCAAACGAATAAAAAGATCTGATTATTGCACAGGGAGAAAGAAACGGGGTTCAAATAACTGGTAGTTGTTTTCTTTGAAAAACACTGTATAGCAGCTACAGCACTTCTCAGAGGCCTTAATTAAAAAGCAATTAAAACTTCAGGGTTATCAAAAATGGTATTTCTTTGATACTGATATTTGAAGTGAAATAAAGGGAAAGAATAGTCCACTGTGCAGCTCTTTAGAATATAGAAGAAAGGTTGCCCAGGTATGTTGGCGACCTAATCGTTTTACGATTATCTTAATATTACCAAGTTGTTTAAAATCCCAAGATTTCATGGCGTCCCAGCTGTCCATCATCCCCGTCAAGATGACAGGCTTCCCTCTATTCATGTAATTCTCCACAAATGTCTCTTTACTTGGCTGGTGGACACGTTCAATCGTGCATTCTGTCTCACGCTGTTCTTTGATCTGCTCAGTCATGTGCTCGAAATAAAGTTGTTGTTGCAGCAAGCGTTTGCGTCGTCGAAGCTCGTGAGGAAAGAAGAAGTCCTCTGCGTCTTTTGCTCGCTTGTCCGAGCCGTTGGTTTGGGAGAACGTTGCTTGGGGAGCTTGCAAAGGCGAGAATACATCGGAACCGATCTCGTTGGGTGATCTTAGATCTGAAAGAACGTGAAAGTGCGTGCGAAAAATGAGTGGGGCTTGGGTCAAGGAGAGGCGCCTAGCCTCTATCCAAGTCCCCACTCGCTTTTAACAGGCAGTTGTTTTCGTTTTCCCGACTATCTGGGAGCCTGGAGTAGGCTAATAACGGTATAGTGGTCACGCCGAACGAAGATGGCCTCGTTTTTTGAAGATCTTCCTACAAGAGATGAAAACTAACTCTATTGCGTTGTATCATGCATAGTAGTGTTTAGGTCTGTATTTTGGTATTTGGTGATCAGTCACGTCTACTAAGAAAGCAAAGCAGAAATCAGCGTTGGGAAGTACTTTGCTCAGTACTGAAACTTCTAGCTATGAACACAATATAGTCACTTTATTATAATTACATATCTATTTTACCTATGTATTTGTAGTTTGTAGGAATCAAATTTAGAAACTTATTACTAGGCGTATTATCAGGTAACTTTATCTTGCCCTTCCACAAGAGCGTACAATACCTTGTTCTGTAAAATTTGTCTTTTTGAGACAGGTAAATTAATAAATAAGATTAATAACTGTTTTGTTAAAGAAACAGTCAGATAATTGATTTCATCCTGTTAATTGATTCCTTGGTTGACATCATTTCATTAGGGATTAGTAACATTACAACACGTGCAAAGTTCGCTTTCTTTCTGGGACATTTTGTCAACGGATTAATGGTAACCCGTTTTCTGGCTGACCTGTTTTTTTGTATATTTCTGTGGTAATCAACGTTTTGAGGACTAATCTACTGGATGTCGTCTCATAAGTAGGTTGGGTTTATGTGTTGTAGTTTGCATTTTATTGTAGTTCCTAGAAGCTGAAATTATGAATTATACGGTTTGAGTAATCCAAGGAATTATCAATTATTTTCCCCAGATCAGCAACAAAGATGCTAGCTTAATTCCTCATACAAATCACGAAGTGTCACATCATTTGAAGACTGAACGCCATCAACTTATTTACAACATCACATAAGCGTCAGGGTCAACCTCGTTCCCAGAGCCTCTTTGCAGATGAGGAAAGAGACCCCAATGGAGACCCTGGGAACAAGGTTGCGTTAGGCTTGGGTTGTTTTTAATCAATGTTATCTTCACTGATCAGTTACGTTAACGTAAGTAGAAACGTTAGAGGGAGAAATCAGTTATATGTCTGGAGCCAAATGATGTGGAAGATGACGAGAGACGTAAGGGGACACTTCGTGACATCAAGTTAATCATAAGGAACGTGCATATCTTTTTCCAAGGTTTCAGGACGTTTTAGGGAGATTGAGCGTCGTGTTTACGTCAAACAGCAAACGAAAGGCGGCTGTTTGTTTTAAAGACCTAAATTCTCTTATTCTCTCGTTTGAGAGGTTGACCGACATCTGATAACAGCCCGGCAAGAAATGGGTCTGAAGAAAACAAATTTCTTTGAATAGCCCGTTTCCGAGTTGCTGCATGCCTCAGTTTCAAAGCGAGTCCTGGTGCACAATCATTCAAATGGAAATGAGTTGCGTATTCTTATGCAAATCAAACTCATTTCCCTTACAATGGTTGAGCACCAACACTCACTTCGAAACCGAGACAAACAGCAACTCGGAAATGGCCCATTTTGTAGCTAGCAAATTTCAGACTGAGGTTTACCGTTTGCCGCAAGGGATTGGACAAACGGGAAATGTCTGGCGTTTAAACAACATCAAACGTTGTTTGGTGACCAAACGTGCTGCTATTGAAGAGAGTGGCCAAATGATTAAAAGATGTTTGATCTAAGTCAGATCAAACTCCGCAAACAAGGAACTATGGGTCACAAATACGTAAAACACGTGGATACAAGCGGTTGAGCAAGCCGAGTACGCATGCACGCGCCAAACATGTTTGATACCGCTGGCCAAACGAACAAAACTTCGCCCATCAAACACGAGAATAAAAGAAATGTTTTAAGTTGTTTGATCGAATGTTTGATGACCTTCAAATTTTATCAAACACGATTCGCTGAGCCAAGGTTTCTGCCAAGAAAAATGCATCAGGATTTTTATTTGAGGGTTATTTTTTCCAGCGTGAACTATGGCCTTATTTTATGGGGTGCCTATTGCAACTCCGATATTCTAGACTCTTTAGAAAGCTGCATTGTAGAGCGGCTAGAATTATTTTCAATTTACCGAAAGATATGGCATCTCATGATGGTTTGGAGTGTGCAGAGTGGTTGACTATTCGTTTTTACTGTAACCTAGCTATTTTTAAATGCATGCAGAAGGCTTATAACGGAAGGCTGCCTAGCACCCTAATTTAAAATTGTATGGCGATGAGATCAGATAATTAACCCAATTGTCTATAGAGCGGTTTTCAATTGAGTGTCGAAAGTAATTAGCGAATTGCTTTGGTTTTGCATTACTTCACTCAGTGATTGGTTCAAAGTTCTCGCGCCATTTTTTCAAACAATTAGAAGGGAAACCGAAACCAATCGTGGCTCACGCGTGCACATTTTCCCGCGCTTTGTGTCGGCTACGTGTAATTACTTCGAGGTTTGATTAGTTTTCTGGATTGTCTCCGTCCTTTTTGATTGGCCAAGGTAATTACTTTGGTTTTGGTTTTACGAAACTCGATTGAAACTTGCTAACAGTGAAATCATACTTCACAATATGAATATATGTGGCAGTATTAAGACAAGTTAAAGAGGAAAACTGCGAACTTCCGGTTGCAAATCCGTGGCTCACGTCAGACTTTTAAATTCCATTGTTATTGAAACAATCGAAAGCACAGATGCAGGAAAAGGAAACAATGCCATAGAAGTGGACTTACTCATTTGAATTACTTTTGCAATCATTTCCTTTTTGTTATGAACCTACTGCATGCGAATCATGCCAATGAATAACTCCCGCGTAGGATAAAATGTTCGACCCGTACAATAAATTCGATGGTCAAAACGAAATTTGATATTTTCTTTGTAAACCCGCAGTATCTCCCACCAAATTTGGGCCTCAGTCATTCAGTGTATTTGTTTAATACTCTCTGTGATTAATGAACATCAACTGGTTAGTAAGAAGTTAGTAAATTTTACAACTGCTAGAGCCAAAGCTTGGACATGCGCAAAACCGTAAAGCTGCCCCTTTAATTAGCTCCCAGTAACCTCAGTCGTGTGCAACTGTATTTGATAAAATGTAATCGAGAACTTTTCCGGCCTGTTACTATATGTACAGCTGCAGGTTGAAAATGTAAACATAAATAAGGTTCACACATAAATAGATGTATAATCCTCTATAATTAGGTAAATTTGAAATTCTGTGTGAATTACCAAATAGAGTGAGTGATCGAGGGATTAAAACACGTGAATAAAACTGAGAAAATGAATGGCGTATAAATAATAAATGGTCCTTTGTTGTTACATTTTCTTGTAAGATCTCACCGAAAAGTTTCTTACTACCATATGTTCTTTGCATTTTAATTACTCTCCCGTGTTTCACTGAGGAAAGCTCATACTGGGCTGAAAAAGGCTTTGAAATATTATAAATTTAAATTTTCTCATCTATTAGAAATCGTACAACTTTGATCTCGCTTGATTTCCTCTTACCTTCTTTATTTCTTATGGAGAAAGTATTACTGCTACCACAATCGCTAGGAGAACCACTGTCGCAAATTTCAATTCTATAATTTCCACTCTGAATGCTTTGTGGAATGAGCCAGTGATGTATCATCTTCAACTCGTTAAACTCACTTAATCCCTCCGAGATGTCCGTGACTTTGTTTCGCTTCTCGTCCAAGAGTGCTATGTTCCATTTAAAGGAAAACTTTGACTGAGTCCAGGCAATGGGATAAGATGTTTGCCCTGATATCCAAATATCACTTTCTCCCGGCTCTGTGACGTGAATGACATTACCTTGATGCAGAGCACATTCAAAAATTTCGACTCCGAAAATAAACAGTCTGACCAAAAGCCTGACAAACGTAACCGACCGATAACTTTCCAACAGCATATTTTCGTTGAATGACCGATTTATGATCGTGTCAATAGAAGATAACTCTGACACGTACTACAACTCGTCGATTTCCAATAAAATGACATCAAGAGTTCTGTCATTCGGTCTTTTCTTTTCAGTTTACGGCATGGAGCTTAGCCAGTTTTGCGTTAAATATGTGAATGAAACAGTTTTTCTTTCAAAAATTAACCATTTTTTTTTTCACTCTTTTAGGGGGAACACGATTGGGTGTTTTCGCACTCCGTTTGGGAATAAGCTAATCAGACGTATCGATGATTATTGGAACAGGTGGCAGCTTTCCAAATAAACAGTACTTATTAACCCATCCCCTCTCCACAGTTTTGAATTTATCTTGTCAAATCACGTGATTTCTTGAACCATCGCAGGAGAGGAGATGTGTGGAAGAAGAGTTCTTTGACATTTCTCGAGTAGTCCTTTGCTTCTCGCAAGAATCCTGGCCTTTACATTTTTGGCGACCCTTCCAGGACTTGTCAATGTGGGAGTGTCTTCTACCTTATACGCTCGTGAAGGATGTTTGCGTGTCTTAGCTGAAATATAAAAAGCTTCGATTATAGTGCAGCCGCCTCTCGCCGGTTCCCTCGACATCTAGTGCGGATGAGTCATGTATCTTTGTGCATGGGAAGTGAATTGCAGTTTGAATGGAAATATTGTTCTGAAATGTGGTTCTTTCGTCGAGTCGTTCGTGTGAAATAGCTGAGCTGAAAAAGATGACAGAGGTTTGTAGAAAAATAAAGAGAAAGGCTCCTGGATCCGAGGTCGGAAAAGCTCCAGCTTTCAACGAGGGTCACGAGGGTGTAAACTGGGCCTGGGATTGACCTGATTTTTCGGTGGGAAAATAGGATTTGATCTCTGGGAACTGGGAATTTGTTACTGGGAATGGGAGATAAAGAGTCCTTGGTGCGAATGGGATTTGCATTTATCAGAGGTTGACAGGTATTAGTTCTTCTCAAAATTCCTGAAATCAAATAATGCGGTCTTCTTGCGTTCCTGGCCACTGCCACGTGAGAGTGAGGACCTTCCTGATGCTAACAGACCTGTTTTTGAACCTCAAAGCTCCCTATCTACAACATCCCTGCCTCTAATACGGCTTCACTAGCACGAATCGACTTCCCCAAACCCAGTGCAACCAATGCAATCACTCGAAAAGAAGAAGAAGCTCAGATGAGGTATTGGGCAAGGCCCCATGGTAAATGTGTAAACGTGTAGCACAGGAACTTAAAGTCTTTGAACGTATCCTTACCGATTTGCAAGGCCTTCGCCGCCCTAGCGATCGTTGTGGGTCTAGTGAAGCGAGCGAAGACTCCGAGGCGGATACTGGTGAGGATACTTATGTTGCTGAATTTGATAATGATGATGATGACAGTGACTCTGAAGGTGACGTAGAGAAACGGGAGACTACACTATTCCAATTGCTTTCATGTTCCAGGTGACAGCAGGCCTTTTTCGGCGAACACTTGCGTAAGCAATCCCATGCAGCTACAAATTATACCACGCACTGACTTTATTGCCTCCGTTCTCCAATAATCTCATGTTTCGTTTTGACACTTATCATTCACTGCATCATACAACATATCAATGCTCTAAAATTATATTTAAAAATACCGTAGTTGTAGTCAGGCATGATAAAAAGAATTTAAAAACTTGTTGTCACTGACTAAAAAACTTATGTAAAAAGGACATTTCGGTCAAAATACTATGACCTTCTTCAGCATAAAATGGCTTACGAATACAAAATGAGTGCTTTAAAAGAGCCATAGAAACATTCCGGACATTTACAAGGCCCTTGGCAATCCCAGGTGACGTTTCTACGGCTCTTTTAAAGTACTCATTTTGTATTCGTAAGCCATTTTATGCTGAAGAAGGTCATAGTATTTTGACCGAAACGTCCTTTTTACATAAGTTTTTTAGTCAGTGACAACAAGTTTTTTAATTCTTTTTAAAATTATATTTACCCTATCATGACTCCGGTTGGGATTTTTGCCACTGGGACTGGGATTTTGTCCAAATTTGGACTAGGAAATGGTATTGCCACCCCTCCCCCCCCCCCCCCTTCATGACCCACTTAAGCGTCTGCAGCATTGATTGAAAATGGTTTGATGGAGTTTGCAACGCATTCAAATGTGGATTTTAATGAGATAATTACACGAAAACTTGGGTTGTCGAAGAAGATTCTCGAAGAAGTAGAAAATAGTTTGAGCGAAGCTGTAGAATAAAAGAACATTCTTGGTCGGCCTTCTTGTCTTTGTGAATGGAAAACTATCACCACTCGAGGGGGAGACAAATGCGAGTAAAGAGCAAAGCAGATTAAGGAAAAGTCTTTTAATCAGGCAGATACACTGAAGGAGCAAACTAAAACAAAGGAGCCGAAGGTGAACTTTGATGTTAATAAATTGGTTCGGCGTGATTTCAAAATTCATGGCATTGTAGCGGGAGATAATTTTTATAAAAACACCTGATCACCGTTCGAGAGTGTTTGTTACAGAAGAATAATACTTACATCAGCTTGAAAGGTATAGTTTTCTTTAGGGTAGGCCGATCCTTTGTTTCCATGTCCACGACATCTCTTTCGGAGGGCGAGTATGTTGGGAACAATGCTTAATCCATCCGGCCCTTCCCACCGTTTTAATTCATCTTGTCAAATCACGTGATATATTGCAGCATCTGGGGATAGTTGACCACGAGAAAGATAGGTCGATTAAAAATTACTGCTGAACAAAATTCTTTGACTTTTCCTGTGTAGTTCCTACTTTCCCCCAAGAACCTGGCCTCAACACTTATGTGAATTAACTTTACGCACTTTTTATTTCTGGTGATGAAGGTACAGTTAGCGTGCTCATCAGTTTAATATCAGCCAAAATATGTTTTTAGAAAGTAGAAGAGCCTTCTGTTGTATATCATTGGTCTCGGAAGGGAGGGAGAGAGGGTTGGTTAGGGTGAAGGACGGACTAGTCTCCTTCGCAGCCATTTTTTTGCGATTTCACACAACGCTCCCCACAAAGAAACGGCTGCTCTCATTCGAGCCACATTCATTTCCCCATTGTTTTCACGGTCTCTTAAAGCAACCAAAAAGGTAAGCCAATTGAGTGTGACAAAAATCATTCATTGCGATTTCTGGCAGCCCCATGTAGGTATTTGGATTAAGCAAAACCTCATCTACCGTAACTAAAAGCCTTGCTATTACACTGTACTTAAGTTTTTTACGGACTCGGTCAGATTTTGACAAGAATTTTGTGTGCTTTGGTTTCAGGTCTGTTTACATGCATAGTGGCAGTTGAAAATACGTAAAACTTATAAAATTGCGCGTTCAGGAAGATTTGATTTTGAAGTCAATAAAAATATCGAATAATGTGTTTATAGTTTCATCCTTTCAGTTCTCCACTTATCCTTGCTCAAGGTCAACGCTGTCGCTTTGAAAAATAGGTCCGCAATGCGTACTTGTGTGGGATTTCAGTCAAATAAACGTTGATGATTAGAACTTACAGTAAATGTAATACATTTTGTCATAGTGATAAATGTCGAGTAAAGATTCCGTAGAACCGGCCCAAGCTGCAGACGAGAAAACGGTTAGGGGAGAAACATGTTTGGACTTCGAGGAAATGTGGGGTGTTTACCATTTGTCAGAATAAACCGGTTGGGATGACCGGTCAATAATGGTAACAGTTTTTCCAAAATCAGCAAACCAGCCCAACGAGATGGCGCTTATCATTTGCAATTGTTTTCGACTGACGAGAGACTGGAAAATGGAAAATTTAGCAAATGGTAAGGAAGGTTGCTTTCCATTAAGCCAAAATTACCGGAAATTTTGGGCTGAAGTAAAATGGAAAGGTCCGTTTCTGTTCGGTCCGACCGGAATATTTGGGACTCTTTGACCGGTCGGCCCGGTCCGGCGGAAACGTGCCGTCCTATTTACAAAAATTCTCGTTTCCAGTCCCATTTCACTGTGATGTAACCGAAATTTCGGTCGAAACGTAAATCGAACGCTTCGGTCCGGCTGGAAATTGACCTTTGATGAAAAATGTCGTTCCTTGCTTAGTTCCACTGGTCTCCGACCTGATGCCAGATGGTCAGGCATAATGGCAAGCACCCCAAATTTCCACTGTTCCCTTCGATGGGAAATGCCATTTACTGTGGTTTGTGTATTTCCCAGTCAGCAGACAAAGCTGGACATGGTCCCAGGTTATCACGGGGAAAAGGAGGGGGCGATGATTGACAGAGTTAAGAGTCACTGAAGTAAACATTTTGCAGGTTAGGGCTTGTGACGCATTACAATTGAGTGCATTTGAAGGCATTAGTTTTTTTACTTGCGAATCTACAGAAACTGCCGCCGTCACGCAACGTATCAACAAATCGTAGTCAAAAGAGGGAACCTCACTGAAATAGACGAGTTCACGCTCTTGAGTGCATCATGGGTAATCAGGGCAAGATGGAGAGAAATTCAAAGGTTTGTGAGGAAGTTGAAAACGATGAAAAGTATTTATGATATGCAATTTTGGGCTTTTTATTTTCCAAAACAGAAGATATGCGCTCAAAGGTGCGGCAGAATACATTTGGAGAGAATGGCTATTGTAGAAATTATTTTATTAAAGAGAGTTTCTGCCATACATTTCCTGTAATTCCAAAGGCACAAAATTACAGAGAATGTATGGAGACAAAAAAAGGCAATATTTAGGAATTTCAAAGAACGGATACCAAGTCTAGTTCATCTCAGTTGTGAACATGAGCTTATTTGTTTGGTTTATGAAGGCGAAAGTCTATAAAGTAGAGTCATGTAAAGTATATTTTGCTTTGAATTTCCATACAAACCTTTGAATTTCCCGCCATGTTGCCCTGATTAATACCCATGATGCAATCAAGAGCGTGAACTCGTCTATTGCTAATCGTAAATCTTCAGGATAAATACTGGACTTTCTCATTATGATATATCTGTCCGATTCAAGTTTGAAGGCATGACCCCTAGGAATATAGCTGGCACAACTCGCTTAATACAAACGCCAGAAAGGAAGACGACTTCTCCTTACCTTGTAAATTAGTCGCACCGAGAAAAAAAGTCGACATTCGCCAAATGACAACTGCCGAGAAGAGTAATGGCCGCCACACACACACTCATTCTCATTCCCAGGGTCCTCTCTCTTCCTAATAGAGACCACGTGACAAAAACATTGCCCTCGTATACAAATAAAGCCATCCACATCGCCGGTGCTGACAAAGTGTGGAGAAATCCCACAGAAAAATACAAACAACAGACCTGCATATTTGTGGTGATCGAGCGCATTGATGAAACGAGAGGTATAACTGATCGAGTCGAATGATACTGTCCCAGAAAATGGAACTTTAGCTGTGATTGGCTCAATCCGAGAAAGGATTGTGGTTCCAATGTGAGCAGCCGTTTCTTTGGAGGGAGAGTTGCGTGACATCGCAAAAAACGGCTGCGACGGAGACTGGGAACGGACGGGTGAAATGCGCATGTAACAATCGTGTTGGAGTTAATCCATATTGAGCAGGAGCCATAATCGGGGATGGAGACCGTAAGTATTGGGATCCGCGCGGAACCATGATATGGGACAATTTTTCTATTTTTAGAACAAATTGCGCCATCCTGACGTCATATATCTGCGCGGACTCACGCACAATTCGTGGGTTCTCGCGTGGATGTTGTCCTCTTGCGTAATCAAATGGCGTGATAATAAAATGGCGGGCGAAAGTTGCGATTTTGTACAGTGATGCCAGGGGATAACAGCTGTGAATAAATTGATATGGAAGTCGATAGCTCTGTTAAAAGAGCAAATGATTTAAATTTGGAAGAAGTCAGCTCAGCCACACAACAAAAGAGAGTGAAAACGGTGTTTAAGACACTCTGGGATGACACGAACAGTGAGAAACCCTTTCAGGTACGTGGTACGCAAGTCGATTAATTAAATTTGTTGCTTTTAGTTTAATTCACGGCATCGGTTTTCACGCTCTTTCCCGGGCTTTCTGGACTAAAATAAATTAATTAACACCCAATATACTTCAATTATGTGCAGGTTGGTAAGCTTAACCTTCGTGAACACATTCTTGCCAAGAGCAACGAATTAAGATCTCTTGAAGCCATCGCGTCAGATCTCCAGGATCCCAGAGTAGAGGCTCGTGTCGAGGTTGTGGAAAGAAGTGGAAAGCCATCCCTGGTTGTCGTCAAGAAACGGAAAGCCTCTCTCTCTGACGACGTGCCTTTTGACGACGTGAGACTCGTTGTTGATGCAAATGGTGAATATCGTTTGTTTGTGTACCACTTTGAGCTCGTAAGAAGGGGCACAATTAATATTAATCAGCCGGGACAACTGAGAAATGCAATAAACGAAGTCGTCGAGAATCGTCCTTGTCCTGGAGTGGACACTACGATAACTGGCCAGCAGGATTATCTGTCCTCAGAAGTAGAAGAACAGACCCTTCCTTGGCACAGAGTTTTGTCAAGAAATTGCGCGCGATTGATAAAAAATGCCCAATGTGAGAGTGGAAGAAAGTGTCGATGTTGCTACAAAACAGAACAAAAACTGTCAGAACGCTTAAACCAAAAGAAGTCTCTGACTGAAGAAGACGTAAGGAGCAGACAATCTGTGTCATCCAAAGTTCGCTTCTCTTGCCTCAGTCCAAAGAGCCAAAGTAAGCGATTGAAAAATATGCGGCAATCAAGGAAAAACATGACAAAGCAGGTCAAACGGTACAGAAAGAAGTTCTCTGTTTTAATGTCTGATACACATAGCTCTGACTTGGACAAATTGATGGAGCGAGTTGAATCTACACCCATGGGAAGAAAGGAATTTGAAAAATGTGTGGCAGAAGCTGATAGTTTACGACCCGGTGCAGGGCAAGTCTTGCGTGAGATATGGGATTCGGACAAAGTGAATTTCCGAAAAGATCAGGCAAAAAACGGTAAGTTTTAGAAGGTGTGTAATTTGATCTACATGCTTCAGGATACTCCGAAATGCAAAATTGTAAATTGGTCAGAAGATGATAAGAAATTAAGTAAGAGGAATTATCAGTAATTTTGCGTGATAATCAGTAACCAAATAACTTAAGGGGCTGTGTGAAGGATACGGGAAGAGAAAAGTTCACACTTTGGCACAAATATATCTGATCATCCCTGGTGTGTTTTATAAACTTCACTGTTCCAGACCACCACCCTCGCCCCCCTCCTCTCTTCCCCTGCATAGGGCTTTGTATTTCTCACTTAGGGTGTTCGGGCGAATGTCAGAGGAAAAGAGGAGAAAATATAGATAATTTCTGTACTTTTTAAATGTGTTGTATCTTTCAAGAGGGTTAAATAGCTTGGGCCAGGCCACTGGTCCCCTTCAAGGGTTTAGTCACAATTTCTTACATACTTCCCTCTCCGTTTTATATGGAAGTCCTCTCAGGTGTTCAAGAACACTAATAATTTTATCAATAAGAAATGCTTTTAGTTACTCTACAGACATGTATGTACAATGCTTTTTCTTCTAGGCCCAATCCATCTCATGATCACAAGGGATTCTGTTACAAACTATTCTTGCATTAAATTTTGAAATCCTGTATTACCCAGATATTTAGATGTGTTGATTTAGTAATCAGGCAATTGCTTTGGTTTTGGTTATACCACAATTTGAGGTTAGCTGAGAAGTCTAATTGGTAAGTAAACTGGTTTGATTTTGGTTTTACGACACTCAGCTTAAAACTGTTCTATACACGTTCTATTAAAGGATATGGACATCGATCTAATCGTTGGACTCAGGCGACTTGGCGAGTGGCTCTTGCTATTTATGCACGCTGCCCGGTCCTGTTTGATGACCTCAAGAAGCTGGACATTCTCCAGCTTCCATGCAGGAGATCCTTGGAGAGGGTAATGGCAAAGAGAACAGTAGAGGAAGGTATCCATGAAGAAAGAATCATCGAGCAACTCACTTTGTTTAATCAATTTAAAACCACTGCAGTCCTTAGTGGAAGACCAGAGCCACTGGGAGTTGGAGAACTCTTGTTTGATGAGACAAAGGTGAATAGAGGGTATTCCCTTTGCTTATCATAACAGCCATATTGGTGTATCTATATTTAAGTTTTACTATATCTTCCTTAATGTTTGGTACATCTACATGCATATACATGGCAATCATCAATGATGTTATTTGAATCATTATAGGGCTCATTGCAGATCATGAAGTAATATAACCTATTTAAATTTTAAGCATTTTTTTGCTGTATTGTTGAAACATGGAGTATGAACTGAGTTAAATTTGACAAAGTTAAAAAACCTAGCTCAATATGCAGTTTCGTCTGACCCCTTTTGTTATTGCATATACAGTTTTATGTTGTTGTTAGTGTAAATTAAACTGTTACTTTCAGATCCATTCAGTAACTCAAAACTGTTTTTGGATTGGTGAAGCCTTTAAAGTGCCCATGCAGTACAAAATAATTGCTGCTTATTTGAAATGATTTTCAAAGTAAAGAAGAATGGAATTTCCCTTATAATTTGGAATATCTTTTTTCATTTTAGAGATATTCATGTTTTTGTATTAATCATGCCAATGAGGAAAGTGATCATGTCATAAATAGCTCCACTTGAACAACAAAATACTGAATCAAGAATATCTCTAGAAATATTGGAGCAGTGATCTTCAAACTTATCAATAGAAATGCACATCACAAGCAAAACAGAATGACACCTGCTATGTTGTTGCCATGGCAGTGCTCTTGGATCCAGTCTCTGTCTGGGGAAAACAAATATCTCCATTTCCAACTTTTTAAACTGGGACAGAGGGTCTTTCTCAGAGATTCACACATGGTTTACATGCATTTTTTCTTACCTCTCCCCAGTAAGATTATTGGCAGTGAATTATCCTTCTTTAAGATGATCTGGAAATTTTAGTCTTAATTGAAACAGGAACAGCAGCATAACTGTTGTCATAGCAATGGCACAGTGGATTTTGTTTCTTTTGTGATTTACATTTTTTTTAATATTTATGGAGGTATTCTTGATTGAGTGTTGTACTATTTTAGTGAAACCACCGATGATGTCATCACTTTCCTCATTTGCATAATATAAAAAATATTTTAACTGGAATTTCTGACCATGAAATGCTTTTGAAATAATTGTAAGTTGTAATTAACAGGTGCAGAGTAAGATTCAGATCCGTTGCACAGATGGGATTGCCATTGGCTATGCAATGAATGAAAATGACTGGTCATGTCTTCATGATGTTTATGAGTCCCTGTTCATCTCAGAAAATGGAGCTGGTCAAAGGGCAAGTTACGTTCTTCAGACCTACTGGCGGGATATGACATCTGGGTTTGAGTTTGCTGGGCCTTACTTTCTCCGTGAGGTACCCCTGGATGGAAAGTTTCTACATGACATCGTCTTCAAGGTGATCAGTACCCTTGAAAAGTACCGGTTCCATGTCATTCTATTGGTTGGTGATGGAGCTTCCTGTAACTTAGCCCTTTTTAAGAGGCTTTGTGGCTATGCAAATGAGCACCTCCCAGTAGAAGACAGTGGTGCTGAACGATACCAGTTCAAGGCCAGTTTCATCAATCCATTCAGCACCAGATCAGACAAAACCTGCTTTGTCATGATATGCCCTGCTCACCAGGTAAGGTATTATAATAATTCAAGTATTTAATTATTCTCATGTGTACAATTTGTAACACCTGGGTGTTATTGTTTCTTATATTGTCCAGTTGAAGAACATCATTGCAGCTTTGTACAGTTCAAGGAACAAGGGGAAAAAAGCTTTCGAGAAGGGAGGCACTACTTTTGGCTGGCAGCCAATAATTGATCAATATTACAGGGATCAAGAGAGATCTGCAAAAGGTCTGGGTAGGCGTGTCCCTGGTCTGAGGTATAGCTATGTGCAACGTGACTGCTGGACAAGACTAAATGTTATGCCTGCAAAGATAATGCAGGTAAGAGAGGGAAAATTATGTTAAATTTATCGAACTTTATGGTTCTATTCCTTAGCTTGAAATTGACTAAAGAATGATAATTTATGTCATATATACAGATCCTGGCAATAATTAAGGTTCAAATATTTACAATTGAGATGAAGCTTCCATTTTTATGAATGGAACAGTGATAAGTGGTTTTGTCTACTTTTACATTCTACAGCAACGTTATATGATTGCAGCCTTGGAAGAATATGCAAATTTGAGTAGTGAAGGCCCAGAGAAAACTGATGTTGTGAAAGAAACAGCAAGGTACCTACAAGCATGCCACCACATTTTTGAAAAGGGAATCCTTAGCCATGTGTTTATAAGATCCAATGAGTCAGCTGTATTCAAAAACATACAACAGGGATGGAGATATTTCGAAGAATGGGCAGAGGAGCACAACAACACAGGTATGCTTACATCAAAAACTTTATTCAACAAACTGTATTAAGTCATTTGTCCATTAAAAAAGCAATCAAAAGATTAAAAGTCAAACAATGGGTCACTTCACCTGGCTGTCATTATGGTTGAAAATGAAAGCTAGTCTGTTTGATGAGGAAGTGATTCAAATGTTTAACATTCAACATTTTGGAATCAACTTCAATTACATTCACCTTTTTTCATTAGAGCTCCTTTTTAATTTGGCCACTTGAAAGTTACACTTTCATTGGATTACCAACAACTGTATGCTAGTTAACCAGTAAACCAGGCCATAATAAACACAACACCAAAATACAGTTGTAATTAAAATGATAGACATTCTTATAATTAACAATTATTCGCTGAAGTGGAGATAAATATCCACCACTTTCACTGACACTGAGGTGTATATACCACACAAGCTGAATAACTAGCAGCCCAAAGAGTAACTTTATTTGCGATAATTTACCAACAAAAGCCATTTTGTTTTTCTTCGGCTGCTCAGAGGTGAATAGTACTTGGTTAATCACCTCCAAGCTACAATCTTGGACAAAAAGGGTTGAGAATATTAAAAACAGGGGTTATTTTGCGCACTACGTCCTCAATATCGCACATTATTAGCGATCCCCCTCCCCCCTACAACCAATGTTGATATAAGCCCAGGCTCGACATGCTTTGTTTCGTCTAGCAACATTGATCAGGGGGGGGGGGGGGGGGGGGTGGGGGCAAAAAGAGAGCTTATTTTTCATACTCGTGATCGGAATTTAGTCCAAAAGCAGATTTTTCTCAACAATTTTGTCCAAGATTGTATTTGGTATAAACTATCAAATATCTGTCTATATGAGAGTGTGAACACTCTCATATGTTTATAGTAACTGTATGTAAAACTCGTTTTCTCATAGCTGATACACAGTAAGTTGTCGAGGATTACTTGTCATACAATAATATTGCGTGAAACAAACATTGTTACAGCAGTGCATTATTAGCCATGTACGTGAATTGTTTACATAAGATAGGGTTCTGTTTACTTTACTTTACTGCACTGCGAATTGCTGTTCTTTTACATCGTGGAATTCATACATTAGTACGATTAAGAAGTAAGAGACCTACTGAGTCCTATAACGAGGACAATATGAAGGAGTTATGTCAAAACCAGTCGGCCTTGCCCTAGCTGTTTTTGCCCACTTTGGTTTACACTGATCAATATGTATATACAGATATGAAATTATCGCAGATATATTTCTGTAAGATTACACACAATAAGGAAATTGCACGGTTAACAACGGTTAATTTTGTGTGTTCTTTAACTGAGATAGATTTACGGCGAAGGAATGAGAAATTTTGGTCGGTTAACGTGATTTGAACAGATTTGAAATATTTTTAATGACCAGTCTGTTTTTAGCCAGGCAGTGTGTTAACCGTTGAAATGCGTCACTTTTTGTAAGAAATGTAGAAATGTCATTGATTTTGTGCATAGTTTATACTCATTAGCAACGCCTTGAGAAATCAGTAGGGGAAATAAATATAATGCCTTGCAGTTATACTTAAAATTCGTGACAATTTGTATTCCAAGACGCACGGTTTACAAACAGGAAGTGGGTTTCTTGCAACCGGAAGTAATTTGCTCTATTACTATTTTGCTCCTGTTATACCACATTCTGTTTGCTTTCCCAAAACGTTTAGGGAACTGTTCTCTGACATATTTTTCAAAGAAGGGTCCATAGAGTTTATCGTATGGGTCACATCTGATCACACCTTTGTTGTGGCTTTTACCAACGAACAGCGTGACAACTTCCCTTTTAAGGCCTTGGACACCTTTCTTGATCCTAAAGATTGTTACTAATGAAACTCCTACTTCCTCAGCAACATCTTTAGCTTTGTCGTTATGATCTTGCACCTGTAATAAAATATACGCTCCTAAAGCGTCGTCAACATGACTATTATGTACCATTTCCAGTTGTTTTGATAATGAACCTCAATGATGACGTAACATTGTTTTTCTTTATTAGGGTTAATTAACTCTAATTGTCAATCGAATACCATGATGACATGCCTACGACTGATATATTTTCTTTTTTGTACTTACAGAACTCATACATACACGCGTTTTGTGTTTTTGGGCAAAATGATCCCCAGACAATCTTGGACAAAAAGGGTTGAGAATATTAAAAACAGGGGTTATTTTGCGCACTACGTCCTCAATATCGCACATTATTAGCGATCCCCCTCCCCCCTACAACCAATGTTGATATAAGCCCAGGCTCGACATGCTTTGTTTCGTCTAGCAACATTGATCAGGGGGGGGGGGGGGGTGGGGGCAAAAAGAGAGCTTATTTTTCATACTCGTGATCGGAATTTAGTCCAAAAGCAGATTTTTCTCAACAATTTTGTCCAAGATTGTAGCCAATCAGCATGCTTGAAAAGTACTATTCACCTGTGTGGTATATAATAATTACTTTTACAGTGTATGTATATTTACAATAATTTTCCCCTTGATCTGATTCCTCACGCCTAACTTTTTGGGGTGACAAACTGGGTTACATCTAAGTTTTCCTTTTAATCTTTGCAGAGTATGTTGACAACTCCAAACGAGCACGTGCAGCAAAGTTTTTAGCATGGCAGGTATTGCTGAATAAATAAAACTATGAGCTTCGAGGAACGGATAATGTCCAAGGACAAATACCCGAGAATATTTTCGCCCCAAATGGAGGCTTTCATGTTTATTATCCTTCAAATATTTTTCGCAACGCGAGTTGTTTTGACAATTGGGGGATATTCTCGGATATCCCCCAGTTTTAGCTGGGTGATATTCGGTCAAGTGACGTGTTTAAACCAATTGCGTGCGAGTGAAAAGATTTGATGAATTATTTAACAAATAAAGAAACCTAAGCCGTGTATTACACTGTGATAAAACACAACAGGCATTTGAGAACACGAGGGAAATGTGGAAAGCACGAGCCGCAGGCGAGTGTTTTCTACATTTCTCGAGTGTTCTCAAATGACTGGAGTGTTTTATCACAGTGTAATACACGGCTTAGGCTTCTTCATTTGCTTTATGATATAGATTTTACGCGCGCAAAACGATAAAACACGCTTTTTCGATGTTTTATACTCTGATAAAACATAGGTTTTTGACCAATCAGAGAGCACGCGCAGGGTCCTATCTATGTTATAAATATAAATAAAAGTTATAGTGCATTATCATTATAATTATTATTATTGAAATTCATATATTTGAATGTGAGTTAGGATTAGTTGTTTACTAAGCCCTTTAAGGGGCATTGTCACGCTACTTGGCAACTTTACAAAAAGCCAGGTGTCTTCGCATTGATTGAATTTCAAAACTAATGAATGATCTAGTTTTGTTATTAAAGGCTATTTGAATGTACTGAAACTGTTTCTTGTCGCCTGTCGCTATGGATGGCATGGATTGAAATAGATTGAAACTTGAAAAAAATTGCCAATTTTTTCAGGTTTTGATGCTGCATGTTCCAAAAATCCTCAAGAAATTTATTATGGTTAGCCCTCTCTGATAAAATTCCGTTGATGAATTCGTTGTAGCTTTACAGAAGCATTTTGTTTAATGATTAAAGACCCAAAGTAATGATTTTATAAGCACAGAATTGACCTAAAACAGCAAAATCCTTGTGACACTGCTCCTTTAAATAAATGGCATTTCTTATTTAGCTTGCCTTTTCTCTCCCTCTAGACATTTGACCTTCAAAGAGTCATGGTCTTTGGATTTAAACAGTTCTCGTCATACTTCTTTGATAATTTTCCTGGATACTCTTTGTCTCCATTGCGGCTCTCAATAAGTCGCCTTGAATCCCTGTTTGGCACACTCAAGTTCCATGCCCATGGTTCTCTAAGTGCAGGGAATTATGGGTCATCTCTTGGAAGGGTTCAGTTGAGACAGGAGCTGAAGGTCACTGCTAGAGCCACAAGTCATGATCAGAAGGGCTACAGGGACCAAGAGGTCCTTATATCTGGCCCTACAAATGTGTCCACATTGAACACTGTTTATCAACAGCCTTACATTGAAATCATGGCACATTTTGTTCCTTATGGTTATCAGGGTGTTAAAGAATTTATTTTTCCCTCCCAAATTTCTCAAAGCACTTTTCAGGGTAGGCAAGGTAGCTCTGCATGCACCCTAATAGCCCTTGTAATGGGTTTTAAGTTCTCCTCTGGGTTGATTGGTGAACCAAAGAAAGTTCTTGAAGAGGGGTGGTTTGGTCATGTGGTTTCAAGTATTTCTGGGGGCAATAAAATCTTTGATGAATGCTTTTCTGCTGCAGGAGTTGGTGGGCTTGATGTAGAAGATGCATTCAGCTCTGTTGGAGATGATCTACACCTCCTTTCTTATGAGGATCCCAAAGATTTTTTTATTACTGGTAATAACTTCCAGGATGTCATTTCAAATGTCAGGGAACGGGCAAGCATGAAACAGAAATCAGTTGGCATCTTTGTGTCTGTTGGGAGGACAGTAGTAATTTTAGTTTGGGAAAATGGGGCATGTGCAATTTTTGATAGCCACAGGCATTTACAGTATGGGTGTATACTTTCCCATTCCCTACCATCCAAAGAAAACGAGTTAATATTGTGGCTAGCCAAGACATACCAGAAGTTTTACAGCACCTCGATACAGTATGCCCAAATCACTTGGGTGGAGTACAACAGATAATGTGCCTCTGTCATTTCAGAAAAAAAGTACATTCAGTACAGTTAAAAACTGTTGTGTGGCTGAAGTTGAAGTAAATTGATTTCTCCTCCAAGCATTTCATTTTGTTAGTAGATAACAATTCTTGTCATAAAATCTCATTTCAGCCTGGAATTTTAATTTTTTAATGAAATGCTGTGTCTTTTTTAAGCTGGCTGCACTTTGGCATTAGTCATTGGTCACCATTTACATAGGAACAAGAAAATGTGACACCAAAATATATTAATTGTTATAAATAGTCTTTTAAAGTCATTTGACTGCACATATTAAAAACTTTTCTTGATCCTTTATTTATTACATATTTAAAATGGTATGTACTGGTGTGCATGTAACTTACAAAACTTGAGCTATACCTGAGAACTATAGATATTAATTATGTCTTTGTGCTATAAAGACATGCAGTCCTTTGATGGGTCTTTCATTGAATTCATACAATATATTGAGTGCAAGTTTCAAGTTCAAAATAACATTATTCTATCACTCAGACACATTTTTTTGGTTAATTTTTCTGCAGCTCTAACAGTTACTGAGTTGGAGTACCAATGTACCTGATAAGCTGAGTACAGCTCTCAATAAAAAGATCAAAGACCTCTTCAAGCTGTCACTTTGGTTATTCTTTTGTTATATTACTTACTATTGTTTTTCAGTAAAAACGAGACTTGTCATATTATATAAGGCAAGCTGACGTTGCCCTAAGTATAAACTATCACAAAGAGACCACTTGAACTGGTCTGCTGCCTAGAAGAAAGCGTAATTAAGTTTGTAAGATCATATTATTAAGCATCCTTAATTAATTAAGTACGCTTATCGACACTGTAAGTTTTCAGCTTGTCCCTCAAGCTTTGGTCGGCTGAAACGACTTTTCCCTCCTGAATCAGTTTTTTCTCTTCTTGAGCACTATAGAATTCCTTAAATCTGGTATTACATATTCTCTTTACTAGCTCTTGCCATATGGAGCAAGCCCTAATCTCTTCAAATGGTGCTGTGCATGCCCTTTTTGATGCTGCCAAAAATAACTCTTGCAGCTCCTCGTCTAAAGCAACCGATTGTTTTGTCAGCTTCATAAGGTTTTTTGGATATCTCTTCAGATTTTTTTCAGTCAACATTTCTCTTATTCTTTTATCTAACGTTAACAAAACAACAGTAAACTTACTATTGAAGAAAGTCAACTTTCCCTCGTCCAACCTTTTTAGACCCAATGGCAAAGATGTTTTCTCCTCTGCAGAACAGACCATTTCAGACATAATTTTAACTTCGGCTGCATAATTTTCCTTTGTCGCTTCTGAAACTCTCCTGGCTCCTTTCCGCCCATTAACAATCTTTTCTCTTCCTTTCCGTAGTTTGTGCAGCGCCGCCCCAGATACTCTAGCAACGTCCACAAAGTCGGAATCGACAACAGTGTCCGCTCCTTCACTTGCATTTGTTTGGGTTTTCCGTTTGTCAGAATCAATCTTAATTTGCATGACTGCGCTGTGAAAATTTTCGTAAAGTGCCCAGTAGATGGTGTTAAGAACAACGGCAGCATGAAAGTTGACTTCGTCTGTTTCGTTCTCCTGCAACTGAATGGTGGTGACAATTATCTTTTTCATGTTTCTCCAGACTTCTGATTCCTCCACCGTCAACAACAATTGGGAACAAATAACTGAAAACGAAGCCCTTTTGTCACTGTTTTTCACCTTAGCACTGGATATTTCGGTGAAAGCTTTAATTATTTTGGAGTAAATATCCCGACAAAGCTTCACAAACATTACCCTGATCGTGTCGCTATTGAGTAGGGTGGACACCATTTGCTTGCGAACTGGAAATATTGACAATGATTTTTCATTTCTTAATTCATTTTCGCAATGTGTTTGTGCACTCAAAACGTAAGACTTAAGAGTCTCCTCCAGCCTTTTTACGTCGTCGTTAGAAAGGTATTTTCCAGAACTCGTTTTCCTTTTCTCTTTACTGGACTCATTCCCCTGTTTGTTTCTGGCTTTTGGTACCTTTTTCCTCCTTACATCTTTCTGTCCTCTGCTAGGCGATTCCTCCCCAGACATGTCCGACGAATCATTTCCACTCGATAGGTCCGAAAAGTCACTCCACTCGTCTTCTGAATCATCCTCACTTTCATGTTCACTGTCAAGGTCAAGGAAGTTGTCAAGGAGGGCTTGGCTTAAATTTGGAAGCGATACTGCTGAGAGAAATCCTATATCTGCCTCATTCACGAAGGTAATATCGCCCGCCATTTTCCCTGCGCGACATCCGCGAAAATCCTCGCAGCAATGTACGTGCGTGTCGCGCACGCGATGGCGCAATTTGTTCTAAAAATAGAATAATTGTCCCTTATCATGGAGCCAACCCCAATACTAGAAATGGCGCGCGCTTACGGTCTCCATCCCCGATTATGGCTCCTGATATTGAGTTAACAAAATAAAAACTCGCCTCCTTTCGTTTTGTTAGAAATCTAATCGAGACAAGCCCCTTGCAGAAGATTTGTAAAAGAACAAGCGTTAAACATTAACAAGAGCACCCAAAGAGTAAATAAAGCCAAAAGCAGTTTAAGAGACATTTCTAGGCTCCTACAGTTATGTATAAAGACTGTCTATATAGATGTTTTTATCACCTTGAAGAATTTGATCTGTTCAGAAATCTTAGCTGAAAATTGAAGTATCTGAAAATTTTAGGGAATGATATCTTCATTTCAGAAATTGCTAACTGAACGTTCCTTCATGTAAGATCTAGAACTTCCCAGCGAACCATTTGCTCATCCGAAACTGCTATAGGTGACCCTTTTAAGTGCAAAAAATTCCAAAAATGTGCCTTACGAAAACTTAAGGGACTACTTTTCCCTTTTAGATGATGTTTTAGTAAAGAATTCTAAAGCTGCTTGCAACGTAGAATCAAATGTCTTAGAGCAGTTTGACTCTCCCGAACACATATTTCACCGAAGATTATCGTTGGGTGCCCCTGTTTAAAACGGCTGACTTGTTGCAAGGAGAGCTGCTTACCCTACTTATTTTCTTACCACAAAGTAAGGCCGATCTTCGTGCAGCCGTGTGTGTACAATGTATTTCAAATAGATTCGTGACCCCAAGAGGCATGACTAGCCTCAAAATTCGTTTTCGCTGATCATTACGAACATCCGTTTGCGTTATGAAGTGAGTAAAGCATCGCACCAAGCCAATGATCCGACAATAAGTGAAGTTAGGGTGGTTTAGCGGTTATCAACTGCGCCTACCGCCTCTGCGACCAGGGTTCAACCCTAGTTCCCCGAGGTCGTATGTGGGCTGAGTTTCAGTCGATCTCAATCTGACTCTGAGGTTTTTTCTCAGGGGGTTCCGGTTTTCCTCCCTCATCAAAATCCACTCTCAGTCAATTACATCCGGCTGCGAGCGGACACCCTCGATAGAGATAACCTTTAGTATCCTTCCCAATTTCATTGAATTAAAGGATATAAAGTTTTTTTTTGCTTAAGCTAATAAAATTTCAATTTGGGTGAAATAGCCTATAACTGGATCAAGGTGGACGGATATCTGAAGAAAGAACGATTCTCTGTTGTGCTCGGGTCGTCACAGTCATTTGATCTTTTTGCGTCGTTGATTTGCGCCTTCAGACCACCCATTGTCGATTGATGAAGACACTAACATGAGCGTCGAAACGCTGGCTCTATGTTAATTTACATTCATTGTTGAAACCAAAGTCACGGTTACAATGGTTGCAGTTTTGAACCTTAACCTCTACCTTACTGAGGAGATTTTGGGCGATCGAGAAAGTTCCATCGGTCACTTGTATGATCACCTTATGGACAAAAGGGAAATAGCTGAACACCTCTTCTCGTGATTACAGCTTAGTTAACGCACTTAAGTATTTTTTAATAAAGACCGCCGGTTATTGAAACGAATTAGAATTCTATCAAATATGGAGGGACAGAAACAAACGTAAAATTGCACGAAATAGTATAGTAGTATTTCTTTCGCGTTAGGCCGTATAGGCAAGAAATTTAAATCAACGTTAATGGTAAATTATTTCAATGTAATAATTATGATGCAAACTGCACTGAATCGATCACCAATGCTCACAAATTTAAAATGGACTCTTATCATAGGCCAAAAGTTCTAGAAAAAGCGAATCTTCGGTTTGAAACTAGGTTTATATTATTAATTGAACTACTTTAATCACCAAATCTACTTATTTTTTTAACTTGTTAAGAAACAGGGGGCACTTCAAAAATCTTTATGTCCCCTTCAATCAATGCAAACCACACATTTAGGAAAAGAGACGACAGTCTTGCAATAGTTTGTTTAATTAGGTGGGGAGATCAAACCGTGAGTAGAAGTTTCTCGACAAATTTCATTTATTGTCAATTGAAATTCACTATTATGGACTTTGAAACCGGTGTACTGTGTCTTGAGGTCAGGGCACTGGGCTTCAGAATGTAACATCTTATTTCGCATACGCACTCGGAGAGAGAAACAGCAAGACATCAGTCACAGAAAAACAACTTTTTTACCGTCTCACCGAAGTGTCAGTACAAGAGATTAGTCGAGTGTTTGTTAATTGTTCAAAGATCATTTTCAGGATTTGCCTTACAACGTTATTTCTGTTGGCAATTTCCTTTTTTAGTTTTTAGTGACAACTGTTGTTATTATACAATGCTGATGCTATCTCAATTTTGATTGGCTAAAAGCACCCCGCTAATTCTGGATGGCGCTGTGTCATCACGTCACATCTACAGACACTGGCATTTATGCATGTAGGTATGACGCGTTTTTGCAGACAATGAAGTTTTGTTTACATCTCGATATCGGGAACATTTTTCATAAGACCGTACAACTTAACTTTAGAATTTTGTTCAAAAGTTTCAGTTCGATTCAGTTTTTCCTGAAACGTTTTCAGATGTTTTAGGCTTAAATCCTTTCTGTAAACCTTTTGAATTCCGCTTTACATGTAATTCACGGCTGTCATTAATAAAGATGTTTACACTGAAACGTGTCATTGCGTGGCTTACTTTGTTGTTGTTCTGTGATATGTCTCAACGCTTCTACATTTATAATTGTATAATAAAACAATTATTGGATTCGGTTTTCGCGTGATAGCGAAATTATCAAGGCCTCGGTTTGTGTTATCCGCCTCAGCCTTCGGCTTCGGCAGATAACACAAACCTCGGCCTTGATAATTCTCGCTATCATGCTCAACCTCATCCAATAATTGCTTATTATCAGAAGCTCATCAGCTCCTGTTGTTGTACGACCGGGATTGGAATAACTCATTCCAGAGTTAAAATTAATATTTCAGCTAAGAATTACGGTACTTTGGCAATACAGTGGTTAAGATGAGACTTTTTTTCCGATGTAAGGACCAATGAAATATGTCAGAGGCATTGTGCTATGAAAAGGCGATACGTTTTCTCAGCGGTAGGATATTCCCGCAAATCTCGGTTAAGAAAAACCTCACTAACTGGTTCACAAACCGTTCGCCCGATTTGCTTCTTAACCTGCTCAAAAAGGAAATTGAATATTCCGTCACTGATCATCCACCCCTACGAGTAAAGAGAATTCTTCTTAATCTGCTCCTGATGTTTTCCTAATTTTTCAGGTACTTAGTTTTAAGCAAGCTCTAGAACCCCTTTGGTGAGATGTGAGATCAACCAGCTGCGCACCCTCCGAAGGCGGCATGGAGTTGCCATTGCTGATTTTAGCAGATGTGAGCTTAGGCTTTTACTACGAAAAGTAGGGACCTAAAATGATACTCAAAAAATTGAGAAAGCTCTCTTTTTTTATGGTGACCACGGTATCATCTAATTAATGTATTCGGCCCTAGGGATGAAAACTGCGGCGACACTCTTAAAACAATCTCTTTAGCGGGTAATGATGGCCGGAAATGGGCTTATAAATTCAATGTGGCGTGTCGGAAAATAACAGCAACCTTAAAAAACTTTAAAAAAAAACAGCAATTGTCTGAGCAGACCTTTATGCAGATTTTCATGACTTTTTTCACATGTTTAGATGCCGAGTTCTTGCAAATCGCATTATTATTTCCTGAAATAAAAGTTGATGTTAATCCAGCCAAAAAAAAAGAAATTAATCTTCCGAGATGCATGTCGTGATCTGTGAAAGTACAAATTTTTTTTGTCAGTTTTCTGTATATTTCAATTTTATTTTACGGGGTTATATTTGTGTGACGTTTTCAAGATCTCAATTCGAGGTCCTAAATAGCAGTCGACTGGATTCAGTTATCTCACTCGTTGAAGGAAGTGAGCAATACAGCTAATAAGACTAAAAATTGCGATTAACAGTGTTTCTAAACGATACATCTTAAAAATCAAATGAAATCAACTTATAAGCTTTTCAAGATACACGCTTTTAGGCTGATAACAATTCAGAGACAAAGCATGCCTCGTTAAAAACGCTGACTAATAATTAACTACGTATCGCTTTATTGACAGAATGGCGTGATTGTCGCCGATTAACAGATCAGATCTCACTGAAGTGTAAACAATTTCACACATTGTCTCTTCCCGCTAGAAACTATCCAGTTGAACCTTGAACACCACTCGGAGAGGAGTTCGCTGTAACAAGGAAATTGGGTAAAAATGGCATTCGTGGAGAAGTTTCTGTTTGGAATCGAAGAATTTCCAGCTATTGGCCAAATTGTATTCCTCTGCTGTCTAATGTGCGTTTTACTTTTTGGAAAAGAAATATGGGAGCATTCCGCCTCACATCTGCCTCCGGGACCTTGGGGGTTACCAGTCATAGGTGAGGTGTTTTCCTTGCGTTCAGTTGCTGTGTCACTGTACTTCATTCACTGCATGGTCTTAATGAACGTTCAATAATATAAAAGGCCTTTGTACACGGTCCAAACATTAATCTCTATTCCTTCTGGTCCAAACGCATCAATGTTTACTAAATCAAATCGTCCATACAAAAGCGCCGAGAAATTTTAAGCTTTATGGCGATCCGTGCGTGTGTTCATGCAGTATAAGCAATATTTCTCTAATTCGTGGAGTAAATTAAAATTTTAAAAAATATCTTTTGGGTTTCCCTAAGTGTAAGTCGTTGACGTTTTATAAAGTTAGCAAAACTTTCCAGAATATTGTAATTGACAAACAAAAAAAATGAACAAGTTTATTATTGATGCCAGTCCTAGATGTATAACTTGTTCGTCACCTTTTCTAAAGTTAATAAGGGTGAGCAAAATAGCTGTATGATTATTTAATATTTGCACAACCGTGATTACCTCTTGCATGTCACCGGCCTAAGACCAGACAGGCACATCGCGTGTTCTCGGCCGAGAATCTGCCATGGTGACCGCATAAGTTGTTTATCTTAGCATTTCAAATTTACTACTCCTGACGGATACAATAACCTCAAGTTCGCAATAATCTCAAGTTCACTCGGACACAAGATTTATGAAAGTGTTAAGCGTCCTCTTATTATCATGATATAATTTATCATATTCCACCGCCTTGTGCACGTGGTGCGAACACTTGCATGATAACAAAATTTAACTTTAAGTTTTAAACTAAAAAAAACCTTGAAAGAAATGACTATCATCCTTTGGCTAGCATTTATACTCAATACCGGCAATTGCTCGCCGATACATCAACTTAAACAGAGCTTAATCAGCTCTCTGAGTCTTTTAGATCAACAATTTATAAGTAGTCTTTGATCAACATCTTTGGTTTAACCAAAGGGCTACGGGCCACTGCTCATTTCTACCGCAAAAACAGTGATCTCTGTAATTCTGCAATTAGTTTTGATCTCTTGGTTTTTTTCTTTACACGAAAAGTCCTATATGAATTTTTTTATTTATGACAGTAGAGAAAAAAAAAACAGTTGTCTTTAGTAATATACCGTGGAAAAATTGTATAGGTTATCCGGCAGAAGAAAGCGCTCGCTCTTTTTGGTTTTTTCTTATCCAAACCTCGGAGACATAAAAAAAAGGGAAAACGTCGTGCGCCTTGGCTATGCGAAAAGGTTGCTGTGCATTAGTCAAAACTCGCATAAGACTGAGTTTGTCGATAGTTTGTCGCATATTAAGAGTCAAGCAGGCTCGAAGCTTTAGATGTGCTTACCGCATTAAGTAGGACTTTTAATCGGTTAAAGTACTCGCAACTTCGATCGGTGATCAGATTTTGTTTTCGGCAACTATCGATGAACATGGTTTGAGTTGAATTCACTACAAGAGACAAACGGTAGTTAATTGAAATAAATATTCATTAAATGTTCAGTGCGATTTGACTCTACAAATACGTATTCTTTGGCAAACAAAGGTTCAGTCAACTTCTTTCACACAATCTATAGTATTCTTACGAATCGTATTTCTCTTTCAATTCACTAAGCGTCTTGATTTATGAGAGTCAAAAGCTCTGGGACGATGACCGTGAAAGAAAACCATTGCCAGCAAGTATACGTAAATTATGTAGAACTTCAAGAGTAATGCTACTTACCTAATAACCTAACTCTTTCAACCTAATATTCGTCCTCTTTGTGCACTATTTTTGTGCAATTTTTGGTATTTGTTTTTTCAATCTCGCTATCATCTCATTATTAGTTGTCCTTTATCCAAAACAGGTGCAAGCTTTCGCATTGGAAAGAACCCACATATTGACTTCACCAAAATGGCAAAAGAATATGGCGACGTATTCAGCTTGATGCTTGGGAATCGTTTGGTTGTGGTGATAAATGGAGTACAAGCCATCCGAGAAACCATTATAAAGCGTTCTATTGCCTTTGCTGGGAGGCCAAAGCTCTACACATTTAATTTGGCCAATCCTGAAGGAAGTAGTCTTTCCTTTGGTGACTACTCGCCTCGATGGAATCTAACGCGCAAGATCAGTGTCGGTGCCATTCACAACTTTGTCAAGAACGAAGACACCTTAGAAGAGAAACTGCTGCATGAATCGAAGCGCTTGGTTCAATGTTTCAAGAAACAGAAGGGAAAGGCCGTTGATGCTCTGATAACTCTGAAGTGTGCCACAGCTAACATCATTCTCAATGCGCTATTCGGAGTGGAACGTTCATACGATGATGAAGGTCTCCTTAAAATTCTCCACCTTGCAGAGAATCACCGAAAAGCGGTGCATGGCAATGGCCACGTGGATTTCCTACCACTGCTCAAGTACCTTCCAAACAAGGCGCTCGAAAATCTCGTTCTGACAATGAAGGTAGTTTTACAAGAAGTGTTTCAGATGTATGAAAAGAACAAAGAAACGTATCAGGACGGACAAGTCCGTAACATAGCGGATAGCTTTATCAATGCCCTCGAAAAGGAAAGCCAAAACCAAGACGAGAACCTACGAGATGAGAAAGAAAGTCCAAGCATGACTGCACTGCTTAAGGATGACCAGATAGTTTCCGTGCTGGGCGACCTGTTTGGTGCGGGATTTGAAACCTCATCCACCGAACTCTATTGGAGCCTGGCATACCTGATCACATATCCAAACATTCAACGCGATCTTCAAGAAGAACTGGATCGCGTTATTGGCAGAGAACGCCTGCCAACCCTGCAGGACATACCATCACTTCCTCTTCTTCAAGCGACAGTCTACGAGCTACTGAGGGTAAGCTGCATCGTGCCCCTTGCAGTTCCACGAACCACCACGTCCGAGATACGCATACGGGATTTCATAATCCCAAAAGACACCATGGTCTTCGTCAACCTGTGGTCAGTGCACAACGACGCTCAAGCGTGGAAAGACCCACATGTTTTTAATCCCAGGCGTTTCTTGGATAGTCAAGGTCACCTCATCAACCCCAAGCTGCTCGGTGGCTTCCTTCCATTTTCGGGAGGCCGCCGCAAGTGCCCTGGTGAAGCTCTGGCAAAGAAAATAGTTTGCGTTTTCCTAGCCGTGCTACTTCATAGCTTTCGATTTACACAGGTTGGTTTGCCGACCGAATATCAAGGAATTGATCTTCAGGGAGAATACGGCCTCATTTTATCACCGAAGAAGTTCTTTGTGAGCTTAGAATTACGGAATTAATGACATTGCAGCGATCATCGAATACCGTTACAATCAGCTTGTCGTGTTTCAAATTTAAGCTTAAATAGAATAGCTGTTGTCATTACCATGGATATGTTGCCGATAAAATCCGTTCTCAGGTTGAATCCGTTTTTACCTAGATTTAATTGTTGATCCTCATTTTACCTACAATAGATTGAATAGGCACTCAGATGAATTGAAGAAACATTTTTTGGAGCCTAAATTAAGCCTAGCCAAAAATTATAGGGTCAGCTTAGGGTTAGTTTTGGGTATTATTATACATGGATTTCAATTGACTTATTATAGAAAAGTAAATAATGAAAAGAACTGAGTTGTATTGTATTGGTAAAGACACGGGACTAAAGATCTGGAGGGTCCGAGTTCGATCGTACTACATTGTGCAAGTGCATTGTACAGTTCAAGTTCCTTCCCTTACTATGTTGTAATAGGGAGTTTAAGAAGTCACGACGGCTATGGCTACGAAAACGCAACAAAACAACAGTGTGATTGGTTAAAAGAGGTGAAAGAATCGTGCTGCACGTGCGGCAAGTATTTTATTGCTGCACTCTGCATAACAACAACGCCGTGAAATCATTAAATTTGAGGTTTTAACGACAACGTGAGAGTACAAATGCGAATCTTTCATTCTATATTTTTGCTCTGAAACCCCTCGTATAAATTCAATTTTAAGATCATTCGCCCACATTGTATGAAGTGAACGAGACGAAATAACAGCAAAAGACTTATTACTGTGCAGAGTTACATTTTAAAGAGACGTTTTCGTCGCGGTCGCCGTACTGAGGAGCTTAGCTGGAGCTTTTAGGTGATCGAGAAGTTTCATCGGTCACTTGTATGATCACCTTATGAATAAATCGAAAATAAATGGACACCTCTTCTCGTTATTACAGTTTTCTTTTAACGGGCTTATGTATTTTGTAATAAAACCTGTTATTGAAACGAATTAGGCTTGTAACAAATATGGAAGGACAGAAACAAAACCTAAGATTGTACGATTTAGTGTCATTTCTTGCGGCGTTAGGCCTGTAATCAACGTTAATGCTAAACGATTTAAATCTAATAAGTATAATGTAAACTGCACTGAATCGATCATCAATGCTCACAAATCTAGAATTGATTCTTATCCGGCATAGGCCAAAAGTCCTAAAAAAAAAAGAATCTTTGGTTTGAAACCAGGTTTATATTGTTAATTAAATTACTTTGATCGCCAAATCTACTTAATTTTTTTCGTTTGGTAAGAAACAGGGGTCATAAATCTTAATGCCCCCTTCAATCAAATAAGCCTATATGCAAACCACACATTTAGGAAAAGAGATGACATTCTTGCAATAGTTTGTTTAATTAGATCAAACCTTAAGTAGACGTTTGTCGACAAATTTCATTTATTGCCAATTAGAATTCACTATATAGACTTTGAAACCGGTGTACTGTGTGTTAAGGTCAAGGAGCTGGGCTTCAGAATGTAACATCTTATTTCGCATATCGACCCATACCCACTCGGAGAGAGATACATAGTAAAAAAAATCTGCCTGAATCATCTGAAACAGAGCCATGAATAGCTGAATTAAGAGAGAGTAGGGACAGCTGTTGTTATCAAAACCTCATCAGCTCCTGTTCAGCGTGACGACCAGGATTGGAATAGCTTATTCGGGAGTTATTTCACTATTAGAGTGTTAGTGTTTATTCGTGTTTACAGTTTGTTAAGACAAAATATGATCCCGGCTTTGGAAATACAGTGGTTGAGATGAGATTTTTTTTGCGAATTAAAGACCAATGAAATATGTCACAGGCATTGTGCTATGAAAAGGCGATACGTTTTCTCATCGCTGGGATATTCCCGCAAATCTCTGTTAAAAAAACGTCACTAACGGGTTCACAAACCGTTGGCCCGATTTGTTTCTTATCATGCCCAATAAGGAAATTGAATATTCCGTCACTGATCATCCACCCCTACGAGTAAAGAGAATTCTTCTTAATCTGCTCCTGATGTTTTCCTAATTTTTCGGGTACTTAGTTTTAAGCAACCTCTAGAACCCCTTTGGTGAGATGTGAGATCAACCAGCTGCGCACCCTCCGAAGGCGGCATAGAGTTGCCATTGCTGATTTTAGCAGATGTGAGCTTAGGCTTTTACTACTAAGAGTGGGAACCTAAAATGATACTCAAAAAATTGAGAAAGCTCTCTTTTTTTATGGTGACCACGGTATCATCTAATTAATGTATTCGGCCCTAGGGATGAAAACTGCGGCGACACTCTTACAATCTCTTTAGCGGGTAATGATGGCCAGAAATGGGCTTATAAATTTAATTCGAAAAGGAACGGAAAGGAAAGGAACTTTAAGTGTCCAGTCGTTCTAGCGCTGGAGCACTAATTGGGTACACTGTAAACTGAAATTAACAGTGAACGCAAATCAAGTCAAATGTCAGTTTTTGAGGAGAGGGGAAACCGGAGTACCCGGAGAAAACCTCTCGGTGCAGAGTAGAGAACCAACAAACTCAACCCACATATGACTCCTGGGAGGCGAGTGCTCTCACCACTGCGCCATCCCTGCACCCAAAATAACAGCAACCTTAAAAAACTCTTTTTTAAAAAAAACAATAATTGTCTGAGCAGACCTTTATACAGATTTTCACGATTTTGTTCACAGGTTTAGATTCCGAGTTTTTGCAAATCGCCTTAATTATCTCCTGAAATAAAAGTT
This sequence comes from Montipora capitata, assembly GCA_949126865.1. Lineage (NCBI taxonomy): Eukaryota > Metazoa > Cnidaria > Anthozoa > Scleractinia > Acroporidae > Montipora > Montipora capitata. Next base: position 45,437,231 of record OX421447.1, on the reverse strand, counting down.
GATATTAATCCAGCGAAAAAAAATATTTAATCGTCCAGGATGCATGTCGAGAACTTACAAATATTTTTGGTCGTTTTTCTATATATTTCAGTTTTATGTTATTAGGTTATATTTGTGTGAAGTTATCAAGAAGATCTCAATACGAGGTCCTAAATACCAGTCGAGTGGATTTATCTCACTCGTTTGAAGTAAACGAGCACTACAGCTAATACGACTAAAAATTGCGATTAACAGTGTTTCCAAACGATATAAATTAAAATTGAAATGAAATCAACTTATAAGCTTTTCAAGATACACGCTTTTAGGCTGATAACAATTCAGAGACAAAGCATGCCTCGTTAAAAACGCTGACTAATAATTAACTACGTATCGCTTTATTGACAGAATGGCGTGATTGTCGCCGATTAACAGATCAGATCTCAATGAAGTGTAAACAATTTCATACCTTTTCTCTTCCCGCTACAAACTATCCAGTTGAACCTTGAACACCACTCGGAGAGGAGTTCGCTGTAACAAGGAAATTGGGTAAAAATGGCATTCGTAGCGAAGTTTCTGTTTGGAATCGAAGAATTTCTTCCATCTATTGGCCAAATTGTATTCCTCTGCTGTCTAATGTGCGATTTACTTTTTACTGGGTTGCCTTATAAGGCAAACCCAGTCGAGGTCTTCGTTTAGTTTGTTTGTTTTCTTTTTACTGGGTTGCCGTATACGGCAATCCCAGTTGGAAAATGGGTAGAATTTCTCCGTTTTATTTTTTTCCGTGTCGGTAAAAGTCTTGCCTGTCACTCCCCCGGTAAGTGGTGTCTTTGTGCATAGAGCCTTCTGCGCGTATTTTCTTAGGATCGAGAGGGTAGTGGAAATTTCTCTGGTGGACACAGTAGAATCATTAACTTAACCTGTAATGGGGTCGAAAGTCATGTAACGCGAATGGCGTTTTAGTGGATCTTTGAACAAAATATACCCTTATGAAGCTCAAAAATGGCAAATCAATTGGATACTGAACAAGACAGGCGACAACATTGACGACAATCTGTCGCCCGTCGAGCTGTCTTTTACCAAGTGTGCATGTAGAACATTGAAGATTCGCAGGGCAGCGATAATAGTGAATTCAAAGACTAGCCCAGGTGGATTGAATGGAATTTCAAGCGTTAAAATCGCTGAAAAGGTAAGATTATTGTCGAAGCGATGCCGCAATTGCGTGTCTTCACCACATGTTCCTTTGGTCTCACATTATTGTGTTTTCCGTCAAAATATTCGCTTGTTTTCGCTTTCGCTCGAACATATCTACCTTTATTACATGTCCAGTGAATAGTTTTATCCTCTGGGATGAATTTTCCGTCGAAGAATCGGTTATTTGGGCGGTCAGTGTAAAACGCAGACTGCAGACTGCAGACAGGGTGTAAAATGCAGACTGAGGGTAAAATAAATATTAATAATAAAAAAACGAGTCATAAGGATAAAATAAAGATTGTTTGAAAGACAATCCTGTTTTACATCTGTCAACAACTCACATTATTATGACTGCAGGTCGCTGCACCTTTTGGGGATGCGATCGTACGCGTTGAAATCATCTGTGCTTTGTTTTTGCGCTTCCAGATGCATTGCAATGTTCCAAATTATTTGTCACACCGGTACATCGAGGGAAATCGATCGAAAAACCAACAATTATTACTTCGAATACCTGAAGAATCTCGGTTGTCTTTTTTCGGTGCAACGAAATGCACAAAGAATTTCATGTATTCCGAGCAATTAGGACGCGGGGATTTCATTGGTTAAGCTATGCGTGATAACCCCTAGGGAGAGGTTATAATTGAAAATTACATCTTCCAGATGCAAAACAAACGAGCTTGTGAACTAAAGGATAAACATAACGTACACGAAAGCGAATGAAAGGATCCTAATAAGAAATGTTTACACCTCAGTCATACTGGCTTAAGCCGACTGAATTGAAACGTTAAATGGTTGCAAAATCCACGTTATCTCTGTCTTTGTTAATTGGTACTGTAGCCATGCGTGTCAAAATAAATTGAGTTATTGGGTAATTACTCGATTACTTTGTTCAGTGCAGCAAAATGGACAGTTGAATTACGGGGTGGTGACTTCTTTGCCTAAAAGCAACTCACTTAACGAAACTGTCCTTTTTCCAACAACAACAAGGATTCAAACAGCTTCAATTCTTACAGAGTTCGATAAAAATCCGGATTTAAAACATGCCGTGGGGCAACCAAAGCGATGGGAGCTGTGTTGGGGTTTCAGTGTGAAAGTACAAACGGCTACTAACACTCTTATAACTCTTTTTTCATTATTATTTTATTAACCCGCAGTCTGCAGTCTGCATTTTACCCTCAGTCTGCATTTTATCCCTGGTCTGCAGTCTGCAGTCTGCGTTTTACACTGACCGGTTATTTGGGTGGTTTTTGGCAACAGAGGTTAATTATTCGTAATGCGATCGCTTCCGTTGCCGTTAGCAATGGGTCGCAAATTTGACACTTTTATCGCATTATCACATTACGCATTGAACCACGTTATCTATTATTCCTAAAAATCTAAAAATATTCGTGCCTTATCAGTTTTCGGTCGAATTTATGTCCAAGAAAGCAGATAAATTGCAGAAAATATTAGTTTTGCATCCAAAAATTCGTAATCAGCGCTAAAATGACCAAATTTTGCCTAGAAAACATATTTTACTGTTATTTTTCTTAAAATTTTTCGTTCAACTTTCGCTTTTATAAAATGTTTCAGTTGTCTGTAAATAAGTTATATGCTGTTGGAAAGCTTATTTTCTTAGCTTTAAAATGATGTATTTTTTCCCCCTAACTTTAAATATTTTTTGAGAAAAAAAAAACATTTTTTGGCGATGGCTGATTTACCGCGGTTTTCTCGCGGTTGGGAAAGTAGGAAAAAGAGCTAATTAGGCCAGTAGCTAGGCTTTTAACCTCAGAAAAGGATCTGTTTCGTCGTACGAACGTGTGAGGACCTGTGAGCCAAAGGGCCTCTGCTGGTATGACTTCTGGGTGACCCCTTAATAACGTCTTACTAACCGAGCGCGAGGGCCGTACTGCCAGGGAAATATTGGCCCGAGGACGTGGCAGTACGGACCGAGCGCAGCAAGGTCCGTACAAAAACGACCCAGGGCCAATATTCCCCAGTACGGCTCGAGCTAGCTCGGTTAGTAAGTAGTTTATTACATGTTTTTTTAATTACCTTTTGCTTTGTTTTTGCAAGCCCGTAATCGGCCCGTGGGCCAGTCACAATTTGCCTGGAACGCTGCACGTACCACAGGCAACCCAGTGTACCCTCACGGAGGGTCTAGTTTTTCTTTTTTTTTGTTTTTTTTTTTCCGTGTCGGTAAAAGTCTTGCCTGTCACTCCCCTGGTAAGTGGTGTCTTTGTGTATAGAGCCTTCTGAGCGTATTTTCTTAGGATCGAGAGGGTAGTGGAACTGCGTAGATTTCTCTGGTGGACACAGTGGAATCATTAACTTAGCCTGCAATGGCGTCGAAAGTCATGCAACGCGAATGGCGTTTTAGTGGATCCTTAAACAAAATATAACCTTATGGAGCTCAATAATGGAAAGTCAGTTGGATAAACTAGGCATGAATCTCAAAAGCGACGAGTACTGGACTTCGACAACAATCTATCGCCCGTCGAGACGAAATCAAAGTGAACAGTATTTACCTGAGGTACATGGTAATTTGACACAATTGAGTTTCTTGTCTTCACGCACGCAATGAAATAGGAAGAGGTTTTCGCCTCTAAGAGCAAATATGTTGTTTGTTTCAATAAAATTTTCGCTGGAAAAGGATTCTGTGGTATTTTCTGCCTTTGTGAATTATAATATCATGTTGTGTATTGAATTTTCGAGCTTAAGGTTGAAATCTGATATGGGAGAAGTTTTTTAGTATTGCTATGTAAGCAGGAAGGGTTCACAGGCCTGTTGGAAGCGTGCTTGAGTTTCAACAAAATGAGCCCCAAAATCAGCGAACACTTGTGACGCAGATGAATAATAAAGTAGCTGCTATTTCCAAAATGATGGAATTACCTGGTGATAAATAACGTCGTACGCATCTTGGAGAGTAAATTTTGACTTTGCATAAATAAGAGTTGGGCGATTGTGATCTTTGTTTTGACTTCGCTCATTTCATTGTCAAACTTTATAACACTTGACAGAAAAAGAAACTTACAAAAACCCGGTATCTTGCCATCATTTGACACAGATGCTTGACTGTTTGGCGAGTAAACATACAGCGGTAACTTATCACGGCGCCCGCTGAATTCCGGCCATGTCACTTTCGATTTTGAACGTAGCAAAAATCTCCCAAAATGTTTGTCGCTGATCGTAACTTTTTATATTCTATATTCACGGTTCAAAATTAATGTTGTTTTGATGTCGTAAATATTTTATTCTCGATCGACCGCCCGGAAACTTCCTTCTGCTCTTTCTGAAAACTGTGTATCAATAGTTATTTGCTTTTTCATCAATATTTGTTTTGCATAAAGCAAGCTAACAAGATCTGTACCTTGCTGAGTTCGCATTTGTTAGAGTTAATAGTATTTTCGGTCCGATGCTTCTGTTTTAAGAGGGATACCTTGTTTTGGTCTCCCATCCAAACACTAACCCCGCCCGGCAGGGCTTAACTTCAATGAACTTAAGTATTAGAAAGCTGTCAGATGCTCAGAGGGCACACTTGTGGTAAAAAGAAGTAGTTGTGAGGGAACTTGAAAATTATCAACATGTCAGCCCAGAAGGCAATGTTTCTCGCTTCTCTTTTATTTGTTATTCTTCAGAGACTGGAATGCTGTATTTCAATACCACACAATTCAGTGCCTTCTGATTTTCTGTAGCACATACCACAGGCAACCCAGTGTATGCTTCACAGAAGCATCTCGTTGGAAAAGAGATAGGGGAGCATTCCGCCTCACATCTGCCTCCGGGACCTTGGGGGTTACCAGTCATAGGTGAGGTGTTTTCCTTGCGTTCAGTTGCTGTGTCACTGTAATTCATTCACTGCATGGTCTTAATGAACGTTCAATAATTTAAAAGCCTTCTGTACACGGTCCAAAGATTAATCTCTACTCTTTCTGGTCCAAACGAATTAATCTTTACTGAATCAAATCGTCCATACAAAAGCATCGAGAAATTTAGCAGGCATGGCGTTAACTTGAATTCGAAGATTTGTGCGTGTGTTTATGCAATATAAGCAATATTTCTCTCTTTCCGGGAGTAAATTAAACTAAAAATATGTCTTTTGCATTGGGTTTACCTAAGTGTAAGTCGTTGACGTTTTATAAAGTTAGCAAAATTTTCCAAAAGATTGTAATTGACAAACAAAAAACTTCAATGAGTTTATTATTGATGCCAGTCCTAGATGTATAATTTGTTTTTCACTTTTTCTAAAGTTAATAATTTTGTCACATAGAAAGACTTTTTATTTAATAAGGGTGGGCAGAATAGCTGTATGATTATTTAATATTTGCACAACCGTGATTACCTCTTGCATGTCACCGGCCTAAGACCAGAGAGGCGCATCGCGTGTTCTCGGCCGAGAATCTGCCATGGTGACCGCATAAGTTGTTTATCTTAGCATTTCAAATTCACTACTCCTGACGGATACACTAACCTCAAGTTCACTGACGCAAGATTTATCATGATATAATTTATCATATTCCACTGCCTTTGTGGTGGGAACACTTGCACGATAACAAATAGCCGTAAACCACTTTAACTTTAGGTTTTAACTGAGCTTGAGAAACGAAATGACTCTCATCCTTTGGCTAGCATTTATGCTCAATACCAATTGCTCGCCGATACATCAAGTTAGCCAGGGATTAATTAGCTCTTTGAGTCTATTAGATCAGCAAGTACTCTTGATCGGCCTCTTTGGTTTAACGAAGGGGCTACGCGCTACTGCTCATTTCTACCGCAAAAACAGTGACCTCTGCAATTAGTTTTTTTCTTTACTCGAGAAGTCTTACATGAATTTTTAATTTATAGCAGTAGAGAGAAAAAACAGTTGTCTTTAGTTAGGGCAGCAGGCTGACTTAAGTCGAATTCATTGAATGAATGCACAACTTTTCTAGGGGAAATATATATAAGTGTTTCAGTGTACTAGCCATCCGTAAAAAACAGATCCAGCCAAGTACGATCAGAATGGCGGAAGCCACCCAGCTCGAAATCAGGAGGACCGTTTTCCCATGCGAACCTTGACAGTAGAAGCGCTTGTTAATGATAATAACAAGGAAATTGCCTCCTGATTTCACTTTGTTCCCACATGTGTTTCGCTCGTCTTCACATTTCTTCGTGCTTGTCAACCTTTTGCTTATTCCCAGTTCCTTACAAATCCAAATAACACTGACGTAATATCTACCCTGAAAAAACTTGTATAGCGGCTCTCCGGCGGAAGACGGCGCTCGCTTCTTTTGGTTTTCTTTTCCAACCTCAGAGACAACGGAAAGCATCGTGCTTGGCTGTGCGAAAAGGTTGCCATGAACTACTAAAAACTCGCATAAGACTGAGTTTGTCGATAGTTTGTGACTTATTAAGGGTCAGGCAGGCTTGAAGCTTAAGTTGTGCTTTGCCAAGCTGAGGACTAAATGTCTTTAATGACTTGCCGAAGTAAAGGACTTTCAATCGGTTAAAATACTCCCAGCTGCCTTCAGTGATCAGATTTTGTTTTCGGCGACTACTGATAAACATGATTTGAGTTGAATGTGTTTCGATTTACTCACTTCTGATTTAATTGACAAGAGACAAACGGTAGTTAATTGAAAAGCAAATATTCATTAAATGTTCACTGCGAATTGACTCTATAAATACATGTTCTTTGGCAAACAAAGGTTCAGTCAACTTCTTTCACGCAAGCTATAGTATTCGTAGAAATCGTATTTCTCTCTCAATTCACTAAGCTTCTTGATTTATGAGA
>OX421447.1:45375309-45415309 GCA_949126865.1 Montipora capitata | reverse complement strand
AGAGTTAAATTCCCGGAGGATTTGGTCGGGGCACCAACATGGCCGCCTTTTCTTTGTTTAGGGCACCAACATGGCGGTCGTGACGTCATGTGAAAACCGAGAATTGCAAAAAATCCGCCGGTTGGTATGTGGGTTTAGGCGGGTGATAAATACCACACGTTAACAACAAATGTCCCGAGGGTAATTTAAAAATCACATATAGCGGCTCGTAAAGCTTTGATCTGTAGACATCGATGATATTTAAGTTACTACTCGCGTAGATAGCAATCCCACCCTTGCTTCTTTTATCCAGTCCCGACCAGTTTCTATCCCGTCTGAAAATAGAATAGCCAGGAAAGTGTTGACGATAGCATCCGAATTGGGCTTGTAACAAATATGGAGGGACAGAAACAAACCTAAGATTGCACGATTTTGTGTCATTTCTTGCGGCGTTAGGCCTGTAAGCAAGAAATAAAAATCAACGTTAATGCTAAACGATTAAATCTAAGAAGTATGATGTAAACTGCACTGAATCGATCATCAATACTCACAAATCTAGAATTGATTCTTATCCGGCATAGGCCAAAAGTCCTAGAAAAAAAGAATCTTTGGTTTGAAACCAGGTTTATATTGTTAATTAAATTACTTTGATCACCAAATCTACTTATTTTTTTCGTTTGGTGAGAAACAGGGGTCATAAATCTTAATCAGTCCGGGATTGTTATCAATTTTGATAACCGTGTTACGTCACAACATGGCGGCCATTGCAGAAATCGGAGGATTTTGTATACACTTCACTTTATTCGTTTTTTGTTCGGAACTAGTTGGGTTATCTAGCCAAAATTCTATTCAAAATGGACAACAAAGGAACATTCTTCGCCTTTGTCAAAGATGGCGGTGGCAGAGCGCGTTGAACGGTTGGAAATGTTAACTGTAAAGTGGGACAGTGCATGAAATTTGATCCCAAAGTCAGGTACGTTTTCCACTTTGTCGTTAGATTAAAGGCACTTGTAGATTTTTCCAGCATTTGCAAAAAAAATGTCGATATCTTCAAGTCTTTTACTTGACTTTTCACGTGTTTTTGCTGTTGTGCACGATCTATTAAAAATGTGCAAGGGGGTATTTTGATTTGCGATGTGCTGTTAATAATGGCGCCCATATTTGATTGATTTACTCCTACAAACCTAGGCGTTGAGATGGCGGATGCTGATGCCCACAGGAAAAAAAAAAGGCAATCTTGTGTAGATTTTGTGGCTCTACAGCGTCGAAAAAGACTGAAAGGCCTAAAAATAAATTCAAGGATGATTTTGAACGATATTTTGGTATCAATTCTGAAAAGTGCAGTGGAAGGCTTAACGCTTTAGTGACACAAGAACAATGCCTGACAAAAAAATGATGGCCGTTGATCCCCTGCAAAGTGTAGCAAAACACAACTTTAGTTCCATTATGTTTGGATCCAACCTGGTTATGCATTCAATTGCACGCAGCAGAATGGCAGTGGATATTTATGGAAAACTTCATCCGGGTCGTCAGTATAACATTATGAAATCCAGGTTAAATGGTTCCCTGCTATGCCAGAAGGAGACATTCTAACTGCCATAGATAATGATCAGGTTTTGTTAAAGAAGTGGACTGGGTGCAAAGATAAGCATGCTGCATCTTGACATGTGTGTGTTATACAGAGGTTGGTACCAATGCATGATGCAGTTTTGCAAAGAGATGAGAAGCTTGCACCAAGGTAATGCAAATGCCACAATTTATAATTTATGAATCCTACCACCTACATTTTGTGATTTTGAATATTTTTTGCAAGTCTCTTCTCTGTTTAAATATTCCATTATGGGGACTATTTTAAACATTACCAAATCCCCAAATTGTTAGGACTGAAGAGTGACTGAAATGCATGAAGAAACCATTCTTCATCTATTAGCTGTGTTAATAAACATAATTTTTTTTTTCCTTTTTGTTTATCAACATTAACATTTTGTACAATTATGCAGTAGCTTAATTAAACCTGACAACTGTTTTTTAGAAAAAGCCTTGAGATTTATTTAGCAGGATTTTTTCTTCAATGTGTAGTTCCATAAAATGTCCATTCCTCCCCCACAAAAGGTGCATATTGACACCCCTTCACCAATCTGGAAATTCTAATGAGGTTTCTTTGAGTGTTTTGGTCTTTCTGCACCCTTCCTCTCCCTGGAATTTGAAATCCTTTTTGTGTGTGTGTGTGTGTATGGAGATTTTTTTTTAGTACGGAGTCTATGGATTTTCAACTTTGCATGTAAATTGAACAAAATATATTTTGATGAAAGATTGTGGACCAGATTTTCTTCACATTGACAGCTTTTTAATGGGGACTGCCTTTCATAATTATAAAATTCCTTTTATAAGGAAGATATCTGTTTACAAACATTGACATCAAATTTCTTTTGATATTTAAAAAAGCAAACCACCGAACAAAAGAACCCTTTGTTTCGGCATCCAATAAGGCTCCAGTTGGCACATTAATATTAATAGGTGATTTCATTGATATCCTCACTATATAGCAAGCTGAACTAGAGTCAATTGCCTGAAAGAGGAGGGGTGGGCTGACTGTTTTCATAATCAACTAACACATTTGACAACATATATACTTGCATACTCTTATTTTCATTGAGTGGTTTAATTTTAATTGAACATTTTTATTAATGTTGTTACTTGATCATACTTATTTTAAAATTCATTAACAGTAAATGGCCCAAAAGATTAGAAGAAGCAAAGACTGAAACAGCATCTCCTAGATGATTTCTCTGTCACATCTGATGATGTCATGCTATTGCATAAAGAGGCAAGTAAAGAAAGATTGTCATTGACAAAATATAATAAATATTACTTTGTACATGTAAGAAACACCAACACAGTATCACAGAGCTGGTAACTACGAGGGTACTTCATTTGGCTAAATCACCGAATACAGTGGATGTTTAATTGTTTAAATTGATGTTTTGGTCATTTTATGATTTGGAGTTTTGGTGTATTAATTCATCGAATGTGGTTTCTTGCATCTTCATTATTTCGTTTTCATTAAGAGGACTCTCATTTCTATTTTATTTACATTTTTGTTTTAATTTGGTTGAATGATGTGTTTCTGTCTAAAGTTTAGTTCGTTCTAGAGAAATTAATACTAAAGCCCATTTGAAAGTATCATACATTTCTCTTACTTTAGAACAAAAAAATGATCCTTGAAATTTTGCTCGAAGTTGTGCAAAGACGTGCTACAAACACGTTCGTACGGTAACATGTTTTTGGTATTTAAGCCGTACACACACATACAGTGAGTCATTTCAGCGGCTTTGGCAATATTAATGTCGTAACGTGTAAATAAAACGTAATTTTCCCCTTCGTTGGACCATCGCTTCCTGTGCATTCGGCACTGAATTTAAGAGCCGTTTCAAAAACGAAATTATTTACTTACTTTTCTTGTTTCATTTTTATTTTATACAGAATGCCCCAGCTTCGCCTCCCAAGAAAAAGAAGCCGACTGATGACTGATGAAAATATCATGCCCAGTATCGAAGAATAAAGAGTGCATTTTAGCTTAACTGTTGTCGTCTCCTTTACTGTGTTATTTCACTCGGAACAGTTGTTAGATTAGGTATTGAAAATAATGCCTCGAAATAACTTTTCCCAAACATTCCACATTCTATGCATTTCACTGTCATATAAGCATTGAAAATTCCTTCCTCTTTGCCCCTATCGTCCGCCATATTGAATTTTCACGCAGTTGGTGATCAATAATGTCACGTGGACGAGAATTTGAGCAGTGATTGGCTAATGGTTTGTTTTGGTAGTGGTTATCAAAATTGATAACAATCCTGGACTGTTAATTCCCCCTTCAATCAAATAGGCCTATATGCAAACCACACATTTAGGAAAAGAGATGACATTCTTGCAATAGTTTGTTTAATTAGATCAAACCTTAAGTAGACGTTTGTCGACAAATTTCATATTCACTATATAGACTTCGAAACCGGTGTACTGTGTGTTAAGGTCAAGGAACTGGGCTTCAGAATGTAACATCTTATTTCGCATATCAACCCATACCCACTCGGAGAGAGATACATAGTAAAAAAAATCTGCCTGAATCATCTGAAACAGAGCCATGAATAGCTGAATTAGGAGAGAGTAGGGACAGCTGTTGTTATCAAAACCTCATCAGCTCCTGTTCAGCGTGACGACCAGGATTGGAATAGCTTATTCGGGAGTTATTTCACTATTAGAGTGTTAGTGTTTATTCGTGTTTACAGTTTGTTAAGACAAAATATGATCCCGGCTTTGGAAATACAGTGGTTGAGATGGGATTTTTTTTTTGCAATGTAAAGACCAATGAAATATGTCAAGAGGCATTGTGCTATGAAAAGGCGATACGTTTTCTCATCGGTGGGATATTCCCGCAAATCTCTGTTAAAAAAACGTCACTAACCGGTTCACACGGTTCACAAACCGTTGGCCCGATTTGTTTTTTAACCTGCCCAAAAAGGAAATTGAATATTCCGTCACTGATCATCCAACCCTACGAGTAAAGAGAATTCTTCTAAATCTGCTCCTGATGTTTTCCTAATTTTTCAGGTACTTAGTTTTAAGCAAGCTCTAGAACCCCTTAGGTGAGATGTGAGATCAACCAGCTGCGCACCCTCCGAAGGCGGCATGGAGTTGCCATTGCTGATTTTAGCAGATGTGAGCTTAGGCTTTTACTACTATGAGTGGGAACCTAAAATGATACTCAAAAAATTGAGAAAGCTCTCTTTTTTTATCGTGACCCCGGTATCATCTAATTAATGTATTCGGCCCTAGGGATGAAAACTGCGGCGACACTCTTAAAATAATCTCTTTAGCGGGTACTGATGGCCGGAAATGGGCTTATAAATTCAATGTGGCGTGTCGGAAAATAACAGCAACCTTAAAAACTTAAAAAAAAAAAAATAGCAATTGTCTGAGCGGACCCTTATGCAGAATTTCATGACTTTTTTCACATGTTTAGATGCCGAGTTCTTGCAAATCGCATTATTATTTCCTGAAATAAAAGTTGATGTTAATCCAGCGAAAAACGAGAAATTAATCTTCTGGGGTGCATGTCGTGAGCTGTGAAAGTACAAATTTTTTTGGTCAGTCTTCTGTATATTTCAATTTTATTTTACGGGGTTATATTTGTGTGAAGTTTTCAAGAAGATCTCAATTCGAGGTCCTAAATAGCAGTCGACTGGATTTATCTCACTCGTTGAAGGAAGTGAGCAATACGGCTAATAAGACTAAAAATTGCGATTAACAGTGTTTCTAAACGATACAACTTAAAATTAAAATGAAATCAACTTATAAGCTTTTCAAGATACACGCTTTTAGGCTGATAACAATTCAGAGACAAAGCATGCCTCGTTAAAAATGCTGACTAATAAGTAACTACGTTCTACGTATCGCTTTATTGACAGAATGGCGTGATTGTCGCCGATTAACAGATCAGATCTCAATGAAGTGTAAACAAATTTCATACATTGTCTCTTCCCGCTAGAAAGTATCCAGTTGAACCTTGGACACTGCTCGGAGAGGAGTTCGCTGTAACAAGGAAATTGGGTAAAAATGGCATTCGTGGAGAAGTTTCTGTTTGGAATCGAAGAATTTCCATCTACTGGCCAAATTGCATTCCTCTGCTGTCTACTGTGCGTTTTACTTTTTGGAAAAGAGATGTGGGAGCATTCCGCCTCACATCTGCCTCCGGGACCTTGGGGGTTACCAGTCATAGGTGAGGTGTTTTCCTTGCGTTCAGTTGCTGTGTCACTGTAATTCATTCACTGCATCGTCTTAATGAACGTTCAATAATTTAAAAGCCTTCTGTACACGGTCCAAAGATTAATCTCTACTCTTTCTGGTCCAAACGAATTAATCTTTACTGAATCAAATCGTCCATACAAAAGCATCGAGAAATTTAGCAGGTATGGCGTTAACTTGAATTCGAAGATTTGTGCGTGTGTTTATGCAGTATAAGCAATATTTCTCTAGTTCGTGGAGTAAATTAAACTAAAAATATATCTTTTGCATTGGGTTTACCTAAGTGTAAGTCGTTGACGTTTTATAAAGTTGGCAAAATTAATTTTCCAACACATTGTAATTGACAAACAAAAAACTTCAATAAGTTTATTATTGAAGCCAGTCCTAGATGTATAATTTGTTTTTCACCTTTTCTAAAGTTAATCATTTCGTCACATAGAAAGACTTTTTATTTAATAAGGGTGGGCAGAATAGCCGTATGATTATTTGTGATTACCTCTTGCATGTCACCGGCCTAAGACCAGAGAGCTAGGCGCATCGCGTGTTCTCGGCCGAGAATCTGCCATGGTTACCGCATAAGTTGTTTATCTTAGCATTTCAAATTCACTACTCCTGACGGATACACTAACCTCAAGTTCACTGACGCAAGATTTATCATGATATAATTTATCATATTCCACTGCCTTTGTGGTGCGAACACTTGCACGATATCAAATAGCCGTAAACCACTTTAACTTTAAGTTTTAACTGAGCCTGAGAAACGAAATGACTCTCATCCTTTGGCTAGCATTTATGCTCAATACCAATTGGTCGCCTATACATCAAGTTAGCCAGGGATAATCAGCTCTTTGAGTCTATTAGATCAGCAAATACACTTGATCGGCCTCTTTGGTTTAACGAAGGGGCTACGCGCTACTGCTCATTTCTACCGCAAAAACAGTGACCTCTGCAATTAGTTTTTTTCTTTACTCGAGAAGTCTTATATGAATTTTTTATTTATAGCAGTAGAGAGAAAAGACAGTTGTCTTTAGTTAGAGCAGCAGGCTGACTTAAGTCGAATTCAATTAATGAATGCAAAACTTTTCTAGGGTAAATATATATAAGTGTTTCAGTGTACTAGCCATCCATAAAAAACACATCCAGCCAGGTACGATCAGAATGGCGGAAGCCACCCAGCTCGAAATCAGGAGGACAGTTTTTCCATGCGAACCTTGACAGTAGAAGCGCTTGTTAATGATAATAACACGGACATTGCCTCCTGATTTCACTTTGTTCCCACATCTGTTTCGCCTGTCTTCAGATTTCTTCATGTTTGTAAACCTTTTGCTTATTCCCAGTTCCTTAAAAATCCAAATAACACTGACGTAATATATACCGTGAAAAAATTGTATAGCGGCTCTCCGGCGGAAGACGGCGCTCGCTTCTTTTGGTTTCCTTTTCCAACCTCAGAGACAACGGAAAGCATCGTGCTTGGCTGTGCGAAAAGGTTGCCATGAACTACTAAAAACTCGCATAAGACAGTTTGTCGATAGTTTGTGTCTTATTAAGGGCCAGGCAGGCTTGAAGCTTAAGTTGTGCTTTGCCAAGCTGAGGACTGAATGTCTTTAATGACTTGCCGCATTAAAGGACTTTAAATCGGTTAAAATACTCGCAACTGCCTTCAGTGATCAGATTTTGTTTCTGGGAACTATTGGTAAACATGATTTGAGTTAAATTTGTTTCGGTTTACTCACTTCTGATTTAATTGACAAGAGACAAACGGTAGTTAATTAAAAAGCAAATATTAATTAAATGTTCAGTGCGAATTGACTCTACAAATACGTGTTCTTTGGCAAACAAAGGTTCAGTCAACTTCTTTCACGCAATCTATAGTATTCTTAGGAATCGTATTTCTCTCTCAATTCACTAAGCTTCTTGATTTATGAGAGTCAAAAGCTCTGGGACGATGACCGGAAACAAAGCAATTGGCAGCAAGTATAAATTATGTAGAAGTTGAAGAGTAATGCTACATATCTAATAACCTAACTTTCAACCCAATATTCGTCCTCTTTGTGCACTATATTTGTACACTTTTTTTGTATTTCTTTATTTAATGTCGCTATCATCTCATTATTAGTTTTCCTTTATCCAAAACAGGTGCAAGCTTTCGCATTGGAAAGAACCCACATCTTGACTTCACCAAAATGGCCAAAGAATATGGCGACGTATTCAGCTTCATGCTTGGGAATCGTTTGGTTGTGGTGATAAATGGAGTACAAGCCATCCGAGAAACCATTATAAAGCGTTCTATTGCCTTTGCTGGGAGGCCAAAGCTCCACACATTTAATTTGGCCAATCCTGAAGGAAGTAGTCTTTCCTTTGGAGACTACTCGCCCCGATGGAATCTAACGCGCAAGATCAGTGTCGGTGCCATTCACGACTTTGTCAAGAACGAAGACACCTTAGAAGAGAAACTGTTGCATGAATCAAAGCGCTTGGTTCACTGCTTCAAGAAACAGAAGGGAAAGGCCGTTGATGCTCTGATAACTCTGAAGTGTGCCACAGCTAACATCATTCTCAATGCGCTATTCGGAGTGGAGCGTTCATACGATGATGAAGGTCTCCTTAAAATTCTCCACCTTGCAGAGAATCACCGAAAAGCGGTGCATGGCAATGGCCACGTTGATTTCCTACCACTGCTCAAGTACCTTCCAAACAAGGCGCTCAAAAATCTCGTACTGACAATGAAGGTAGTTTTACAAGAAGTGTTTCAGATGTATGAAAAGAACAAAGAAACGTATCAGGACGGACAAGTCCGTAACATAGCGGATAGTTTTATCAATAGCGTCGAAAAGGAAAGCCAAAACCAAGACGAGAACCTACGAGATGAGAAAGAAAGTCCGAGCATGACTGCACCGCTTAAGGATGACCAGATAGTTTCCGTGCTGGGCGACCTGTTTGGTGCGGGATTTGAAACCTCGTCCACCGAACTCTATTGGAGTCTGGCCTACCTGATCACATATCCAAACATTCAACGCGATCTTCAAGAAGAACTGGATCGCGTCATTGGCAAAGAACGCCTGCCAACCCTGCAGGACATACCATCACTTCCTCTTCTTCAAGCGGCAGTCTACGAGCTACTGAGGGTAAGCTGCATCGTGCCCCTTGCAGTACCACGAACCACCACGTCCGAGATACGCATACGGGATTTCATAATGTCAAAAGACACCATGGTCTTCGTCAACCTGTGGTCAGTGCACCACGACGCTCAAGCGTGGAAAGACCCACATGTTTTTAATCCCAGGCGTTTCTTGGATAGTCAAGGTCACCTCATCGACCCCAAGCTGCTCGGTAGCTTCCTTCCATTTTCTGGAGGCCGCCGCAAGTGCCCTGGTGAAGCTCTGGCAAAGAAAATAGTTTGTGTTTTTCTAGCGGTGCTACTTCATAGTTTTCGATTTACGCAGGTTGGTTTGCCGACCGAATATCAAGGAATTGATCTTCAGGGAGAATACGGCCTCATTTTATCACCGAAGAAGTTCTTTGTGAGCTTAGAATTACGGAATTAATGACATTGCAGCAATGATCCCAATACCGTTACAACCAGCTTGTCGTGTTTCAAATTTAAGTTTAAATAGCTGTAGTCATTACCATGGATATGTTGCCGATAAAATCCGTTCTCAGGTTGAATCCGTTTTTACGTAGATTTAATTGCTGATCCTCATTTTACCTACAATAGGTTGAATAGGCACTCAGATGAATCGAAGAAACAGTTTTTGAAGCCATAAATTAGGCCTAGACAAAAATTATAGGGTCACTTTAGGGTTAGTTTTGGGTATTATTATACATGGATTTCAATTGACTTATTATAGAAAAGTAAATAATGAAAAGAACTGAGTTGTATTGTAGTGGTAAAGACACGGGACTAAAGATCTGGAGGGTCCGTGTTCGATCGGACTACATTGTGCAAGTGCATTGTACAGTTCAAGTTCGTTCCCTTACTATGTTGTAATAGGGAGTTTAAGAAGTGACGACGGCTACGGCTACGAAAACGCAACAAAACAACAGTGTGATTGGTTAAAAGAGGTGAAAGAATCGTGCTGCACGTGCGGCAAGTATTTTATTGCTGCACTCTGCATAACAACAACGCCGTGAAATCATTAAATTTGAGGTTTTAACGACAACGTGAGAGTACAAATGCGAATCTTTCATTCTATATTTTTGCTCTGTAACCGCTCGTATAAATTCAATTTTAAGATCATTCGCCCACATTGTATGAAGTGAACGAGACCAAATAACCGCGAAAGACTTATTACTGTGCAAAGTTACATTTTAAAGAGACGTTTTCGTCGCGGTCGCCGTACTGAGGAGCTTTTAGGCGATCGAGAAAGTTTCATCGGTCACTTGTATGATCACCTTATGAATAAATAGAAAATAACTGGACACCTCTTCTCGTTATTACAGTTTTCTTTTAACGGGGCTTATATGTATTTTGTAATAAAGACTGTTATTGAAACGAATTAGGCTTGTAACAAAATTAATATGGAGGGACAGAAACAAACCTAAGATTGCACGATTTTGTGTCATTTCTTGCGGCGTTAGGCCTGTAAGCAAGAAATAAAAATCAACGTTAATGCTAAACGATTAAATCTAAGAAGTATGATGTAAACTGCACTGAATCGATCATCAATGCTCACAAATCTAGAATTGATTCTTATCCGGCATAGCCCAAAAGTCCTAGAAAAAAAGAATCTTTGGTTTGAAACCAGGTTTATATTGTTAATTAAATTACTTTGATCACCAAATCTACTTATTTTTTTCGTTTGGTAAGAAACAGGGGTCATAAAGCTTAATGCCCCCATTCAATCAAATAGGCCTATATGCAAACCACACAATTAGGAAAAGAGATGACATCCTTGCAATAGTTTGTTTAATTAGATCAAACCTTAAGTAGACGTTTGTCGACAAATTTCATTTATTGCCAATTAAAATTCACTATATAGACTTTGTGTACTGTGTGTTAAGGTCAAGGAACTGGGCTTCAGAATGTAACATCTTATTTCGCATATCAACCCATACCCACTCGGAGAGAGATACATAGTAAAAAAAATCTGCCTGAATCATCTGAAACAGAGCCATGAATAACTGAATTAAGAGAGAGTAGGGACAGCTGTTGTTATCAAAAGCTCATCAGCTTCTGTTCAGTGTGACAACCAGGATTGGAATACCTTATTCGGGAGTTATTTCACTATTAGAGTGTTGGTGTTTATTCGTGTTTACAGTTTGTTAAGACAAAATATGATCCCGGCTTTGGAAATACAGTGGTTGAGATGAGATTTTTTTTTCGATGTAAAGACCAATGAAATATGTCACAGGCATTGTGCTATGAAAAGGCGATACGTTTTCTCATCGGTGGGATATTCCCGCAAATCTCTGTTAAAAAAACGTCACTAACCGGTTCACAAACCGTTCGCCCGATTTCCTTCTTAACCTGCTCAAAAAGGAAATTGAATATTCCGTCACTGATCATCCACCCCTACGAGTAAAGAGAATTCTTCTAAATCTGCTCCTGATGTTTTCCTAATTTTTCAGGTACTTAGTTTTAACC
Organism: Montipora capitata; assembly: GCA_949126865.1. Taxonomy (NCBI): domain Eukaryota; kingdom Metazoa; phylum Cnidaria; class Anthozoa; order Scleractinia; family Acroporidae; genus Montipora; species Montipora capitata. The sequence continues at coordinate 45,403,944 of OX421447.1, read as the reverse complement.
AAGCTCTAAAACCCCTTAGGTGAGATGTGAGATCAACCAGCTGCGCACCCTCCGAAGGCGGCATGGAGTTGCTATTGCTGATTTTAGCAGATGTGAGCTTAGGCATTTACTACTATGAGTGGGAACCTAAAATGATACTCAAAAAAACGAGAAAGCTCTCTTTTTTATGGTGACCCCGGTATCATCTAATTAATGTATTCGGCCCTAGGGATGAAAACTGCGGCGACACTCTTACAATCTCTTTAGCGGGTAATGATAGCCGAAAAATTCGGAAAGGAACGGCAAGGAGGGGAACTTTAAGAGTCCAGTCGTTCTAGCGCTGGAGCACTAATTGGGGACGCTGGAAACTGAAATTAACAATGAACGCAAATCAAGTCAAATGTCAGTTTTTGAGGAGAGGGGAAACCGGAGTACCCGGAGAAAACCTCTCGGTGCAGAGTAGAGAACCAACAAACTCAACCCACATATGAAGCCTGGGAGGCGAGTGCTCTCACCACTGCGCCATCCCTGCACCCAAAATAACAGCAACCTCAAAAACTCTTTTTAAAAAAACAGTAATTGTCTGAGCAGACCTTTTTACAGATTTTCACGATTTTGTTCACAGATTTAGATTCCGAGTTTTTGCAAATCGCGTTAATTATCTCCTGAAATAAAAGTTGATATTAATCCAGCAAAAAAAATATTTAATCGTCCGGGATGCATGTCGTGAACTTACAAATATTTTTGGTCGGTTTTCTATATATTTCAGTTTTATGTTATTAGGTTATATTTGTGTGAAGTTATCAAGAAGATCTCAATACGAGGTCCTAAATCAGTAGCAGTCGAGTGGATTTATCTCACTTGTTTGAAGTAAGCGAGCACTACAGCCAATACGACTAAAAATTGAGATTAACAGTGTTTCCAAACGATATAAATTAAAATTAAAATGAAATCAACTTATAAGCTTTTCAAGATACACGCATTTAGGCTGATAACAATTCAGAGACAAAGCATGCCTCGTTACCTGACTAATAAGTAACTACGTATCGCTTTATTGACAGAATGGCGTGATTGTCGCCGATTAACAGATCAGATCTCAATGAAGTGTAAACAATTTCATACAATGTCTCTTTCCGCTAGAAAGTATCCAGTTGAACCTTGGACACCACTCGGAGAGGAGTTAGCTGTAACAAGGAAATTGGGTAAAAATGGCATTCGTGGAGAAGTTTCTGTTTAGAATTGAAGAATTTCCAGCTATTGGCCAAATTGTATTCCTCTGCTGTCTACTGTGCGTTTTACTTTTTGGAAAAGAGATGTGGGAGCATTCCGCCTCACATCTGCCTCCGGGACCTTGGGGATTACCAGTCATAGGTGAGGTGTTTTCCTTGCGTTCAGTTGCTGTGTCACTGTAATTCATTCACTGCATCGTCTTAATGAACGTTCAATAATTTAAAAGCCTTCTGTACACGGTCCAAAGATTAATCTCTACTCTTTCTAGACCAAACGAATTAATCTTTACTGAATCAAATCGTCCATACAAAAGCGTCGAGAAATTTAGCAGGCATGGCGTTAACTTGAATTCGAAGATTTGTGCGTGTGTTTATGCAGTATAAGCAATATTTCTCTAGTTCGTGGAGTAAATTAAACTAAAAATATGTCTTTTGCATTGGGTTTACCTAAGTGTAAGTCGTTGACGTTTTATAAAGTTAGCAAAATTTTCCAAAAGATTTTCATTGACAAACAAAAAACTTCAACAAGTTTATTATTGATGCCAGTCCTAGATGTATAATTTGTTTTTCACCTTTTCTAAAGTTAATAATTTCGTCACATAGAAAGACTTTTTATTTAATAAGGGTGGGCAGAATAGCTGTATGATTATTTAATATTTGCACAACCGTGATTACCTCTTGCATGTCACCGGCCTAAGACCAGAGAGGCGCATCGCGTGTTCTCGGCCGAGAATCTGCCATGGTGACCGCATAAGTTGTTTATCTTAGCATTTCAAATTTACTACTCCTGACGGATACACTAACCTCAAGTTCACTGACGCAAGATTTATCATGATATAATTTATCATATTCCACTGCCTTTGCTGTGCGAACTCTTGCACGATAACAAATAGCCGTAAACCACTTTAACTTTAAGTTTTAACTGAGCTTGAGAAACGAAATGACTCTCATCCTTTGGCTAGCATTTATGCTCAATACCAATTGCTCGCCGATACATCAAGTTAGCCAGGGATTAATCAGCTCTTTGAGTCTGTTAGATCAGCAAGTACTGTTGATCGGCCTCTTTGGTTTAACGAAGGGGCTACGCGATACTGCTCATTTCTACCGCAAATACAGTGACCTCTGCAATTAGTTTTTTTCTTTACTCGAGAAGTCTTATATGAATTTTTTATTTATAGCAGTAGAGAGAAAAGGCAGTTGTCTTTAGTTAGAGCAGCAGGCTGACTTAAGTCGAATTCAATGAATGAATGCACAACTTTTCTAGGGGAAATATATATAAGTGTTTCAGTGTACTAGCCATCCATAAAAAACAGATCCAGCCAAGTACGATCAGAATGGCGGAAGCCACCCAGCTCGCAATCAGGAGGACAGTTTTCCCATGCGAACCTTGACAGTAGAAGCGCTTGTTAATGATAATAACACGGACATTGCGTCCTGATTTCACTTTGTTCCCACAGATCCAGCTAAGTAAGATCAGAATGGCGGATGGAATAGCTTATTCGGGAGTTATTTCACTATTAGAGTGTTCGTGTTTATTCGTGTTTACAGTTTGTTAAGACAAAATATGATCCCGGCTTTGGAAATACAGTGGTGGAGATGAAACTTTTTTTGTGATGTTAAGACCAATGAAATATGTCATCTTGACTTCACCAAAATGGCAAAAGAATCTGGCGTATTCAGCTTGATGCTTGGGAATCGTTTGGTTGTGGTGATAAATGGAGTACAAGCCATCCGAGAAACCATTATAAAGCGTTCTATTGCCTTTGCTGGGAGGTCAAAGCTCCACACATTTAATTTGGCCAATCTTGAAGAAAGTAGTCTTTCCTTTGGTGACTACTCGCCCCGATGGAATCTAACGCGCAATAAGTTTATTATTGATGCCAGTCCTAGATGTATAATTTGTTTTACACCTTTTCTAAAGTTAATAATTTCGTCGCATAGAAAGACTTTTCATTTTATAAGGGTGGGCAGAATAGCTGTATGATTATTTAATATTTGTACAACCGTGATTACCTCTTGCATGTTACCGGCCTAAGACCAGAGAGGCGTATCGCGTGTTCTAGGCCGAGAATCTGCCATGGTGACCGCAAAAGTTGTTTATCTTAGCATTTTAAATTTACTACTTCTGACGGATACAATAACCTCAAGTTCACTGACGCAAGATTTATGAAAGGTTGTGAAGCGTCCTCTTATTATCATGATATACTATGATTTATCTTATTCCATGCACTGCCTTTGGGGTGCGAACACCGCTTGCATGATAACAAACAGCCGTAAACCACTTTAACTTTAAGTTTTAAACTAAACAAAACCTTGAGAAAGAAAATGACTCTCATCCTTTGGCTAGCATTTATGCTCAATACCAATTGCTCGCCGATACATCAAGTTAGCCAGGGATTAATCAGCTCTTTGAGTCTGTTAGATCAGCAAGTACTCTTGATCGGCCTCTTTGGTTTAACGAAGGGGCTACGCGCTACTGCTCATTTCTACCGCAAAAACAGTGACCTCTGCAGTTAGTTATGTTCCGTTACTTGAAAAGTCTTGATATTAACTTTTTATTTATAGCAGTAGCGAAAAAAGTCAGGGCGGAAGGCTGTCTTGAGCCGAATTCAATCATGGAATGAATGCACAACTTTTCTAGGGGAAATATAGATAAGTGTTTCAGTGTACTAGCCATCCGTAAAAAAAAGATCCAGCCAAGTACTATCAGAATGGCGGAGGCCATTTAGCTCGCAATCAGGAGGACAGTTTTCCCATGCGAACCTTGACAGTAGAAGTGCTTGTTAATGATAATAACACGGACATTGCCTCCTGATTTCACTTTGTTCCCACATCTGTTTCGCCTGTCTTCACATTTCTTCGTGCTTGTCAACCTTTTGCTTATTCCCAGTTCCTTACAAATCCAAATAACACTGACGTAATATGTACCGTGAAAAAAATTGTACAGCGGCTCTCCGGCGGAAGACGGCGCTCGCTTCTTTTGGTTTTCTTTTCCAACCTCAGAGACAACGGAAAGCATCGTGCTTGGCTATGCGAAAAGGTTGCTGTGCATTAGTAAAAACTCGCATAAGACTGAGTTTGTCGATAGTTTGTGCCTTATTAAGGGTCAGGCATGCTCAAAGCTAAAGATGTGCTTTGCCAAGCTGAAGAATGAAGAGGACTTTTAATCCTTTAAAATACTCGCAACTGTCTTCGGTGCCGATCAGATTTTGCTTTCGGCAACTATTGATAAACATGATTTGAGTTGAATGTGTTTCGATTTACTCACTTCTGATTTAATTGACAAGACACAAACGGTAGTTAATTGAAAAGCAAATATTCATTAAATGTTCACTGCGAATTGACTCTATAAATACATGTTCTTTGGCAAACAAAGGTTCAGTCAACTTCTTTCACGCAAGCTATAGTATTCTTAGAAATCGTATTTCTCTCTCAACTCACTAAGCTTCTTGATTTATGAGATTCAAAAGTTCTGGGAAGATGACAAAACAAAGCAATTGCCCGCAAATAAATTATGTAGAAGTTGAAGAGTGATGCTACATCTCTAATAACCTGACTTTTAACCTAATATTTGTCCTCTTTGTGCACAATATTTGTACAATTTCTTGTATTTGTTTTTTTAATGTCGCTATCATCTCATTATTAGTTTTCCTTTATCCAAAACAGGTGCAAGCTTTCGCATCGGAAAGAACCCACATATTGACTTCACCAAAATGGCAAAAGAATATGGCGACGTATTCAGCTTGATGCTTGGGAATCGTTTGGTTGTGGTGATAAATGGAGTACAAGCCATCCGAGAAACCATTATAAAGCGTTCTATTGCCTTTGCTGGGAGGCCAAAGCTCCACACATTTAATTTGGCCAATCCTGAAGGAAGTAGTCTTTCCTTTGGTGACTACTCGCCCCGATGGAATCTAACGCGCAAGATCAGTGTCGGTGCCATTCGCAACTTTGTCAAGAACGAAGACACCTTAGAAGAGAAACTGTTGCATGAATCAAAGCGCTTGGTTCACTGCTTCAAGAAACAAAAGGGAAAGGCCGTTGATGCTCTGATAACTCTGAAGTGTGCCACAGCTAACATCATTCTCAATGCGCTATTCGGAGTGGAGCGTTCATACGATGATGAAGGTCTCCTTAAAATTCTCCACCTTGCAGAGAATCACCGAAAAGCGGTGCATGGCAGTGGCCACGTTGATTTCCTACCACTGCTCAAGTACCTTCCAAACAAGGCGCTCAAAAATCTCGTACTGACAATGAAGGTAGTATTACAAGAAGTGTTTCAGATGTATGAAAAGAACAAAGAAACGTATCAGGACGGACAAGTCCGTAACATAGCGGATAGCTTTATCAATGTCGTCGAAAAGGAAAGCCAAAACCAAGACGAGAACCTACGAGATGAGAAAGAAAGTCCAAGCATGACTGCACCGCTTAAGGATGACCAGATAGTTTCCGTGCTGGGCGACCTGTTTGGTGCGGGATTTGAAACCTCATCCACCGAACTCTATTGGAGTCTGGCCTACCTGATCACATATCCAAACATTCAACGCGATCTTCAAGAAGAACTGGATCGCGTTATTGGCAAAGAACGCCTGCCAACCCTGCAGGACATACCATCACTTCCTCTTCTTCAAGCAGCAGTCTACGAGCTACTGAGGGTAAGCTGCATCGTGCCCCTTGCAGTACCACGAACCACCACGTCCGAGATACGCATACGGGATTTCATAATCCCAAAAGACACCATGGTCTTCGTCAACCTGTGGTCAGTGCACAACGACGCTCAAGCGTGGAAAGACCCACATGTTTTTAATCCCAGGCGTTTCTTGGATAGTCAAGGTCACCTCATAGACCCCAAGCTGCTCGGTGGCTTCCTTCCATTTTCGGGAGGCCGCCGCAAGTGCCCTGGTGAAGCTCTGGCAAAGAAAATAGTTCTCGTTTTCCTAGCCGTGCTACTTCATAGCTTTCGATTTACACAAGTTGGTTTGCGGATCGAATATCAAGGAATTGATCTTCAGGGAGAATACGGCCTCATTTTATCACTAAAGAAGTTCTATGTGAGCTTAGAAGTACGGAATTAATGACATTGCCGCGATCATCGCAATAACGTTTCAGCCAGCTTGTCGTGTTTTAAATATAAGTTATGTAGACAATAGCTGTTGTCATTACCATGGAAAATTTATATGCTGCCGGTAACATGAATCCGTTCTCTGGTTGAATCCGTTTTACCTAGGCTGAATTGCTGATCCTCACTTTATCTAGGTTGAAAAGGCACTCAGATGAGTTAAAAACTAAAAATCTGGAGTGTCCGAATTCGAGTACCGGCAAGTGTATTGTTTCAGTTCTTCGTTGCTTTACTATGTTGTAATGTTAGACTGAATGGATAGCTCACCGAATATAGAAATCGATAGGACGATAATTATAAAACATTAAAAAGACTGTGTTGAGATGCGTAAGACAGAGCTTGAGGAAAGGTCAGTCCTTTTGGAGGGTTTGATATAGCTGCATTTAACTACGTATAGTGAGTATTCAATTTAACCTACAGGTCGTAACGGATTTAACCTGAGACCGGCCTGACCGACAACAGATATGTCTTACGGTACTTTTTCTTTCCTGGAAATTGCACCTTTTAGCAGGACTAAACAATGGTTTCACGCTAAATTCAGTTTCTGAATGAGACGACTATTCCAAAATTGTGCGTAACGAGAGGTATATGATTATCACGCCCAAGCTGGTCACGACAAGCTGCAATCTTCAACTCTTTACTTTAAACCGTTGAAACACCATCCTTCAAAAGGCTAAGATAATTAATAATTTAGCCGGCAAGTTTGCCGATGGTATCAGTTTTGTTATGCAGAAGACATGCTTACTCATTTGCCTCGGGCAATTGCACGTTCTCGTAAAGGCAAACTAAACAGTCAAGTCTTGAGTGGTGTATTTCAGTCAATTCTGCAGTAAATTGTGCGTTATAGTACGTCGCAAACAAATAGGTACTACTAATTTTATCTCTTTTGATCAACGGATCATCAATGTTTTGCTGGTTTTTTATTTATAACTCAATATTGAAATCAATCATTTTGTTCCTTGTATTTGTGTTATCACATTGTTCCCATTTATTTTGATCTGCTCAATAAAGCTGAGAAGAATAAAGAGTTTCGCCTTACATTCCTGGCGGTCTCTCAAATGAGTAACAAGTCGTCTTTTACGACGTATCCGAGATATTTCTAAATCTTCGAGACATTATTTATTTCGGCTTTCTTTACATCGATGAGATCTGTTCTGTCATCATTTGTGTGATCAAAAAATGCACAATGAACCTAGAACTTCTTCTCCAGCAAATAAGCTTCAGTATAGAGGCAATCTGTCGGGAAAACAAACTTAAAAAAAAGCCTAAGAGTCTTTTTGGTCATTGCTGCACAGAAATCATTTTGTATGACCTCTACACACTCACTTTTCGTTGAAATGCAAATCACTTTCTGCGCGCTACGTCATCCAACTGGACTTACCCCATTCACACCAACAAGACATGTTTAATTAACCTGGGTTTAACAAAATGAAAATAAGTCAGAAAAATGTTGACTGGCTTTTATATGAGATTCAGGTCAGTTTCAATTCATGTTTTGATTTGTGCTAAATGTGTAGTCGACAAAAATCAGTAGACATTATTTAAAAAGAAAACACTTTGAAACCGTGGTTAACTAAATATCTTCAAAATATGTTTAAAGTTTGGTGTGAACGGGGAGGCATCATTGATGGTTTTCAATCACGTGATGAGACAGCCATGTTAGTGCACAAAACAATAGCAAATTATGGCTCATGCTTTGCATTACAATAGAATCAAATTCCCAAAACAATTTTTTCTGTATTGTTCTGTGCACCAACATGGCTGCTGTGACGTCAGGTAAAAACCATCTATTGTCGCCGTCAATAAACTTTAAAAGGCTGAAAAGTGTTAAGATTTTAGAGTTCAAATATTTCAAAGGGTCTGTAATAAAGGGCTAAAGCATGATCAATAAATGTTAAGTGAGTTACTTTTGCGATCAACAACATCCTTCCGTGGTTGACTGATTGATATTTCAATTGCGTGTACAAAACAAGAATGACACCCTTACATTAACAAATTGTCTGGCACGGTTTGTTCCAAAACTGTTCGCTAGAAGAAGATTCAAGGCGATGAAGACTGTTGCGCATGCAGACAGGAGAAACTGTTTCGTTCTTTTGTTGCTTTGATGATAACGCATTGTAAGCCAATGAACCATTTAATTTGTATCTTAAATTTAACTTGTAAACAGACAAAATCATTAACTTGATAATGGCCAAGAGGAAATGGTCAACGCGGAGGCAAGTGGTTTGCTTGCAGACGTCATTTCACTTTTTCCTTTTTAACCTTGAACTCAAAACCGCAAAAAGAGGAACGGGAAAGAAAACAGATTCTCGTATTTTGTACTCCACGTTAACTGATAAATACCTTGGTGCATTCGGAATACCTTAGTTAGCTTTTAAGAAGAGATACTGTTCCTTTTATGTTCCCTTGTGGAAATATAAAGCAATTGCTTGATTTCGAAGCCTAGCACAAGAGCGTGCCCTTTGCGTGTCTCGAGCGTACACACAGGGTGAATTACTTTGGATTGTTTGCAATTGTCGTGCTTTCAGCCGGCAAACTACATGCGTTGATGTGACAAAGCAGCTTTACTAATTGTTATGTTTTTGTTTTCATAAGGTCAGACCAAAATGAACAAATCGGAAAATACTACCGGTAACGTGTTCGAAACGAAAACATAACACCTGTTTCGATAAATTATTGTTCTCACTGTCTAACAGATTAAAAATATCGAGTAAAAAAAATAGACACTTCTCTTTAACTGAAACTCTGAAACAATAAGAGCGAATTTTAACTTGCAACAATTAACACGGTACCAGTAGTTTTAGAGGCCTCTGAAAAGTATGGACTTTTGATATTCGGAACTACACATCGCGGCCTGCTTGTTTATCAAAAGCAAACTTTTGAACATGGCGAGCCAGGTGTCTGTAGTTTATTTGAAACGAGCTGTTAAGCCTCTTACTTGAAATAAGGACATCTTGTGCCACTTGGCTGAGCTGTTGTTCGCCGTTCCGTGTCAATGGATCCCGTGATTCAATTTGGCGCATGGCTACCATATACTGAGTGGCCCGGCCTCTTAGTTCCAGTGCAGTGTAAATGAAAGACAAAACGACTGATATTGGAAATCTTTCTGATCAAAATGTTCTACTTTCTTCAAAGGAAAACAAAAATGCAAATTTGCACAGATTTAGCTCAATTAGTCCAATTAGGATGCAAAGCTCCAACAACACCACTTCACTTTGTTTTAGCTCGCGTCCACAGTTATCAAGCCTAAAAACGGACTCTTTAAACTCAGGATGGTAGGCTTTTACTTATTGTAGCGTATTTTTACAGTTATTACAGAATCTCAAGACAGGCATACTTTCGGTCTTCTCTACACCATGCAAGAGCACTCTACACAAAACAAAGGAGACTAATGTTGCGCATGCTCCTCATCACCCCGAAAATCCCTTGAAATTCAGTCAAATTCATTCGAAACGCGGGAACATGAGAATGTAGTGCTGGCATCGTTAATATTCATCGCATGTTTCCAAAAGGACGGCACACAATGAATGCAAAGATGATCAGTCACTTGAAAGACTTGGGCATTACCTTATCTTTATGACTGACTCTGGTTCAATACAACGGGAAATATGCGACGGATCTCAAATGAAGCGAAGATGGCGAGTCAAAAGTGTGGCGATAAATTGCAGAACTTGCAGGGAGCAGAGGATAGTTTTGCCTTCCTGGCGTTGTTTTTCCTTATTTAAGAGACTTCAACTCAGAATGGAGTGCTGTTTGATAATAAAGTAAGTCGGATTTAATTTGAAATGTGAGTTTACATTTAAAAATATGGGTAAACTGGCGTTTGAAGCGAGGACAACGATAAATCAGCTAACAGACTGGAATCGAAAAATGGCAGCCCACTGGTGAAGAACATCTCAATTCGCTATAAAGCTTCCCAACCTTGAAATTTTGAACCACATGGTCGAAGTAGAGTGGGGAATTGTTCTGGAGAAGAAAAAGGGCTGATTTTGTATCTTGAAGCGAACAGATTAAGCCAAGACGCAAGGCTTTACTTTATGAGTGCTCCAGATTATTTACATTTCCTTGGCAAAATATATTTTTAATTCCCTTTTTCGAGACTTTTGTCATAGGCCGTGATACGGGAATTCCCTCTTGCTGCAGTAAGCCCAACAACCAAAGAAAATATTTGTGTAAAGAAATTGTCATTTAAAGTGGCAAGGTTCAACACAGCAGGTTTCGTGTGACACTGTGTTGCCTACAAAATGGCTCCAAAACTTGATATGATATCACCTCACTCTGTCCTATTGTTCCTTTGACATGGAACACTTTCACGTCTGAAAATTAAACTACTGAAAAAGCATTAAATTTGAAGCTTTTTTCAATTTGTATTTTGTCATATTGCCCTAAGCTGCGAGAGTTTCAAGTTGATGAAATGACGCGCACAAGTAATTCTAACTCGGAGAACGAAACTCAAGTCGGCATCTCATGCGTTCTCGTGGCCAAATCTTACAAAATATTTCGTGATACGGGAATCGCCTTTAACAGCCCACACACAAATATCAGGGGAATAACTTAAGTTAAACAGTTTAAATTTAAAAGTGGCAAGGCGCGCGCAAGCGACCAGCAAAGTGATCCTATTGTCCTATTGAAATCTGTAACTTCGAGCTAGTTGTTTGTTGGAAGAACAGTCATATCTGACGTCCCCTCAATGCTATCCAGTCATTGTGGATACATCAAATACTAATTTTGTACAAAAATGTGGAGATTAAAACTGATTCGTAGTTAAATTATTCATTATTTATTTATTTACAATGCACTTACACGTTTTCTTGGTACAAAATTTAATCATCTCAGGCAAAGTATTATTTACATTTGTATAAAACTGCTTCAGTAGAGGAAAAAAAAAACGAAGTTATTACAGATAACGTAATTATATACACTATACCACCAATAGAAATAAATGGTATGTAGTTAACAATACTAAAAGGGAGATTGACACTGAGTCGTATATAAATACATTCCAAAATAACATAACCAGGTAAAACATTTGTGAATGTAATCCATAATGTGAATACATTCAAGTTAACAACAATCTCAGAGAGAGCATAATATTATATTCTTAACTTTAAATAGTACTCAATCTACAGAACAGGATATCCCATTCAGTTGCAATATTTAGACTTATAATACTGGAGTACATACCAGCAAGTAAGGAAATCAGTACTGAGCAAAATAGCGTTCAAAAATTGCTTTTTTAAAATAGGATTTTAGATGTGCTGTTTCGATTATAAAGAGGAAGTCATTCTAAAAGTATTTTCCAATAATAGATAGGCAGAATTTTCTTACATTGGCTATAGCATGAAGAAATAAATACTGCAAAGATGCATCCTGAGTTGAATGATTATGTTGCTCCGAAACCAGTAATATGGAAAAAAATACATGGCTTATCGCCACAAAGACGATCATGCACAAATAAATGTGTACATTTTAGCAATATCGTGAAATTTCAATAGACCTTAGGAAACATAATGTGGGATGGGGGAACATCATTAATGATTCTAATAACTTTATTTTTGAATTTTATAAGCTGTGACAATGGGTTTTCATAATCACTACCCCGCAACATAGAGCCATATAGTAAATATGGCTAAATAAGCGAATAATAGACATTGATTAGACAATGTTTACTGACAATGCTTAACCTTAATTATGACATTAATACACTAATTTTACTAACTTTGTTACAAATATAATGAATATGATCATGCCAGGGAAGGTGATGGCCAATATAGATATCATACCCAAGTATCTTAAGATTGAAACTGGTTCAAGGCATTGACCAGCTAACTTTAATGAGGGAAGTAAGTTGAAATTTACTTTCTGATGAGGATTGAAGATAAGATGTTTAGTTTTCTTTAAATTTAAAGTTAATAAACACTTGGTAGTTCAGAGCTATTGTGAATAAGAAGTTCACCTATATATATGGAAGGTATCTGATGACAAGCATTGATGTGCCAACCACAGGAACAAAAGAACCTTTTGCTTCAGCAGCCAGCGAGCCTCTGGTTGGCACATTAATGACAATAGGTTAACAATAAATTATCTTCCCTACAGTGTTTTGGCATGCTGCATTGCAGAGGTTTCCCCTCCACATGATGTACAATTTAAACAAATTGCTATTTACAGGGTGTCAAGTGGGTAAAATGGTCAGAAAATGAGAAAATCGGGGTTTTTTTTAACCTAAAAGTAGGAACAAAATAGCAGCATTTGCGCGTGAATAGGAAAAGTAATGGAAATGCCTAATTGAAGTCATCATTGAGAGGTTCAAAATTATTGTTTTTCAATCAACATGAAGTACAAGCTTACTATATTTTTCTCCAGCCATGAGCACAAAAAATGCATAATTTTTCCTGAAAAACCAGCGAATTTAAAAGGCTCAGAATAATTGGAAATAACAATAGCTTGCACATTCATCAACTACCTACAAGTTACTACAGTACCCCTATTATCTACCCTCTATCCATGGCGATTTAGTAAATCCTCCACACACGTTGCTAATTGTAACTAGTAGGAACTGGTGAAGAAGACGTTAACAACGCTGGCATTTCGTATAATGTTTCTGTGGACAAGAAGGAAAATAAACTACACTAATGTTTTAAAGGACATTTAATAGGGTGCGATAGCTTATGGCTTGAGATTATAAACAAAATAAAAAGAAGAGCGAATTCATCTTACCTTAGCAGACTTGACAGCAAGGCCTCGGCTGAACAACCACCTCAATCGATCTATGACAACATTCAGAAAAATCAATTGTGCATGAAGCCACGGGCGAAAAATCGATCACGCGAAAGTGAAAGACTTGAAAGGAATCAGCTTCTACCACTGAACTACCGCTATTCCGAGAAAAAAAAGTCGTACACGTCGCTGCTGCTATAAAAATCCCTAGAACAAGTAATCGAACAAGACATCTTTGGCCGCCATTTTGTTTGTTATTTCACGCGCGCGCGCGTGAAAAAGCCTGGGTACAGGCAAAAAAATCAACCAATCAGACAAAAGTCTCCTTTGTTCTCTACATGTCTCTACTCCTCTACACGTGATTTGTGCCTCGTTTTTCAGAGACTTCAAGTCACTGCGCTGAAACGGTGAGAATGTAGCCACGTCCTTACCTAGCCAATATGGACTTACAGGACTTTAAGATCTACCACGGTGACGCAGACCATAGACGTCTTTCGCGATTATTCTTCTACAATCACTGGCAAAAGTAGCTGAGACGATAACGCCAGGGTGGGCCTGAAAAGCTCTCAGACGTCAGAAACTAAGCATAACTGTCAAATTTTCAAATAAAGCTTCAAAATACAAGTCCCCCCCTCCCCCCAATTAATGTTGAAATACACAAGGAAATGACTGTTCACTGTTGGCAACATTAGGGAGCTTTAGCAACGACGACGGGAACGGCAACGAGAACGTCATGTGAAAACATAAATTCACGTTATTGCGATCACTTCGCGACTATTCCAAGCCTTTAATATGACAAAGGTGTTTCAGTCCCTCAGGAATAAAACCGTTACGAGCGGCGCTTAATTTAGGGGAGAAAAATGAAAATTTATCTCCAGGTGCTGACGTTCTCCATAACACTTCAAACTTCGTAATTTCACGTTGTTGCTTTGCTGACGACGGCAAAGAAATGGACAAAAATGAAAAACGCACGTGCAGGGCGTGCAAAGCTATTGTTTTTGCCCACTAAATATGCAAATTTGTGACGTTCTCTTTGCCGTCGCCGTTGTCGTTGCTAAAGCTCCCTATTGTTTGGTAGGAGGGGGCGGAGGGCAATTATTCAAACTCAGTAAGAAAACCAACTTCAAGATTGCGTTAAGCCTTCTTAAAACATGCGTGTATCTGTGTGTATGACCTAATATATTTATTAACTTCTGGCTTGCTATTGTTAAAGAGGCTCTGAAAGGGGTTTTTGACCTGTTTGCAGAATGCAGAATGCAGAATGTAGAAAGAACAGACGTCTCTTAATTAAGTTGCCCTACCCTGCCAGCCCATCTCCCCCACCCCTCCCCCCCCCCCCTTCCCCCACTCCCACGAAACAAAAAAATTAAAAATGTCGTTTGTTCACTTTCACTTTAGTAGCCGACCGTGCAGGAGGTCAGAACCCCCCACCGAATCGGCAACACTAACTCCCCTAACTCACGGCCTTTAAGCTAAAGGGGAAACAACCTCGTCCCCAGGGCGCTTTTCCCTCCCCACCCAAAGCCAGGGAAAAGCGCCCTGGGGACGAGGTTGAAGGGGACAACGTTCTGCCTGTGTACTACATGTAACTCTTGCAAAATATTTGGACATTTCAGCTGCCTTCTCTACTGCTGATAAGCTCCCTTAACAGTAGGCGCCTTATCGCACCCCTTGCAAGTAGAGGAAAATGTGTGAGATGTTATGAAGAGCACACTTACTGTTCGAAAAGAGTGCGCAATATAGTTTTCAGCGTTTTGGCCTGGCTTCTGTAGGTTCCGTAATTGATAGTACGCTGCAGTTAAAAAAAAAAGCTAAATCCCCGTAATAGCATAAAATTACAAATTATTTATGAAAATCCCTGAGTGAAGTGGTTTATAAAAATACTCCACATCACTGCACTGAGACTGTAAATCGTTTCCTATTCTTTTATTTACTTCAAGGATGGAAATGGATTCCAGTTTAAAACATAGGAAGTTTCTTTCACTCATCTTGAAAAAATATCATTTTATTTCATATCTTTCACCTGAATTTCAATATGAAGTGCTTTTCATGTGGGTAATTGTCACCGAAAGAATGATTTGTTTTCGGGTTTAGCCTTCGTGGGCCGGCATTATGACGTCACGTTTGATACTCAAACTTAATCACTTTCGAGTGTTTTTTCCGCAGCAAAAAATTATATTCGACCCTAATACCCTCACTTTCCGTATCTGCCAAGAAACTCGAATCGGCTCTCTAGCGGATGAAAGTACAAATTTATCTTCTTTGGGTAGTCATTACACGGTGATCATGAATTTGTCCCTTGAAGATTTTTCTTTACCTGGAAAAAGTGTATTTCTTTGTTGGCTTGTTTTATTGCTGTTCTGTGCAAGAGAAGTCTGGCAACATTCTTTCTCCAAGCTGCCTCCAGGACCTTGGGGCTTGCCTGTCATCGGTAATTATGAGTGCATTTTGCCAAATCTGTTTTAGCGAAGTATTGCTTGTGAACAAAAAAGAAAGCTATTGTCTTCGACTATGTTATAGAAATGGTCAGTTCCATGTTTTGCGCTAACAGCGCAGGCTTGATTGGGGTCTTCAGTTGCAACTCTCAGGCAGAGTACAAATAGATAAAGGCCACTTGAGTTTAGTTTATCAACTGAGCTGATATGGTAAACTGAAGTCGAAAGATGACGTTTCAAGCGTTGGCCTCTCGTCACAGCGAATTCGAGAACAAAGTGGGCTAACAAATACCTTCTTACCACGCATGCTATTTATCGAACCCTTTCAGCACAATCTCTGTTCCACCGTACCACGATTGATGATAAACAGAAGGAAGTTACGAATCGTTCAGTGTTGTAACATGAGCTTAATGTTCATGAAACAAGAAAAGAAAACCAAGATAACATAACATAACAAATTCTTAATCGGGGTAACAATAGTTCCTAGTCCGGAATGTAATAGGTAGACACTCATGATCTGCGACCGTGTGAGATGCTAGTTTCTGTCTGTAGGACAAAAATAAAGAATTTATTTAGATTGTTGACTGCTTCGTTCCACAGTAGTACTTCACTGAATTGCCTTCAAGCTGTAGTCTTAGGTACACTTCAGTTAAACACATTACTGGCTCCGATGTAGGTCGCCACCGAACCTGAATATACCGGTAACCCAATTAACTTTCTAATCCTCGAACATTTATACTAAGTACTGTTAACGTTAACTCTAATTAATTGAACTTTTTTCCGAAACAGGTGCCAGTTTTCGCATTGGAAATAACCCACATCTCGACTTCACCGGAATGGCAAAGGAGTATGGGGACGTGTTCAGTTTGATGCTCGGGAATCGTTTGGTTGTGGTGATAAACGGAGAGCAAGCCATCCAAGAAACAATTATCAAACATCCTACTACCTTTGCTGGGAGACCAAAACTCTACACCTTTGAATTGGCCAATCGTCTTGGTAACAGCCTTGTACTCACGGACTACTCGCCTCGATGGCGAATTTGCCGAAAGATCAGCGTTGCCGGAATCAAAGATTTTGTAAAGAACACCCATATCCTCGAAGAGAAACTGCTGCTCGAATCCCAGCGCTTAGTGCGGCACTTACAGCAACAGAAGTATGATCCAGTCGATGCTTTGATGTCTTTCAAGTGTGCCATAGCAAACGTCATCATGCATGCTTTGTTCGGAGTCCAGCGATCTTACGATGATGAAGGCCTACGAAAAATACTTGAGCTCACAGAAAACTTCGGAAAATCTGTAAATGGCAGCAGCCTAGTTGATTTCCTGCCACTGCTGAAATATTTTCCCAACAAGCAAGTCTTAAACCTTGTTGTCACTATAGATACTTTGTTGGACGTCGTTTCCCAGATGTTCAAACAGAACAAGGAATCCTATGTTGACAGTAGAGCTCGCAACATTGCAGACAGTTTCCTTAGAGTCGTGAAAAAAGAAACTGAGAAAGCTTCAGCCGAAGAAGACACCGTAAGTGTGAATCCAGTGCTTAGTGATGAAGACATTATTTCCGTGTTGGGAGATCTATTGGGTGCTGCTTTTGATACGTCTTCCACTACACTCTACTGGGGTCTGGCATACCTGACAAAACATCCCGACATCCAGCGCCAGCTTCATAACGAATTAGATCGCGTGATCGGACGAAGACGACTCCCAACCATGCAAGACATACCATCACTTCCTCTTCTGCAAGCTACAGTCTTCGAACTCTTGAGGGTGACCAGTGTCGTCCCTCTTTCCATACCTCGCTCGACTACCGCCGAGACGAATGTTCGTGGGTTCAGCATCCCAAAAGACACTATGGTCTTTATCAATTTGTGGTCAGTTCATCGCAATCCCGACATCTGGAAAGACCCGGATATCTTTGAACCCAGACGGTTCCTGAACAGCCATGGTCAGCTGCTCGATCCCAGGTCTCTCGGGGGATTCATGCCATTCTCGGCCGGTCGGCGTCGGTGCCCTGGTGAAACTTTG
This sequence comes from Montipora capitata, assembly GCA_949126865.1. Classification (NCBI taxonomy): domain Eukaryota; kingdom Metazoa; phylum Cnidaria; class Anthozoa; order Scleractinia; family Acroporidae; genus Montipora; species Montipora capitata. The sequence goes on along the minus strand of OX421447.1, from coordinate 45,386,441 downwards.
GCCACGAGAGCAGTTTCCGTTTTCCTTGCAGTGCTTCTTCACAGCTTTCATTTTACGCAGGATGGTCTGCCGGCCAAGTATCAAGGAATTAATTTTCAGGGTCATAGTGGCCTAACGTTAGCAGCGGAGAAGTTCTTTGTGAAAATTACTGAACGCTCTTAGCTAAGACTTATCGGAAACTACTAACAAAATTGAAGTTAATTTAACAGCAATGCTTAGCAGGAACAAAGTACGTTTTTAAAGATCGAAAGAATAAATCACTTTCGTGAATTTTCATGGCAAGGTTTTGTAATTGTCTTTTTGGATTTTACAATAAAGGTCATCAAAACTTTTGGTAGTTAAAATCTAGAATTGATCACTGCTGTGATAAGTGACAAATTTTATCTAGTAGCGCTTGTAGATCGATGAGTTGTTAGGAGTTGTGGCACCGTTAGACACTTGAATTAGGTCATAGTTAATAGAGGGGAATGGTTATGAAACCCGACAACTTTCTTTGTTGTAGGTTTTTGTTCTCTTTTCTGGCCTTGACCGTGCACAAAACACAATAGTTGTTTACTTCGTACTGAGGAACTAACCAATAGAAACGTGTTGGTTACGTAATTCATGCATAGTGTATGAGCGCAAAACAAAAGATTGTGCACGGTCGTGGACTTTCCAACCTAAATCTTGGCACCTTTGTTTGCTCCTTTGATGTTTGCCTAGCTTCCTAACCATTCCCTCTATTAACTATGATTAGGTATTGAAAAACCCGTACTTCAACTTGTTATGCTTCTATGCAGATTCCGTGCTCCACAGGCTTACTTACTTATTCTTGTGGTAATCAAGCAGATACTACAATTTGTCTCGATCTCACGTTAATTAGTGCGACTTTTTCATGGAGGTAATCAACCGGATACTCAAAAAGCAGCTTATAAAAGTGACGACACATTTGAAATTAAATTTACAAGACGTGTTTCGGTCGTGCAACGACCATCTTCAGTTGAAAGTAGAATTAATTTGAAGTTACATTTGAATTTATAATATGCTAAACAAAGACAAATAACAACGTGAAATAAATTGGGAATCTAACAAAATAGCCAAAGGTAACAAAAAAGAGTGTACAATGGAACATGTTGATTAGAACAAGAGAGTTAAATTAACATGATATAATTGCTTGTTTAAAGAAGGTTGCTCCCAGAAAATATGTAACGCTTCTTTTATCTTGACCTGGAATTTTGTGGTCGCACGGTCTATAACTTTAAAACATTCAGCAGAACAGGAGTTACGGCATGAGGTGAGGTCCTGTCCCTGTTTAAGTGTTCGCGAATGCGTGTCGAAAGGTGTCGGCTAGTTTCGCCGACATAGCAAGAATTACAGCTTGCACAGGTAAACATGTAGACAACATTCGAACGAAGTTCAACAGGCACAGGGTCCTTCACACTAAACATGCTACGGATCTTGAAGGAAGAAAAGGCTAGCTTAACATCAAGATTGTTACAATAACGTTTAAGTAATTTGCGTAATCTGTTTTGTGCTACAATGGAGAAGGGCCCAATATACGGGTCTGAGTTTTTGTAATATACTGCCTAATGACTCTCTCAACGATATGACTGGGGAAAAGGTTTTTACGTAAGATTAATAACAATTTCTAGTGTTAGCAAAACTGATGTCTTCACTTGCTTTGAACTCATACATCGCACTATGGCAAAGAAACTCATTAATAAACAACACGATGCCAAACTGGTGGCTGACCTTTCTCATCTTGCACACTCCTACGTATCTGCACATCGACCAACGACTGCCGATCGTAAGAAATACCGAATCTTGAAGGACTTGAACAAGATACAAAACTTCGTGATTTTAAAACCGGACAAGGGAAATGGTGTTGTGCTCCTGGACAGAATTGCATATGACAATGGTATTCTCAAGATCATCAATGACACTTTAAAGTTAGAAATGAATGAAGGGGTAGTTTCTAAAGAAACTGTGGTGCTGCGTCGGTGGGGAAGTAGTATACAAAAATTTGGTTTTATCAACGGAGCTGATAAATGTAAATTGGCCACCGTACAGAGATTCTAAAAGCTGACGTTTCGAGCGTTAGCCCTTCGTCAGAGCGAATCCAGAGCGTTTCGCTCTGACGAAGGGCTAACGCTCGAAACGTCAGCTTTTAGAATCTCTGTACGGTGGCCAATTTACATTTATCAGCTCCGTTGATAAAACCAAATTTTTGTATACTTTAAAGTTAGACCTATCAAGGAAGACCCCACCTTGTTAAGAGAAGGTAGGCTAGAACGTTACCTCAGGAAGCTTCTAAAGAATGGCCATTTGGATCGCTGTATTTATAGCCTGCGTGGCAGGCCGTAGAAAGGAGCGCCGGAGTGTAGGGAGGGAGGGAGGAGGGACGGCCTGCAAGGACGCCATTGTTTTCTTCATTCCGCCCCCTAATTAAATATGCAAAACCCACTCAACTGTCCTCAACTGTGGAATGTCTGGCTGTCAAAATTATCCAATCAGAATCACGCCGCTTTTTTGGCAGCAAATTCTGTACCTGTTTCCGGTTTCCGTATGTCTTGTTTTCATTTTTTGCGCGAGAAAATGAAATAATTTGAATATCTTTGGAGGATGGAAAAAGGGAAAAGAGGCCGGCTCAAAAAAGAAAACAATTGTAACGATGTTTGTAGAGTTTGCCAGGGGAATCTGAAGGTGACATATGGGAACTGTGTGGCGAAATCGTGTGTAAATAGACAGAGCGGTCGACAGAGCGCAAAAACCGCTAGACATGCGCAGTAGAATCACACTTGTGTTGCCGCCATTCCATTTTCAAAATGGCGGACGACAAATCAAAATCCAACACGTCATTGTGGAGGCTGTCACGCCGCTGGCGTTCCTCTGAGAAAATTTGCAAAAAGATGATCTGAATCTGCCATCATTCAACGATGCTTCATAGCCGTCAGGGAAGAGATCGGACCAAAACCAGTTCGCCTAAAGCAATAGTGTTTTTGACCAGCTTCGAAGCTTCATTTGACGTTTGTTGTTTAGAGTTTTGCGTTTCTTAAGGTGGTCGGTTACTCTTTAAGCTCAGAACAAAGATATGTTGGAGGTAAATTGTTTTCGCGAAACATATCAAATATGACTTTTTTTTCGTTGATATGAAAATTTTTGAGAGGTGTTTAAAGGTGGAATTCCGATTTCATACACCAAGAGAGACTTTTTCAAATCGAAGTTTGAAGAGAAGCAGGTTTTTTTACCGCTAGTGTTCGTCTTCACAGTTGTAACTGGTTTTCCACAGCAAAGCGAAGTCCAGTGCCTTATACTTTCACGCCACTCGATATAGTTTGTGAGGTTTGGGGGTCGTAAGTTGTCCTGAAATGCATATCACGTACATGTATGTTTTTAACTTCGAGTTAATATCTTGTCGACATTGTTTATGTAATACAATGTTTTTCTCGCTTTATAAGCCAAGGCGACAGAGCGGCTGCCTGTTATATTTAAAACAGCGGCAAATGTTGACAACAAACCCTGTTATTTTTTCCCTTTAACAACGCTCATTGCTATGTTTTGTGTAACTAAAAATAAAATATGTCAACTGTCACATCTGACTGCTGGGGGATTGTGTGCTTTTTCAAGTTTATGGGACTCTTTGCAAAGGGCGAGTTAAGTTTATTCAACAAAGTAAGCTGCTTTTTCCGTTTAGAGACTGAAAATGTCAGCAAAGGTGCTCTAGTTCAATGTGCAAAGCGCTTTTTTTGGCTTTTGATGCCAGCAAAACAGTTCACCTCACTAGAAAATTTTTATTCGAGGGCCACTTGCTACTGGCTCACAAAGACTACAGAATTTGCCACATGGATGAATACATTTCACCAATGAAGGTGAGTGATGGAATAACATTACAATAGTTGCAATAATAATCTGCCCTGAATTGAATTTCCCCTACCCCTCAATATAGATTCTACGCCCCCTTCTTTGTCAGTGCCAAAAATCTGCCAAGAGAACTGAAGCACTAAGTTACACAGAATTAGTCAGACAGGTAGAAAACCCTCAAGGATCAAAAGCAGGAGCTGGATATTAAGCAGAGAAAAATTGAGAACGAAAACAAAAACTTTCACAAAAAAACATGAAGGTAAGCATTTGGGTTTAGCTCATTACGACAATGACATGCCAATGCCTTTGCAGTACTAAGCCCCCCCCCCCCCCCCCCCCTTCACCAAGACACACACACACCACTGACAGCAGTACACTGCTTAGCATTATATTGAGCACCACTAAACATGTTTCATTTCATATTATTATTTACATGCACAGAACAAACTGCATTGAACACGATGCACAACCCCATGAATTTCTCAAATTGCTTTTGGCCTATTACAAGACCTGTGAGTAAAACCACACCAAAAAGTTAGCTCACTATAATAAGGTAAAACAGATATCATTTTCATAATGGTTATGCTTTACAATGTAGCTGTGTCACCGAACACCCAAGGTCAATAATTTTGCTATTATCCCAACAGTAAACACTTAATGACTGGTCCCGAGGGAAACAGTTCATTTTGTTTCCCTAAAAATTTCAATGTTCCCCTGAGGTGCAGACGAGGGAAACAATGAACTGTTTCCTGAGAGACCAGTCATTAAGTGATTTGTTATATAGCACAAATAGGAAAACGTGCAATGGGAACAGCAACGGTGGTCATCGGTCAACATTTGTGGGCAACTGTTACCCTCTGACGTCATAGATTTTGCACTGTTGCCCGCTCAGAGACTTTTGAACGGCAAAAGTGTTTTTGTTAGATGTCATGTGACCTTGAAGTAACCAATGAGAGCATGTGCTGCTGGGAGCAAAAACAGTTACCGGTATATAACAAAAATAATTATTATTCAACATAACACACTTTTGCTGGAAAAACAAGATCAGCAGTACAAATCAAATGTTGAATTGAGAGAAGAAAATGTTATGCTTCAAAAAAAAGGACAAAGTTATAGAGACAACACAGTTTTCAAGAAAAATATTGGACTGACATAAAAATTAATACCATGCACATGTAACCCTGTGAAAAAACACCCCAAATGCCTAAATTTCCAATATAGGTTTTAGTCAGAACAAACTTTTCCTTATCACAGACTAAATTGTTATGGTCGTTAATTTTCTTTCTAGTGCAAAATAATATTGAACAAAACAAATAGTGTATTGTAATAATCAACTGATGTATGTTTAGTATTTTTTCCTTTCATTTTCCCGAATTTGTTCTCCACCTATATATATCTGTTTGGGTCAAGTTAGCAGAAAATTGGGGAATCCACTCAAAAGAGACACTTGTAATACCACTGGCAGTACTAAATCCTAACATTACTCAACAACAATGACAATATTATTTGTGTTCCTTTAATATATGTTTTACAACTAAAGGAGACACTGCATTTAGCTCTCTTGTGCACCATACAATTTCACAAGTCACTAGTCAACCACTAAACAAAAGGAGGAAAGAACTTATATGATCCAGACAAAATGGGAAATTTTGGTGGTGAACATTCTCCAGACCTGTTTAAAAATATCTTCCATGCCACAATGTATTTACAATAATGAAAAGGGTTTTCCGTGAACCAAAAAAGCTAATCTGCAGAGAGTAAAAGTAGGTTGCTGTACTACTGCACAACTTTAGTTTCTTCATAAATCAGGTATGGCTACCATTTCCTACAAACAAAAACAATGATAAAACCATTACACAGAAAGTGAATAATGACAGTGTAAGCACAAGGGGAAAGATAATACCTTACATTATGAAATTTTGAACCCCAGATACTGTGTTTTTAGCTTTCTGATTGGTTCACTCACTCTCAGTTAACAGCTCTTATACAGTATGACATAATATGGAAACTGATTGCGTCAAGTGTTACCACGCTGGAAACTGATTGGCTTTAAATTTGTCCAAGTGTTAAGAATCAAATGAAAATTTAATAAAACAATAATCAATGGATATGATTGAGTGGTTGATCTCATATCAACATGCAATCATGGAATTATAATAATATTATTGTTCATTATTGTCTTGTGCTATAGGAATTATATGCTTATTAGTATAATTACTGAAAGTTGTCTGCGCTGATTGGTTGTCATTGAGATGATTATTATTACGTGATAATCACCCAAGCAGTTTTTCAAAATAGCCACAAGCTGTTTTGTTGAGGTGACAGAGGAATAAATTAATTGTTTTAAAGAAAATGTGTATTATTCAAATAATCAACTATGTAATAGGCGATTTGCATGATGGCATCATTTACTAAGAAATTGAGTTGCTTCTATTGTCAGGCAAATTTAAATTATTGTTTCCGATATTCCCTCAGACTTTATGAATGTTGGTGAATAAAAACCTCAACTTCATCTCGGTTTTTATCAACCAATATTCACCTCGCTTTCGGCAAAACAATAATTGTTAATAATTATTATTTGGTGTTCATACTAATTTTTAGTGTTAAAGAATTTTCAGTCAGGGGTACGCATCTAACTAAAGCTGTAAGGCTTATTATTATCATCATCATCATCATCATCATCATCATCATCATCATCATCATCATTATTATTATTATTATTATTACCTGAAGTGTTTGCATGCTTCCAAAGCTTTGCTGCACATGTGTTTTTGTAGCCGTTTTGCAAACTTACATTTATAAATGTGAAAAAGTTGACCAATATGGTTACTCTGTTACAGTAATGTAATTTTCTGGGCTGTTCCACAACTGATCAGGACAATATTGCCAAACACTGAGTGGAAGACGCTTTGATGCAGATTTCCTGGAATGGTTTCTGCAAAAATATTTGCGAGGAACAGCAACAAAAACCTCGCACAGATCGATGGCATTTAACAGTCAAGGTTACGTGACGTGGAAATTGTAAATCCCAGGTGTTAAGAAAATTTAACTTTGTGGCTGAAGTTCACTCACAGTTCATCTGCAGGAAGAAACCCAGTGGACGATTTTATACGATCAAAGTTGTATGACCGCGTTACAGTCTTCAATAACAACGGCCAGCCAAACTTATTTTCAAAAGCAAAAACCTTTCGTCCATCAAGACCAAGTTGCTCCTGTAGTTCCCGAGAACAAAGAAGAATTTCGTTGCCAGTTCGCTGGTTTCTGTAAGATTTTTAAATAATCTGGGGGCAGACCAACACCCCATGTCAAGAAAATTCACAGTAGCCAAAACCAACAAAATGATACAAGAGGACGCATTGCTACTTGACATGCAGACTTGCGAAGTAATCAATCGTGTGTCCTCGACCGTTGATTTGGAATTGCTGAGTGTTCTCTCCGACCTTGAAAAGAAATTCCTCTGGCACCCAGGGTATGAGTCGTCTAACTTTCCACAAAATTTGAGAAATGCTAGAGTGTTCTCCACTTCTATCGATCACTGTCTCGATCACTTCGAATCTTTAGAGTTTGCGCAGGCGTAGTTACGCGAAAAAAGCCATTTGACGTCATTATTCTCTAGCCAATCAGCGGTTTTTGCGCTCTGTCGTGTAAATATATTTAAGGTGATTCCCCGGTAAAAGAACCCGTCATAGATTTCCGATGAAACTTGGTATGATGACATTACAGTACAAGGAGATGTTAAAAAGGTAATAAAAAGAGGGGGTCACCGTGCTTGTTTTCATGCCACGATGCTGACAAATATGGTTATTTAGGTGACTTTTGGTTATCTCAGTGCGCAACAAACAAGATCGATTATTTTTCAATGCGGCGTGCTATATCACACAGAGTTCGACTTTCTTTGATTGCTTATTCATCTACGTCCCAGAAAAAATGGCTTCAAATACCCTGCATTATTAATTGATATTTTTATCCTTTAAAGGAAACATAATTTGGACTTGCTCTGCTGGGCCCGTTACGTCTCTATCTGTAGCATTTATTTCACTTGCCAAAAAAGTAGCTATAGATTTCTGCCAAATTTTTTCTCAGTTATTGCGGATATTGTTCGCATTGAATTTATAAAATAAAAAGTGGGGGTCACCGTGCTCGTTTAAGAGAAACGGAGCTTTTATCTCGCTATCGAGCTTAGTTTGAGGGAAATCCCGTATGTTTTGTACGCGCGCGCGCTCATGTGCGCGTGCTGATGACGCAAAAATCGTGCGCAGTAGGAATGCGCAATGCAAAACCAGGGAATCACCTTAAACCGTCGGCGAGAAAAGAAATATTCGGAGTTGTTTTGAGCGAATCTCTGAAGAACGTTGGGATAACAGTGATTGCTTCTCACAACGAGTCGCAAGTGGCCTGCAATGCCTGTTATCGGAAGATCAAAAACTTGTGTGAACTTTTCCCATTCATACTACAGGTTTAGCGCAGAAGAGAGAAGAAAACAAGGAGGATTCCGAAGGTGCGAAGAGAAAGTTACTCGACGTTTTGTCGCCTGCAGCATGCAGCAGTCCTCCTAATCGAAAAAGCGTAAGAACTAATTCTCCTGAACTAATTCTCCTGAAACAAAAGGAAACGAAAAAGTAATGGAAGCGTCCAATGTGAAGAGCAAAAAATCTCTACAGTTTGACGACCGCGGAAAAACCGGCGATTTTTTTAGAGCAGTTCATTGCAATGTGTTGTCTAAATGCAACATTGACGATTTGGATATGTCGTTTGTATATTAAAATATACAATCCCTCACCTTAAACGGGTTCATGTTTCAACTGTATGCGACTCATCCACAACACAAGCCACTAAACTGCTACTGAAAGTAGTGTTCTTCTTCGGTGATTGAAGAAATCGCTTATCTGTGGCACTTTCCGCTGATGCATAGACAACATTAAAATTCCCTCCTTCGATGTCTTCCAAATTACCTAGCTTCTGAGCCAAATTACAAGTAGTCAAATTCATAGCTTCGACTTCCAAAACCTGGTCGTTAATGATACTGACAAGAGGCGTTATGACTAACAAAGAAGCATAATTTCCTGCTCTTTTCGCGAGCAACACAAGAAGCTGAAAAATTAGACTCTTTCCATAGCCTGTTGGTAAAACGGCTAAAAGATCCTTTTTCTCAAACAAATGTCTGATCGCCGTCTTTTGCTCTGCTTTTAGCATGAATTTGATTCCATTTTCTTCCAAAGATCGCATCGTTTCCTTCAGCAACAGTTCAAACCGATCCGCCATGTTGAATATTGAATTGAGAAGACCGATGCCCTTGCATGACAGGTCGCTAACCAATCCGAACGACGGATTGAGTAATTCATAAAATCTGACCATTCAGGATTTTTACGTTCATCTGGTGGACGAAAAAAACCGAGAAAACAATAGCGCCCTTGCAGGCCGTCCCTCCTCCCTCCCTCCCTACACTCCGGCGCTCCTTTCTACGGCCTGCCACGCAGGCTACTGTATTTATGGCAAAATCTATCCATCTGGCTCTCAACCTGCTCGAATCTACGGCCTCCCCAAGATGCATAAGGCCCGTAAGCCGAACTCAACACCTCCGTTCCGTCCTATAGTTTCTTCAATTGGAACATACAACTATGAGCTGGCTAAGTATTTATGCATTCTTTTGGAACCTCATATCCCATCTGAATATTGTGCTTTAGACACTTTTACTTTTGTTCGTGAAATCAATGAATTGCCTTTATCGGGAAAGTTCATGGTTTCCTTTGATGTCGAAAGTTTGTTTACAAACATACCCTTGGAGGAGTGTGTCAACCTGGCGGTTGACTACATCTCCAAGGGCAACCCTGATCTCCAGCTAACTAAAACTGAACTCAGAAATCTTTTTAATTTTGCCACTGCTCAAACACATTTCCTGTTTAAGGGTTCGTTTTTTGATCAAATTGATGAGGTGGCAATGGTCTCTCCCCTTGCCCCGGTGTTGGCTAATCTTTTCATGGGTCACCATGAAAGGATCTGGTTGGAAAACCATAAGGCCTCCAGTATTTTACTTTATCGACGGTATGTTGACGATACTTTTTGTCTATTTGACACTGAGCATGACGCTACTTTGTTTTTTGACTACATCAACGAAAGACATCCCGACATACGTTTCACCATGGAAAAAGAGATGGATAAAAAAATCCCCTTTTTGGATGTTCTGATTGACAACAGTCAACCTCTTTCTCCTGTTACCAGGGTCTATCGTAAGAAAACTTTCACCGGTCTATCAACTAATTATTTTAGTTTTACCCCATTCTCTTACAAACTTGGCTTAATCAGGACCCTAGTTGACAGAACATACAAGATCAACAACACGTGGGTAGGCTTCCATGAGAATATCAAGAAATTGTTATCAATCTTACGTAAAAACCTTTTCCCCAGTCATATCGTTGAGAGAGTCATTAGGCAGTATATTACAAAAACTCAGACCCTTTCGAACACACCTGCTAGTCCTCCCTCTAATCCTACACATTTTTTTCAAATTACCTTATATTGGGCCCTTCTCGATTGTAGCACAAAACAGATTACGTAAATTACTTAAACGTTATTGTAACAATCTTGATGTTAAGCTAGCCTTTTCTTCCTTCAATATCCGTAGCATGTTTAGTGTGAAGGACCCTGTGCCTGTTGAACTTCGTTCGAATGTTGTCTACATGTTTACCTGTGCAAGCTGTAATTCTTGCTATGTCGGCAAAACTAGCCGACACCTCTCGACACGTATTCGCGAACACTTAAACAGGGACAGGACCTGACATATCTTTCAACACCTTCAACAATCCGACGCATGCCGTAACTCCTGCTCTGCTGAATGTCTTAAAGTTATAGACCGTGCGACCACAAAATTCCAGGTCAAGATAAAAGAAGCGTTACATATTTCCTGGGAGCAACCTTCTTTAAACAAGCAATTATATCATGTTAATTTAACTCTCTCGTTCTAATCAACATGTTCCATTGTACACTCTTTTTTGTTACCTTTGGCTATTTTGTTAGATTCCCAATTTATTTCACGTTGTTATTTGTCTTTGTTTAGCATATTATAAATTCAAATGTAACTTCAAATTAATTCTACTTTCAACTGAAGATGGTCGTTGCACGACCGAAACATGTCTTGTAAATTTAATTTCAAATGTGTCGTCACTTTTATAAAAATTGTTGTTAGTCTGCTTCTTTCCAGATCTTTAACCCTTTCAGCCCCGAGAGTGCCAAATGGCACTTATAGATTTTACTCTGTCTAACGCCAGACGATTTTACTCGTCAATGGGGAACCC
>OX421447.1:45352809-45370309 GCA_949126865.1 Montipora capitata | reverse complement strand
ATTCTGCAGTTAAGCCCTTTTTTTGGATAGAACAATCGCTTAGCGTTCCTCGAATGCTTTTATGATGTACGTTACAGTTTGCCATTTATTAATTCCGAGACATTATACTCGGCATTTTCCACACACTGCGCGTTTTCCACTAGCCTGGTCCAGGCTCCCAGATAGTCGGGAAAACAAAAACAACTGCGTGGGGAAAGCGATTGGGGGCTTGGGTCGAGGCGCCTCGCATCGACCCAAGCCCCCACTCATTTTTCACACTCATTTTTTTTCTCTTTCCCTGCTATCTGGGAGCCTGGAACAGACTAGTTTTCCACATACTCCACAGTTACCACATTCCACATTACACACTCGGCGTTTTCCACACTCCGCACTCCACAGTTCGACCGCGCACCGGTGGCTCAGTTGGTTGAGCACCGGACTGTCACGCGGGAGGTCGCGAGTTCAACTCCGGCCGGACCAACACTCAAGGTCTTTAAATAACTGAGGAGAAAGTGCTGCCTAAAGTAACTACATCTGTAAATGGTTAGACTTTCAAGTCTTCTCGGATAAGGACGATAAGCCGGAGGTCCCGTCTCACAACCCTTCAATGTTCAGTCAATAATCCTGTGGGACGTAAAAGAACCCACACACTTGTCGCTAAGAGTAGGGCACGTAGTTCCCGGTGTTGTTGTCTGTCTTCTGTTGTGTATCATTGTTGGGAGGGTAAAACAGGGGCCACAGTAATTGGCGCAAGCTGTTGTGGCGCTCTGCTAGCTTGACTGGCAAAGTTAATAAAATAAAATAAAAGTTCGACCGGGAAAGTTCATTTCCCCAGGTAATCAACCAATAAAAGCCCCGCGGGGAATGTCTTAATTACAGATCCGGACATACAACATTCTTTTTAAGGTCATCTAATTAACCTTTTTGCCGCCAGTTGAATTTGTTTCACTGCAAAGCGCGAAGACGATGGCACAGTTCAAGCAAATACTTGTTTTTGTTTAGAATTTGAAATTTCACTACAGACTTAGGTGGATTTAACTGAGGTGTGATGTTGTAAAAACACTTTGTTTTCCCAAGTCGAGCCGCAACAAGGTTAATTACAATGGCTTACTATTCAACTCTCGCTGCGAGGAAAGCCGTCCAAAACCAGATCTTTCTTTTCCCACTCTGTCAAACCCAGGGTAGTGTGACCATTCAAGATCTTTTCACCTTGCTAAAATGAAACCCGAGACGAATTTACCTCGGGCAATTTTGACCTACAATAGGTAAATCGGTTTTACCTTGGTAAAAAAAGTATGCAGTGTGACCACGGCTAATGTCATTTACCTTGAAGGGAATATGTCACGCAAAATGATGTAATTTCGTGACACCCAAAATGCCCAAAGAGTAGAATGAAACGTTGCAATAACCATTTAAAACTGTTGAACAACCTAAAAGAAACACAGCAAAAGGAAAGAGAAGCATGGATGGACACAAATGATCAAGATTGAAACGGATTGCATTTCGATAATCTTAAAAAAAAAGTCTTCCGACGTTTTTTAAGCTTATTGTAATTTGCCTGGATAGAGGTCGTTTTTGGTCAGAATCATCTTGTTTGTGATGTCACGATAATTTTATCAGTAAAGGAATTCCACGCTACCATTTCCGAGTTTTAAACTCGTGATTAATGAAAGAGAGATTTGCCCTAAACACCCTGAAGTAACATGACGACTACTGTAACGAGTTTTGCGATTGGCTGGTTACGAGAAATTCGATTTCTGGTTTCAACAATCCATGAACTGTCTAGGCCGCGAATTAATAAAAGATAGCTCTGGTGTGAAATCTAAGGACAGGGTGGTTTCTTGTCAAAGACAGTAAACGTTTTTTTGTGAACATAAGGAAACTCACACACTCCTGTGGCTACTTTTCGCCTGCGATTTGACAGAATGTTAATTGATGAGCATACATACATATCGCGGTACATACGTTTATTGTAACTCCCAATTTCAGTTGGACAGTTTCGGTTACAATGTATAACTACAATGTTTTAAATACATAGAAATAAATATGATTGTATAGTGCAATGTAATGAGGTGAGACGCTTTTCCGTGTTTCATTGACCTGGTTATTTTAGTATTTATTTCCAAATCAGGAAAAGAGCTCTAACACCTACGTTTGCAATGGCTATATTTTCTCAAGCAGCTGGTATCAAATGTCGAGTAAATCGAATGCCTCCTTTATGCTTCTTATGAAAATAATCGTGAGACGGAGTTTCGGACCTGAATAAAAATGGCTTTTTAGTGAATGACACCTTCAATTCAAACCTATCAGATAACAATCGTTTGTCTACAAATTTCTTTGCACACGTTGCCGGCCTATATTCTTCCTTGCCCAGTTTGATTGAATTCTGTCACTTGAGAGCTCATCCGATACTGAAAGGCCGAGAAAAGATGATAATGAGGGGAGAAAGAAACACGAAAACACTTTCTCTTCAGTTGAGCTGGTAACAAGGTCACGGACTGTTAATATTGTCTTAGACGGTTGCTAGTCGGAAGACTACCTTCTTATTCTGGATCTCAAAGTAGGCCAGAAAATCCAAATCCTTTGTGCAAAACCGATATAGTCGACATTATAATTAGCATAAACCAATTATCAAGAATGACATATCGTTTCTAAGAGGAAATGAGGACGAACTAAAATCAACAAAAATCGCTCGCCCTTTTCTTAAACCTGAGACGTAGTTCGTCGACATCTGATACCAAAACCGATACCGGAATGGCAAACTACGTTCGTTACCAACAAGTGAATAGGCTTCGAGACAAATCTTCGCTGTTTTTTCTCTGCTCGTTTATTCTCGTTGTGGTTTATACAACTGCAATTGGTTTCGTGATAGTCCACGTGCTGAAAATTACGAAAAATGTCGAAGACAGCAACGAGGAATTGTTACAAACCAACAAGCTCCTGGATGACAGGTTGGAGAAGCTCATTCTTCGTCTGGAAAAATTGGAGCAGAAAATGGCCACAACAAACTCGACCGTTGAGGAGGCATATGCAAATATCATTCCACCAAAGCAGCTGAAACTGGCCTCAGACACAAAAGGAAACACAAATGACAAACTTGACAAAACCGGGCTTGGAAGATTTACTGGCGGATAGATTTGCGCATGGAGATTTTTGCTTTCCATCTTTCTTCAAATATTCTAAAATTTGTGTCATTTCAGAAAGACGGGTCTTTAAAATTGACTGTTTTGAAAAGTTATTCTTACCAGAGGATTCCATGGTCTCGTACTCAAAAGCCCAGAGTTAGTTTTGAATCACCTGTGAGGGGATTATCTCAGTTAGCCGTTTTCCGAAAGGAATATTTTTATTTGCATCAGAATTTCACTGCACCATGTTACGATCTTGGTTTCAATCGAGGAAATTATTCTCCCCCGACAAAACGGCGGAATTCCCAAAAACAAGGACTGAGGTTAGGCTTCTGTCTTAAAATTAATTTTGACAAATTCGGAAAACTGTTTCTACAATTATCCGAATGTATGGAAATCACCACATGTTCGATGTTGTGCTGCTCTAGCAAATTTATAAAATTTTGAAGTTGATAGTCTGCCATTAATTTTTCAGCCTACGGACAGTATAAGGCATTGTTTTCAACGAGCCCTACCTTTCTAAATTGAATTTTATGTTATCGTTTCAAACAAGAACAACAATGCTTGGATAATTGTGTGGTTGTGATTTGAAAGTCATACGGGCGTATGACTTGCACATTTACTTCGTCGTCTAAGGTTTTCCGTCTATGGCATTCTCTTCCACTGCCAAAAGCTACGAAATCTAAATCATTATGAAAGAATAGTTTTAAGGGCGTTTTAATCTGTTGCGAAAATTGCATCAGCTACACCGTCTAATGGCGGCTTATCATCCCAAGATAAAGGTCGATAAACAGTTCCGTGGTGTATCAAACGAAGACTTCCTTGCTCCAAATTAATCCTTTTATAGTCTGCACTACCAACTCAATTTCATAATTTCTTACGGACCAATAAAATCCATAGTTCTAATGTTCTTGATCTACTTCTTACTAAGAACCAATTTTCAGTCTCTTCTTCGCTCGTCTAAAAAAAAAAGCTTAAAAATTTGTTATTGCTAAATATAATTTCTCGATATCGTAATATTATACTCGTCCGTGACATTGATAAAATGGTTTATTATTACGACTTTTGGGAAGGGCCTATACAGGTTTCCTCGCCATTATTTTTTTTCCTTTCCAGTATTTATTTCGAAATTTCTACAATAATTTTAGTGTACGAAACATGGCAGATTGCAAACAAATAAACAAACTGAAAGATCCGTGAAACACTATTAATTAAGAGAACCAATATTTCAATCAGAGGCGGAATCTGCAATTGATGTCTACGTGTTGAATGGCTAAGATGCACTTGGACGGACTTATTACGGCCGTATATACGTTCTTGGCCCAAACCATCACGAGCTTCGTCACGCCAAGCCGTCACGGTCTACGTTTGCTGGACAGGACAGACCTCGCTTATTGCATAATATGAAAAAAAGTGCATTTTTTGCCTTATTCTTCTCTTGTTCCTAACATTTTTGGTTAATCAGCCTGTTCGTTGTCATCTACAACAATAGTCGGCATAAAGAGTGTATCTTTCGGAATTCATGAAATAAAGGTTGGTTTTTGTTTTGACAAGCAATCAAATAATCACAAATATCACTTTTGTTGCATTATTTCGCTTCGATGATCGAGGCCACGAGTTTAGCTCTCGACTTAAATTTTGTTTGATCACGAAATCAGGAAGACTTTACTCCGCTTTATGTGTAGCTTGATTTGAAAATAATCAGATTGTAATTGAGAAGGCTGGATTCGAACAGGTATAAGAAATCAAGGACTGAGTAAGGTCTTTTGAAAAAGAAACTCTTTAAACAGTCCTGTCTTTAAGTTGTAAAGGTTACTCAGAAATCGACTTCGAAATGATCTCACATTTAGCCGACTTTCTTGGGTCAATTCGCAGGATTACAGAAAACCGTCGGATGCCTTAAAAAAGGAGTGAAAAAAATCTACCTTGTTTACGTTTCCTCAATGGGTATAAAAACATCTAAAAATCTCTGATAAGAATGTATTTATCCAGGATATAGACGGAGGACTTGAACTGAAATTTAACCGCTGGATCTTGTTCATCATAATTATTCAGCAAGTAGTGTCTCAGCTACACTTCCCTTGGATGAAAGTTCAAAGAAACTGGGATGCGTAAAATGATGTTTCTTACCCTGAATTCTCTCCCTATTTCGAGAGTTTGTAAAGCATACATCGGACATTAAATTTCTTAATCACCGCAAACAAAAAAGCGTAGTGATTGGAAGTCAAAACTGGTCTGAAAAACCACGGATAAAAATAAAAAAACTTTGAATCTACAGCTGGTTTGCAAGTTTCTTCAATAAGTGACAACATTTTGTCCGGAGACGAAACTTTAAACGAAACAACAAAGTGTGTTTTGAGGAGTTAATTAAACGCATTGGGGAAAACCAAACACAAGGCTGCTCACATTCTTTAATTACACTTCTTCAAATCCGCATCTCAGTTGTCCTTTTTTCGCCAACGCTAGCTGAAAATGTAATAATTTTTTAACGTGCGAATCCTTCAATCTGTATAAATTGCTTTCTTTAAAGGGACTGGTATGAGGTCGCGTGGCCACGCCACCTATATCAGTTTGTTGCCCATGCCGTCTTATCGTTTTTTCGCGTTCTTTTAATTGCTTCCAGCTGTGCACTAGACGCTTGCTCCAAGAACACGCTTCTCCTCAGCTGTTCTCGGGCTACGAATTTGTTTTGATTAATTAACAAACAAAGGAGCCGATGCAAGTGGCCATCGATCAGTATTAATTCTTCTTAAGGTGTTTTCATATGTCCTTTGAAAGGTATAATGTTGATTACGAAAGAATGGTCATTTGTTACCAAATGCCTACATGCCTACTAAAGCGAGTACTTTCAAGAACTAGCTAATTGACGAAAAATAACTTGTATGATACTTGTGAAGAATAACACTGCTTCTTACTCAGGGAATCATTAACCTGGCCTTTCATTCAAGTCACTTATGAATTTTCTGCACAGAGAAAAAATGATTTTTTTTTCGCGTGGCGCTGTTCGGTTAGGACTTTAGTTCACACATAAATGGACGATTTCTGCAATGGACCGATGGCTGTGTAGCCTGCGAGAGCATCCATTTTTTTCGGCTTTCGGTGGGTGACTGAACAGGAGCCAAACAAACTGGATGCTGCGCCGCCGGAAATTCTTCAGGACTTTTGAGAAACTAGCGGAAGTATTGGGAACACTTTCTACCACAGTAATTTAATCCTTTGGGGTGTAAGGCGGATTCTTCTAAAAACACCAATTAAGACAGCCACAAAGGTTACTACGTTACCTGCTGCCTCATGTATTACTATTAAACAACAAGCCTAATAACATGGTTGACAAATTACTCCCCAATTTTGGCGCGAAATTTCAGCTTCACTTGTTTGACATGTGAAATTGCGATATTCCCATGGCAACTTTTCCCACAGTGCCAAAATGTCGTCCAGGTTTGAAAAAACCCGCCTCTTATATGAACGTAATTTGTCACCCATGATATTAATAGCTAATCAAATGGTATACTCGTGAAGTAAGGGAATAATTAAACTTGCATGCGTTTTGCCCAAAACCAAATAATTTCCCGAGCCTTTGTCCAAAATCAAATCATTTCCTTCCCCTAAAGACTCGGGAAATCATTTGATTTTGGGCAAAACGCGCGTGAAATTGTTCCCTAACCCTACCACGCACGAGCTAACAAAACAAAGAAAAAGTTTCAAAGGTTTTACACCGAGGTAAA
Source organism: Montipora capitata (assembly GCA_949126865.1). Classification (NCBI taxonomy): domain Eukaryota; kingdom Metazoa; phylum Cnidaria; class Anthozoa; order Scleractinia; family Acroporidae; genus Montipora; species Montipora capitata. Next base: position 45,363,480 of record OX421447.1, on the reverse strand, counting down.
CCCGTTTCTTTTTGCCAGCCCAACTGAAATTTCTGGATTTTTATCCACGGATCCTGTGACGATGTTTTACAACGTAAACCATGATAGCATATTCTCAATTCATTGAATCACAAAAATGCACATGAAAATGCGTTTGACACCTTTAATAAAAACGCACGCGGCATTAAAAATTAGGATTTACAAAGCACTGCTCAAAAGAAACATATTTTATAAATATTTAGCAAGAACAGTGAGCTTTAGATCACCTAAAAAGTTATTAGAATTATGCAACTAGTAGTAACAGGTTCTTCATTCATGTTTGTATTCAGTTGCACCCATGTACCCAAGAAATACAAATTAAAATTACTTGTCGTAGCTTGGTTGTAACGTTGAGAAATATAATGTTAACTCAGAATGTTCAGTTTAATTCAGTTATGTTTTGCTGTGATAAAAAAATCAATGAGACTGACAAATTTAGTATAATTTGGCTATGTTGATACTCTATAGAATAACACAGTTCCACTGCTCGGGTATATATGTATCGGTAATCAAGTGCTGACGAGTGAAATTGGGTTATTGTTTGCATGGTGTTTTTTTGCTCTTTCGTTTTCCTTTGTGTTACGTCATCCGTGAGTTTCACAGGTTTTTACACCGAGGATGAGCCAAAGAAATCCCACCGCAACAGATGTGAAGAAATCGGCCTTATTCGCTCGGCGGTTATATTGGTCATAGACAATAGGTTTCGTACCCCGAGCCTCGAATTGAAATGTGCGCAAAAGGCAAACGTTTTTAATCCGTCTGGACTCAACATGGCCGCCGTGTGATTAAAGCCTATGGCGAAATGATCTAAGAAATCAATCATATATTGAACTGCGCATAGTATGAAAAATCAAGGTCATTTGATTTTCATATCCGCAGTTCAATATGTGATTCATTTGATATATCATTTTATTCGTTGATTCATTCATCGCGGGAACATTACAACCCACAAATGACCATCTCACAACATGTTACAGTGGCTTCATAGCTCAGTTGGTTAGAGCGTCGCACCGGCATCGCGAGCTCACGGGTTCAAACCCCGTTGAAATCCTGAATTTTTCAGGCTTCTCTACGCAATTGCTAAAATTGCGTCCCTAACTGCGAGGATCATAGCTTCACTTGATTTCATAGCAGCAGTTCAGTATATGATTCATTTCACATATATCATTTCGTTCATGGATTCATTCATCACGGGAACATTACAACCCACAAATAACCAACTCGAAACATCAGTGGCTTCCTAGACCAGTTGGTTAGAGCGTCGCACAAATGACCAGCTCCCAACGTCAGTGGCTTCATAGCTCAGTTGGTTAGAGCGTCCCACCGGCATCGCGAGGTCATGGGTTCAAATCTCGTTGAAGTCCTGAATTTTTCAGGCTTCTCTGTGCAATTGATAAAATTGCGTTCATAACTGCGAGAAGCATAGCTTTACCTGATTTTGAATAGAATTAGGGTAATAATTACTAGTACCCTAATTATTCTTATTATTATTATTATTATTATTATTATTATTAGTAGTAGTAGTAGTAGTAGTAGTAGTAGTAGTAGTAGTAGTAGTAGTAGTAGTAGTAGTAGTAGTAGTAGTAGTAGTAGTAGTAGTAGTAGTATTGATCAAAAACAATAAACAAATAAGCCTCCTCTTCTGAAGATGTATGTTGTATAATACGAAACGATCAGTTAAAATGCGTTATGATATGTTTATCACCCCAGTTTTCTTATAATATTTAATGAGGGTAACATTTAAGTGAGAAACAACTGACACCAAGCAAAATAAATAAGTCCTTTTCTGCCTTGGATAGTAAAATTAGCTAGAGTCTTAGTTTGCCAACACTCCAACAAAGAAGAAATCAATTTTTTTCCGAGCATCCCCGAAGCGAAAAATTTTCACCTCACGAGACGGTATTTCTTCCAGCAAGAGTCCACTCTTGTTCCAGCATCACCTCTTAATCTCTTTTAATACAAGGTCAACCGCGCATGTTTCGGGAAAAACACGTTTTCACCTGCAGGTTACGACAGGCTTCATCGTTGTAAAAATTTAATTGGGAGAACAAGGTAAAAGCGGGGTCCACACATCAGCGACATCCAATGATGCTATCTATAGCGCAAGCGTATTACTCAAGTGGTCCTAAGACTATTTCTTAATCAACTTTAAGACCCCAGTAATTTGCTTTACTCGGCTTTTTTTATACCCAAAGTTTGTCGTCTGCCGCTCTTTCATCGATATCACGGTCACGGCAAGTTTACATTCTGCTGCTATTGTATATATTCAAGTTTATTTTGGAAGGAAATCTCGGCCGACATTTCTAATACTAATTGACTAAAAGCCAATCAAATGATCGTCTGAAAGGCTTTCGCACAGATCAACAAATTCACCAGAACCGTGATTCTACATAGATGAATTGAAATCCCAAAATGCACTGATTGCATATTACTAATGCAAAAAAAGGTGACAAATTTCACGAAAAATGGGCGGTAGACAAGGCTTTGTCATTCAAGGAAACACTGATAAAAAAAGCATTTCCATCATTTCTGAATATAAAAATTGCAACTCTTTGACTTCCGTTTCAACTTTTGGTTGATTGTCCGTCTCGGTTCGAACGCCCACGCGTCTGGAACGAGAAACGAGAAGTTAACACGCCTCAATTCACGTACGATCAATGAGACATATAGGAAATAGACGAGTATTTCTCTTGCCCCGTTATGGAGATCTGCTTTACTGCTTTTTCGAGATCGTGATCGATGCAAACCAAGCGGCTCATTGGCGAATACGTGGGGGCCCGAGGGTATTCAGCAGTTATAAAGCTGGCTCTTCCTGAGACCGGCCATAACGAAGAATTTATTCTGCCAATGCCCGCTATTGAGAGGAGTATCTCAGAGAAAGAGAGGGAGAGAGACATCTCAGTACGAACTGACCAATTGGGTGGAAAACAAAGAGGGGCGATTATAAAAAAAATTAACCATTGCGGATCATTACTTATCATATTTCTGTAGAGATTAGGAAATCTGTGTAAGCTGAAAGGTCGAACTAAGGTACGAAGAAAGGCGCCTCATTCGGAATGACATGGTGACTTGTGTTCTTACGACTAAAAATACATAACCTGCATTTTTCAGTCAAACTCAACTTTTTCCGTCTCGACGAAGTCACTAAAAATAAAAAGAATAGACCAATACTGCAATATTTCAGCGAAATGATTGTTTTCCGTCTCCTTTTCGCGGAAAACGAAACCCGATACTAAAGCCACCATGAATAGTAATACCTCCTTTTAAAATATTTGCACCAATATCCTTCCGTTCACTGCTTCTTCCTGTTTGATTTATTTTGACGTGACAGCCGCACAAAGTGACCTTGAATAGAAGAAATATTGGAAACTGGTCCTCAAAGGCTGCGTGAGATGTGATAAAACAACCAAAGGCCGAACCCAATATTAACACGCGTTCCTTTCTTTCGTGATAACAAAAGAAGTTACGGCCAACGATAAACAGCATTGTGAGATAATAGCGTGCAGTATTTAAAATCCCATGTAGTTCAGTTAAGGTAAATACAAACCCACGCGCGAGGGATCATGCGACAATCGTGAATTTAAACATTATTTGATCAATTAAAGGATAGAGTAATTATTTTGTTTTGAATTAAGGACTTTTATACGTTCCTTTGGCCCAACCTAAATTTTTTACTCCTCTGTCATCCAAATCCTTTATTTTATGTGTCTTTCCGAATTCCGAGACAGTGCTGAAGACACTACATAAAAGCTAAGCATTTTAAACCCTTCCGACTAAAATCAGTAGCGTCGAGGAGTTGCTCTTATCACCAGAAAGTTTCTCAGATCTAAATTCTAAAATCAGCGTTAAGACTCATGATCAATGGCTAAAATCATGGCTTTGATAAAAACATTGCAAACACTGTTTGCTTAGAATAAATTTAAAAAATAAATCTGATAGCGGACAGTGCAACTAACGGTTTCGAGTAGCCGCAATGTGACTATTATGTCGATGATATCGAGCTAAATGATTTTTTTTTCCGCGATGACTGGTGAACTCTTTTTTAAAGTTTCATAAAGCTTACATTCAGCCAAACCCACATCTTTTAATCTTCGAAGATCGGCGAACACATGATATCATTATTGATGCGAGCATGACTGAATTGCCAATTGTTCAATTGTTTGGGCCTGTATCTCTCCGGTCATTGTTTTTGATTAGCTTTCAAGAATAATAGTCCTCATCTGAATCACAACAAGCGCGGGTTTCTTTCAGCGGAGTATATTTAATTTTGAAACAAATGACAATGAGTCAATTAAAGCAAGGCGTGGGTTATCTCCAAATTATGTCATCAAAATGAGATGCAGCAAATTGGTATTATCTTCCTTTGGTGACGAAAAGTGGTTCAGAATTAAATTTGTAAGCAGGGCAAGTTCTAAGAGACCAACACGACAAGACTACTGATGACATGCAAATAAGCGAATTATGAAAAACAAAGGACACTGAATTTCACGTCCCTTTCTTTTCACAGTCATAAACCATCATCCAGGTGCCACATTTTCTTTTTATTGAAGATTAGTGTCTCTTTTGTCAAACAAGGTGTAAGAGCCAATAATGAACGAATAATAAACTATTTTGTTTCAATATGAAGAATGGAAGATCCGCAGTTTCCAAGTCTGGTAACAATCATCATTAAATCACTGCCACGAGTTAAAAAGCGCGTCGTCTGTGATTGTTCCGGTGTCAAAACCGGACACATTACAAAGCGTGTCAAACTGCGAGAAAAGTGACCGTAACTCTCTGAAGCACTTTTTTTTTCTCTTTTTTCAGTTTACAAATAAGCTTTTATACAGAAATTTCCAAATTAAAAAAACTCGAAGCTCAAAATTTTGATTACCGTTAGTACTTCTTTGCCAAAGCATCACTGTTACACGTGCCTCCAGAGTTTTGCATAATCACGTGTGTAGATTTATTGTTTCGCTTGGCACGCGAACGGCTCGCGAGGCAGGTGTCAGAAACAAACATATGCTTTTAGCAATATCGTTTGTGGCACGCGCCCGAGTGACAGCTCTCTGTGTGTTTATTGCTCAGAACAATGCACTTGTAGTGTGACAAGCGCGAACGACGAAAGGAAATTACTCTCTTCCAATCGGAAACGATAAACACGCAAGAGTGCACACCCTTGTGGATTTGAGTGACTGATGGGCTTGGCACGCTATAAAAGCCAATCATTTGTGACTTCCTGAACAGTAACTCACTGAACTCCAACCGAGTGAGCGCGTCGCCGAAAAGAGTTGACTAGACTTTGCTTACTTGGAAGAAGATTGTTGAAGACATGAACGAAACAAGCAAAAACGACTTCAAGTATTTGTTCAAAATTCTTGTCATCGGAGATGTTGGCGTTGGAAAGACTTCTTTAATTCGTAGATATACCAAAGGCTATTTTGCCGAGAACATCTCCTCAACGGTCGGGGTCGATTTGGATTCCAAGATAGTGAACATTCACGGCGACAAAGTGAAACTGCAGTGCTGGGACACCGCCGGGCAAGAGAAATATCGTTCGATAACACAGAGTTATTACAGAAACGCAGACGCGGTGATTATGGTGTTTGATCTGACGAACCAAGGGTCATTCGCCAGCGTTCCGCGATGGCTTACGGATGTACAGCGCTTTACCAAGAGGAATGTGTTAAAAGTTCTTGTTGGCAATAAGACAGACTTGAGAGGCGCTAAGCGCATGGTCAACACAAGATCTGCTGCTAATCTGGCGGAGTTTGAGGACTTATTCTACATTGAAACGTCAGCTAAGTGGGACGACAACGTCGAAACTCTTTTCACAGAGGTAGCTGAACAGCTGAGGGAAAACGCAAGAACCAAGAGCCAGAATCGGGTGAACACTACAGAAAATTGCATCACGAAAAAGAGCTACAGCATTGTGTCCTACATAAAGAAACTTGGGGACAAAATCCCTCTTCAAAGTCCAGCAAGCCTCTGTAGAATTTGAGATTTCAAGTCGTTGATAAATATCTATTTTTTAACACTGTTGAATGATCGAACAGCTCTTTAGATTTTTTGTCTTTTTCTTCCTTACTTCTAAATTATTTAAAAGGTGACTTAATTTAATACTTCCAACGGTGGAGGTATGGGTGACATCCAAATCTCAACTGATTTTCGACTTAGGTGTCAAAGTTAAGAATTTTCGCTTGAAAAAAAGCGTTTTAATGCGATTTTGCTTGGAAATTTAATTTATGTATAAATGGTAAAATGTGCGCTGAAAGCACTCGACTGTATTATATGTATATTTTATAAGAGAAAATTATATTTGTAAGATACTCTAAAATGCGAATGTAGGTGTTTGCGAAATATCAACGTCGTTAAAGAAACGTAAGTGAGCTGTTTCGTTGTTTATGGCTTCTTTTGTACCATGGATATTTGAGGTGATCTATTAAAGAAAACAATTTGTTGTATACAGCACAACTTGAGTTCGGTTCTTGAATTCAGCTTAAGTCGTTTGGCTGAAAAGTTTATTCATTGAGCTAGGCACGTGGCGCGTTAAAGGAGCACAAAAGATTGACTCAGTTTGAAGGCTTTTTGTGTTATGCTAATCATTTTGAAGAATAAAAAAGAATAGTTCTTTCAGCTCAGCGTTTCAACTTGGAAACATGACTTTCTGTTCTACTCTTGGAACTCTGATTCCCTTTTGTAGATAATGATGCCGGATAGTGCGTACCATATGGAAGAGAATTTGAACAGGTTCCCCGAAGAAAGGCGTACAGTTGAATCCATGTTAGTGTCAGATGCATTCCATCTTTTACCAACAGGACATGTTTTTTTTTTTCTTCACGGTTAACCGCTTTTCAATCAAACCTGTCATAGTCATTTGTACGAATGCAAATGTGACTCCATGTTTAAAATTTTATATCTGATTAGCATAAACAGCCGGTAAGAACCTGAATGACGCTAAGCGTCGATTCGTTTAAAGGAAAAAGAAACATTTAACCATTTAATTTCTTCGTTAGCAATACGAGGCAGGGACTATTGTGAATTCAGTGTGGGAGGTTGGTTCTTAGCAAAGACAATTTCGAAAAAAAGCCTTTTAGTTCAGTTTTCTCAGCTGAAAACCTTGAGTATTGCCCATGAAATTGCCGAAGGCCAATTTCCTTGGCGAATAAATTGCTTTTTAAACGCTACTCTGAAAGTGCATTAAAACTGTATATAGCTTGACATTTTAGTCTGTGGTAAGAGGTTTTTGCTTGCGGTTTTCCTTGGTCGGTTAACAGCGACCTGCCTCGGCCTAAGTCTTTCAAAAAGGGCTTTACAATCGGTACGCAAATTGCCATTCAAAATTCCACATACAAATTTTAAAGATGTATCCTTATGGTTTCTTTAATTTTATGTGTAAAACTCTGTGGTGTACGTGGTAATCAGCGAAAGATGTGCCCCCAAGACACATTGATAAATTGACACGGTAGTGGGGTGTTTTTTGTAGCAGCTGCTATGTGCTTCCATCAATGCAAGAAATTACGATTTTGTTATTAATTTAATTATGATTTGGTATTCGCCGTTGAAGCCGCAGATAATCAGTCAGTCCCTGAAGAGCTGAAACTTATTACTTTGCTGACGCAAGGAAAATAAAACTCTTTATCCAACTTGCCTTATTATGAAATGCGGTTCATAATAGTGCCAAGTCGCCATTTTGCTTATATGCTGTATAGAAAGGTTCTTGTCTCGTACTTAACGCAGCTGGTGGTCAAGAGGTCAAATGATATCTAAGAACCTTGTCATGCAAAGTTATGCCAAGGGACTAAATTATTGAAGAAACAGATTAGCTCATCACGTGCTCTTTTTGAATTATTACCGCGGAGTGAACACTAATAGCTAGCACTCACTTGACTAGTTAAGGAAAGGAAAGCAAAGGCTTATTATGAGGAACTGGTATATTCATAAATAACGACTATCCCGTCTCTGTTCTTGATTTTAAGTAGGGCCCACGTATGGGCCGCCAAAAATTGCAAAGCCGCCTATATTTCAAGGCGTCTTGCGGGGTATTGGGAAAAGTTTTCAATCAGCAATAACCGCGCCTCGGATGAACCTCACAGGCTACAGTAATGCCACTGCGCAAAGCTAACATTCAAGGAAACTATGGCTTTATTTGAATTAATCAATCATACTATCAATGTGGGATCTTATCGCAAGGTTTTACCATCCACTTTTGGGCTAGTTTGATCAAGAGACTTCTTGTTTACTTTAAATCGATTTAAGGCCAAATACCTATTGAAGAGGTTCCTTGAAGAATTGTTTTAATGGAACTATAATCCCCAACCCCAATCGTTTCCACAAATCACGCATGCGCGTTCAGACATGTTTACGTAATCTACATATTGAAACGCTGCAACGTTCGAGGAAAGCTGCAAGCATCATGATTTTTTTGTTTGAGATAGTAAGAAGAACATTACGCACGTCCTATTATCGAGAGCATTTTAGCTTTTTTTACTGAATGCCAAGATACTGTGTACGCCACGAAGAATGCATATCAGTGAGCACTCAAAAAAGTGTACCGTTACATACGAATGAACATGAACTTGACCTTTAATTCCATTCTTCAAAATATTATTTACCTTTGTTACACCATAAGAGAGCGTCATGCCATATTGTGCAGGTAGCATCAACACGCAAAACGTATTCATCAAATTCTTTGTGCGCATGCGTAAGAATCAGGTTTTTGATTTTTGTGTTTGTCGCATAACTTCCACCTTATTCTGAAAGATTGCCCTCCTTTGAAACATAAATATTGAAGAAAAGTGTTTATCTTGAAAACTAAGGATATTGTCTCCCTGTTGACAGAATTCATATAAAGGACTCCCATAATGAAGATAATGTCTTCTTGCTATTTATACTAAAAGTGTCCCTTCAACTGGCATAACTGTTGGTTATTGACTTTTAAATTTCTCCAGCTCGGTGGTTTTGCCGTATGGCGAAACCGCCCCCAAACGATAACATGTTAAATAGTAACGTATCAAGAGACAGTGAAAGGAACTGCAGAGATCATAAGAATGAATTGTTGGCCAGCATGGCTTCGTCGTGCAAAACATATACCGAATAAGGCTCCCTCTACACGTGTATGGATATTTTTGAATCCGCAACTTTTTCTTTCCGGATTAAAACACATTCCCATCCACACGTAGCGTATTCAAATCGAATTTGCCCGTCCAAACGCCATCTGGGCTCGATCTTGTTACGTCATCCGGATTAAAAAAATTCCGGATGTAGCGTCCACAAGGTTCCTGATTCCTAGCGCATTCAAAAAAATCCACTCTGGAGAGCGTATTCAAAAAGTCAAAAAGTTCCGAATTCGCCGGATACGTGTGGACGGAAGGCGAATCCGAAAAAAGAAAAAAATGCGGATTCAAAAATATCCGGATACGTGTGGACCTGGCCTAAGAGGTTAGAAGGCAAATTCACTCCCGTGATCAACATGCAGCCGTGTCTTTCGACGAAAACAAAAGAATCGAAAAGCTTTGCATAACAATAGAGTTTAATTCCCGGAGGATTGGGTCGGGACACCAACATGGCCGCTGTTTCTTTGTTTGGGGACACCAACATGGCGCCCGTGACATCATGTAAAAGCCGAGAATAAGGCAATCTTTGCAGACGTTATTGTTCAGTAAATTATGTTTCCAACTGGCGACTTTGCTCACAGAATACATCATGCTATTTAGAAATTGACTTCAAAAGGTAAAAGAACTTGTTCAACTTAGTTAAATATCCGATTTTAAGTCCTTTAGCTTTGAGCACGAGGCAGTTATTAGCCATCAAAAACTGATCAATTATTGGGTGGCAAAAGCGATAATGATACCATGCATTATTTGTAAATAATTTTCAAAGCGTTATTGCTCAGAGGTTATCTGGTATATCGCGTTCAGTATTTCAGAGATGACTCATTATGCAATGCATTTTCATAATGAAAGCAGTTAGCCAATATTGGTCAATATTCTTGGCTGACCGCTAAGAAAACGATAAACATACTCTAATGAGGCAAAAAGGTAAACAAAGATTGTAGCGTATGTGACAGAGGACCAGGTTGAACTGTCTGTGTCTTCACTGAACTGTCCCCTCGCCAGCACTTGCTTGTTCGATCTCAACAGATTGAAAACAGAGATTAAAATGAACATACTTCGGCTAGAATTTCCCTTATTTCGAAAAATCAATGAAATTCCTTAATCCTTCGTGGACCTGATGCAACTTTTAAGAGAAAAGTAAAAAGCGTCGAACAGCTCATGTAACCTGCCAACACCGTTTTTCATTTGTCCAATGTGACTCTAAATCACAACTCGACTTGTAACATGTAGGCTGCATGACAAGCAAGTCGATACCTTTGAGTTTCAGACAGCGTGACCTAGTGGTTTCTCAGGTGTCAGTTCCGATCTGACCACACAATGTTGTTGTTCTGAAGTGGACCTGAGTGATCTCTGGTTCAGTTCCTACTTGTAGCTCCCAGGCCAGGTTGCGCTAACATGGGAGGGCGAGCTGAAGGACAGATGTTTGCGAACTGAATTTTTGAATTAAATTTAGTTGATATTTAATCGCGGATTCATCGTATTAGTGTTAATCAGCTCTTGAACGACTGAACCCTGAAGGGTATTTTTACTCAAGTGATCGTCGAAACTAAAACCGCGA
>OX421447.1:45332809-45347809 GCA_949126865.1 Montipora capitata | reverse complement strand
GCGTGGAAAAAAGGATCAACCACCGAAACTCTTGTGCGACATAAAAATGGCTTAAAAACGTCGTTAACTTTTTTTTTTTTGGAAAATGCCCAAAATTTGGGTCGGTCGGACGACGCGAAACGGAGAAAAAAATGGGGATGGCCTAACCACCTTAAAAATCTTGGTCATTTGGCTGAAATGAGTGTTTTAAACTTAAGACTCGTGACTTTTGAATCGAAAGTGTTACTAATAAAAAATAGACGAGATATTCCCTATTACTATATAGATTAAGGGCCTTTGGTAGTTTATATTTCCGTGAAAACCGGCGAATTCATCTATATCTACAGTACTAAAACTTTATTAAAATTTACTTTATGAGTTTTAATAGTTGTTTTTTATTTAAGAAACTTTGTCTATTTTTTTTTCGGTAGGAGAGCAAAAAAGAACAATCTAAAAGAGGATTGATTTTTTATTGTTGTAAAAGATTAGGAATTTTTTTCTTATAGGCAGCGGTTTTATAAAAGCTATAGTTCAGTTTCATATTTCTGCGAATGTGATTGCTTCAGCGCTTTTGCGGTGGCTTTCTTGCTCCCTCTAGATTGCGTATCAGCTTTCATTTTGCTAGCATTTAAATGCTGCTGCTTTTGCTGTTGCTGGTAGAGTGAATTAGCAATGCTGCTATGGTGCATTTGTTTGGTTTCAGGGTAGCCATCGGTTTTGTTTTGTTTCAATTCATTGACTTCGAGTCCTCTTGATGATGAAGACAACAAAGCTTCCTCTTCACTTTTCCGGCGGGAAAATATGCGCGAACCCCGTGAGCTTTGCTTGCGCTTATTCTGGTTTTCTGATGTTGTTTCCGTCCTTTTTTCATCGCAATCAAGAAAGGGGCAGTCTTGTTCTCTATGTGAGTAGCTTAAATTGCTGCGAGGTGAAGTTTGCGAATTACACTGACTGCGGCTAAGTGTCAAATTTTCTTCGCTAAATGATTGCCTGCAGCCACCGTCCTCAAGGTTATTAACATCCAAAGAGAGATAGTTATCGGATGGGTCAGACGAATACCAGTTCTCGTTGAGAAGTCTTCTTTCGCTTTCCGATGTGCAACGCGCAAGAATGATTTCATTACCAGAGCGGCTATAAAGTTCTTTCACATTTGTTTCTTTGTCACTGGCATTATATCTTTCGCTGGATCTTTCTTCGGATACGAGCTCGATCTCTGAGCTTGCCTCCGAAATTGTTTGAGTGCACTCACTGTCCGATTCCAGTGATTCGTTTTCGTTTATCAGAGACTGCTCAAAGTCTGACTTGCGATGTGACGATAATTTGTAGCGTTTTATGGGGCTGGTGGTGTTATTATCGTTCTTGTCACTGTGCGTAACTTTTACGTCAGCGGCGGCCAGTACGTCATAAATGACCTCCTTTAGCCTAATGATTTGTTGTTCAGTGCTAAGCTGTTTAGAAGCGTGAAAAGGAATCACGTCAATAAGTCCAAGATCGACATGTTTGTAATCTTCGATCTTTTTGGGCTCTTCTTTCTCGGTGTCAGCGTTTTCCGAGTTCCACGATGAGCTCCCGTTGCTAATATCAAGCCTGTCCGTTTCGGCATCACTGTAATGCTCTGGGGAAGATTTGCCATAGCGGTAATGATGCCCGATATCGCAATCAGTGTTTCTCGCAGGATAGGGGCTTGTCTGAAACTGTAAGATCTCTGGTTCGACTAGGCTATGGGCGGCAAGCTCAATGGTATCTATATGATTCTCATCGTGGCAGGTAGCCTTCTTGAAACATTTGCAAGGAAAAGGCGTGTTCTGCTTCAGAATTAGCACAGCGATTGAAATCACAAACACTGCTAGAATAACACTCAGTATAATAAGTACTAATTGTTGATTGGGACTTTCACGGATAGTTATATGCTTTCTTGGTATTTCTATGACGACAATTGTGTCATGAGGCTCTGTGCTGGACATATCGTGTCTTGTTGATGGTGAAGAAATGTCTGTGCTACCAACTTTACCAGTGAGATCTCTATGATTTGTTGCTGTAAAGGTTGTAGTGGTTGGAAACTTTGCATGAGATTCGTTTGATTTCGGAGATGTTGCATTGTATGTGGTCGCAGGAAAAGCGGTAGACCTCGGCGTCGTTGAGCCGAAACATTCAAGGCTACCGAGGACGAAATACGAAGTCCTGCTCGTACCATCGACGGTAAATATCAGTCTCTTGACTGGGAGGCTTTCGGAGTCCGTCAAATACCCATCGTCCATGTGCCAGTTATTGTCAACAATGTCACAGTTACACGCCTTGTTTTTGATTTTGCAAGTTCTGTTCACTCCGCATGCGCACTGCTTGCTCCCCGGAGATGCACCCGACCAGTAATCTTGAATTTTTTCATCACGTGACACCCATCGTGCCCCGCGCCCCGAGAGATTGAACGCTTTAGGTGAATCGAAAAGTACTGAATTATAACATTTGTATTGAAGATATTGTCTGCAATGGGTGCTACTTGCGATGAGGTTCTTTATGTTTTGCTCGTTGGAATTCTCGTAAAAGATGTCATGCTGATAATATTTACCCTTGATGTGACTTTTAGCTGCAATGACCTTATTCGTACCAGTATACGTATGAACGATGACAGTCGAAGGACCGTTTTCGTTGGTCATGTTACAATAGACAGTGAATGGTTCTGAATGCTGAGGATTGATTTTGTAGTATTTGTTAGTTGTTTTCCCAGCAGCCCACCAATCTGCGCATGACTGCATAAAGAAGGCAGGCGTATCGCAGTTTGGACCCTTAAAATCTGTCCCTGAACAGTCACACATTGTACGGTTCCAGCGCTGAAAGCACTTGCCATTATTTTTGCAAGGGTTTTGAAAGCAGCGGTCGTCGATATTGCATTTGTTCTCTAACACCTTTGATCTGTATACCGTCGAAAAATTAACCAGTTGACCGTGTATTATCAGATCTCGCATGCATCCCACGAACCCCCCCCGGCGAACCACGAACCCTCCCACATAAACTTCAGAACCGCTAACAAAGTTTCGGCGAGAGCTTTGGCTCTGAGATGTCAATTTGTTGTCCACTTTAAGTCTCACTCTTTGTATATTAATGCTCACTGCAACAGAATGCCACATTCCGTCGTCCAGATCGGATCCCCCAAAGAGAGTCACAGGCCACGAGTCACTCACGAATTCAACATCTAGTCTTATTCTACCACCAGAAACTAGTGAAAGGGAAATCTTTGCCCCTTTTTCTGTTCTTCGCTGAGATAGCAAGACTCCCTCACCAACGTATGTTCGAAACTTAAAGCTGTACGATGCAGTGCTGTTATTAGCAGCCTTAACTTTAATAAACGAATCAGGTTCGCCAAAAGTGATTGGTTTGTAACCTTCGGCTGTCATGCGACATCCAGACCCATGTTCATGGGAGTTTCCGTTCACAGTAGCAATTTTCTTCCATGGTACATCAAGGAGTTTTTCACCATCGATTTTCGTATATGTGTTGTCAAGGCAACCCTCATGGAAGACAAAGTCACGTTCTCCTAAATACCCATGTTTTGTCCTGTTTACGTCAACGCCACCAAGGTAGTAAGTCTGGCGCGCAAAACGTGCGGAGGAGAAACCAGGAACTGGGATAAAGTATTTTTCCACATCAATGTAGAGAGTGATGTTATCAGGGGTTAATTCTCCATTGATTTCCACTTGATGCCACTGATTGTTTGCCAAGTCGTTTTCGCCTTTATAAACAGTAACCACTCTTCTCATTGCACTCAGAAAAATAAAACATCTATCGGAAAAAAGAAAATTGTCAGGAATCAGAAACAAATAAAATATATGTAGAATAGTCCCATATCCTGTCTTAAGAGGGTCACCAGAAATAAACAAATACCGCTAATTTTGCTGATCCTTCTTCTAATTCCTATTTAAATGGAATATAAACAGACATCTCCTGTTCACGAAAACTACAAAAATTCTACACAAACGATTTAATGGTCACTCAAATCCGTTTGTGTTGGCTTGTAGCTCCACTCGCGTGCGGCACTCGAATGAGCGGGTGACGCATGCGTAGGTGTTGATCTTGTAACGACTCATTTTTCCGGAATTTGCGGCTTTACTCGTTTATATCTCTGCTTCAGGACGGTGAATTTTTTCCATTTTTTGTATGTTAGCTTAGATTAATTTAAAAAGCTTGTCTTTCAAATTTAAAAAAATTATTTAGGTAAAAAAAAAAAAGTGGCACATTTCATAAAAACTGATTTTTCCGAGAAACTGGCCTGCAAATTTTGTTGAATATTTTAGAGATTATTTTTAACATTATCTGGTAACGTTGAATTGGAAGATTTCACAGTCCTGTTTCTTCAAAAAAGACAAAATGTGTTGATTTTAAGGCCCAAAGAAATGCCCTATATCGTTGCCATGGTAACGTTATTTTGGAAGAAAATGTAATGTGAGAAATCTATGAGGGGTAGGTAGTTAATATCCTGGCCAAATTGCGTCTTGATATGATTACCCTAACTGTATCTAACGACAGAATATGTTTATTTGTTTGAAAAAGTCTTGTTGTAGTCCACCTGAGAATAAATTTTATTGCCAAGGCCCGAGTTGTTCCTACGGTATAGAAGTCACATAAGGCTTGCTTCTAACCAGGTCATAGAGTTACGGTTTTCACGGTCTCAGTAAGTTTTCAGCGGCATGATTACCGACAAACACAGAAAAAAACACTCTTGCGTTTGAATCTAAGCTTGGAAGATATGAAGAACAAAACACTGACAATTATCTTGATTTCCTATATCAACCTAAACAAATCCTTTTCAAAGCTAGTTTAAGTGCGAAGTTTTTGGCATAATAATTAGTTCTACTTTACATATGAATGAAAACTAATTTTCATAAGAAAAACTTTGCACTTAGACTCGCTTTGAAGAGGAGGCAGACATGAACTCGGAAATGGCCTGTTTGGTTGTCTGCTTGTTAGCCATTACCTTCCGTCACGAAAGGAATAATGATTTTCTACAGGAATGCACTGAAAAACTCTAACGTTGTGTAGAATTTGGTAGAAGAAGTAAGAACTGAATTCGATTCATTTTATACACGAAAATTCACTGCGCCACTTTTCTTCAAAACTGAACCCACCTAAACAGAGTTATAGGAGGTATTAATTGAGATCTAAGTATATGGAAGAAATTACTCAAGATTTATTAAACTAGCTTTCGGTTTAGCAAAGCAATTCAGTTATATGGATAAAGAATATTTGAACAGCATTTACTTGTGCGGTAACCAGAACTGTAAGCAGATCAGCGAATTTCTAAGAGCATAGATATACAAATTTATGATAAGCTCTTAATTATTATAAGGTTCATCTCCGCTTCGCGGTCACTGATTTGAATCTAAGGGTGCCTGACTTATAGCACGAAGTTTTTCAAAGAATGCAAAGCAGTGGAATTAAAAATAACATCAAATTACCTCGTCGATTTTCTCAACAGGCAGCGCGAGTAATGTTATAGACCTCTTTCACAATGGCGGCCAAATAAAATATTCTCTCAGTTGTTTTAATGCTAATAAGCCTTTCTAGCCTCGCTACGACGAGCAAATTTCAAAAGAATTTTTGTTTCAAAATGAGGCCAGTAGGTCTAATTAACATAAAGACAATAGAATGTAAAAGTGGTCGCCATTTATGAAAGTGGTTTATTGAATCTGTCCTGTACCATGCATATTGATTGACCAATTTAGCGAGCCGTACGTAGTCAACAGAGCATGCCATTAGATTTTATAGTGTGCGTTCCCGCTCGATTGAATTGTTGTAAGAGACGTATCAATTAAAGATATTGACGTTTCCGCGAATACGGGCCGAAACGTACATTACAACTCTCGAAACTGGTCACTGATATAGTATATATAGCTTTTTTGGAAAGCAAAAATTGCAGCTTAAAAGAAAAGTATGTAATAACGACTTACTCCACATTTGGTAAAATGGCATGGAGTACTTTCCATGCCATCGCTGTCTTTTTTTCACTCAGATCTTTAAAACACACAATTTAATCACGTAAATAGGAAAATAAATTCGGGACTTGATTTTCCAACCCACCTATATTTCATTTCGCTCTGTTGCTCAGGCGTGTGCGTACGCATAGAGTTCTCCGTGAATAAAACTTTCGAAATCGCGAGCAGCTTTTTCTTTCAGTTAGAACATACATAGCTTGGATCACAGCATCGCACTGTGACTTAAATTTAGCCAAAGGGAAACTTGCGCATAAATATTTTAAAGTGGACTCCATAACAGCGCTTGCGCAAACCAAATCAGGCGCAGGTGAAACAGATATGTTTCTTCGACAGAACACTATTCATCGTTCTTTGTAATTAGTACTTGCAGAGGGTTTTTGAGTTACAATGTTGCAACTTCGTTCGAGGAGTTTTCGTAATTACGCGCAAACTTTGTTAGAGATAGAAAGTAACGGTTCTTGCTAGCCAACAAACGGCATCTTTTCACGGAGGGGAGCTTGACACTAAAGCCACAGAAAACAAATTACGAGACTTCACTATTGGGAAGCTTTTGATTGCAGCCTACAAACTGACGTAAATAAAGTAAACGGAAAAAAATCAAATGAAATTCGATTCCATGACGAAATAATCAAAAGTAATGAAAAGCAATTCCTTTCTAGGCCAAACTGTGAAAATCTTCATCGGCCCTTCTCGCGTTTGCTTCAAAGAATAAACCCGACAAAGAAGCTATACAGATTAGACTGGGTATCAAACAAAGAGAGATCATAAAAGGTTCACTGACAATCGGCCTATTTTTGCTTAATACTTTTGAAAGAGAAAGATTGATCGTTCATAGACGTTTGTCCACTCTTTTACTGATATAGCCTACTTGTTTTCGATAAGGCGGAGTAATGAAACTTTAATTTAAATATTGTATCCATTTTATCGGAATAATTTCATTTTTTTGTCACAATTTTCCCAGCGTGAGTCTGCACAAAATTCCGTTAAATTTTACCAATAATTACACCGTGCATTAAATGAAACCTCTTTGTCGAGCTGAGGGAAAGCTGTTTTCTTTGATCAATAAAATGCCCCCGACATTTAGTTCCACTCTATTCGCGCGTGACACAAACTCTAAGACACCCTTAATCCCATCGAGTCAGACTCCCCATCGAAGCTTTGCAAAAACAGTCATTGGCAAACGTCGAGTACGCTTTTCTTCAAAAGTAATCAACATCCCCACTTCACAGAGAGACCAAGTTGAGATGTAAACTTAGATAAAGAAGCAAAAACTCACCTAATTCTTCCACGCAGGAGCTCAAGTATTATGAAGTCGCCTCCGCTGCTTGTCGCGAGAAAGAGAACCCCAGAGGGTTTAATCGTCTTAAAAACGAGAGTAATGCGGTCCGGAAGCGTCCGTGGTTGTCCACTGTACGAATACGTTAAGTACGTTTTTCCGTCGAAGCTAGAGTACGGCTCTTCTCGTGCGCTTGAAGCAACCAGTGGGAGAAATAACCAACAGACTAACGCTGCAACGGTCCACATTTTGGCTTCCTACCTTCCTTGTATCCAACCCTATTCCCTCTTGCTTTGTAGACCGACATTAACAGGTGTCGGTTATGTCTAGATCATGAACTTGCCTGCCTGCCGATTTTGCATCCTTATTTATACCATCGATCAACCTTTGGCGCGTTGCCTAAACAATGTTCCCGTATAATGAGTCTCTTTTGAATGTCACACCCGAGCCAGCATGTTCCGGGGCTGAGGAGTGAAAGAAACAAATTATACGGCGTACTTCAGTAACAAAGCCTACTATACGTTTTTTTAAATCTTACCCAGTAACAAAGAAAAGAGTCCTAGTCCATTTGTCCATTTCAAAATTAATTATCTCAGTTAGCCGATTTATTGATCTATGCAAAAAGCTCAGGCGATTCTGAAAGCCATAAGCAATTACCGTATTCACTGGCCTCGCCTATATCGGTTTATGGCAAGCTTGCAGCTGTTGAAGAATGCACCCGCCACGACTTTCAGTGATTTTGGCAGATTTCAATGCCTGATTAATTCCTTTTCAGGGGAAGTTTTATCCAGCATTCCCTGTCCAAATCTGACGTTTTGTGTATGAATAATTACTGGATCAATCGAGCAGAGTACAAGAATTGAGGGTATTCTCAATGCTAATTGGACTAGAATACCCAGTAATTGTCACATTCGAAACAAGTGTGTGTTTTTTGATACACGCATATCCGTCCAAATTCTTGACAAGGCGACCTAATATCAGGGATTTGACAGCTAAGGGAAATATTGAAAGAAGTCATCAAACAAGGCACAAAGAGTGGCTAAGACACGTTAAAATACTCTTTTTCGTTGATTTCACTAATTGTCCGGGGTACAGTGTTTCTTATTAATTTTTAAGGCTTTGGGGACTAAGGGAACTCGCTTCATAACGAGAACTTAGGCAAGACGTCGTTTAGAATGTAGACTGGAGATTTCTTGGAAACAAAGTTCGATTCACATTGACCTCGCCTTGATCTTGAAGCTTCTATGCATTAGGAAAATTTTCAACATCTCCGAAGAAAGGTTTATCCGTTTGAACAGTAGGATTAATTAACATGATTCCCCGTTTTCCGATACATCACTGGGTATGATATTAGGAGTGCGTACGTGAGCAAACCAAAATCTCTGATTTTAGATATGAATGTTCCAAATAAGCTGAATTGTGTGAGCGCTAACGCTCTCGCTAAGAATCTAAGGATTAAGACCTGATGATCCGTACTTTTCAAGCACTGTTCTATCTAAAGCTCGACATCAAGATTGGTTTTCGATGCATTTGTCCAGTTATAAAGAATTCCACTGGCCCTAAACCATATAATTTCAAACATATTCAGATTTTAAAACGGCAGGTGACATCTACCTGATCAATATTTTGACATTCTTGTTTCATCTTCTTTCAGTAATTAAGAAACTACACTTATTTACCTGAGCGATTCATAGCCTGCCAATTAAATCGTGTTTAAGGTATATTAGAACAATGGGTTAATAACTCATTTCTGTTCGTGTAATAACATTGTTCAATAAGGACTCGAACTAAATTGTCTCTCTATTCGTTGTTCGCTTTTTAAAGGTCTTGACGGAAAAGTTTTCCTTATCGGACAAAGTGCCCATGTAATCTCATTCCAATTTCGGGACAGCGACCAATTTCTCATCATTTTTGCACCTTAAATTACGAAGACAGATGAATTCGAGTGCATGTTCGTTTGGCCGCAAACTGTCCCGACATTAAAAATTTATCGCCACCACGTGGATACAGCAAACTCGCAAAATTTGCTTCTACACTGTGTGTGGTCTGCGATACACGGACTAAGAGATAGAGTCAGTCACAATATAAACGAGTGAAAAGATTAGGCACGCTTTATTGTATTACGACTTTATTTGCCACGTGCCTTCTTTGTTCCACTCACTGTAACAGAGCGTTCAAGAGTTTTTCTCGCACAAAGCACATTGTCCGATAACTCAATAAAGAAATTCAAAGGTATACCTTTCCTTTTGTCGAGCTGTTCAAATTAGCCAGGGCTAGTCTCGCACGGTGTAAAGAAAACAAATCGCTTTTCGGCCTTGGATTTTAGTTAGAAGAGGTTGAAAATTAAAAAAAATAAAGAAGGTTGGCAGCCAGCGTTAGGATTTATTTCCCTACGACAAGACTGACATATCGTATCGTAAGCCGGATACATTACCGGCTCAAAATTTCTTGCACCATGAGATTCATTTCTAAATTTTCGTTAGGCTTAAGAACTGTTGCACCTTTCCATTTTTGGCTGCTGCTAGTTTTAGAAAGAATACTTTTTATTTGCATTGCAATGATAAACTCATTAGGCATTAATGTAAAGACTTGGATATAACCGGCTGAGTGTTTTTGAAGCCGAGGAGGCCTATGACTTTATAATCAGGCACTAGTTTAAATGCTCCACCTCTGAGATAAAAGAAAGTTATCAAATTCATCAATACTGTTTCAGGTAAAACTCACTTAGATAAACTTTAATAATTACTCTCTTAAAATCGGAGGAAAAAAAAAAAGAAACAAGCAAAAACTATTAAATATCACAAAATTAACGAACGACTCATAATTGTGAAAAACTCGGGACGTATAAATTACTAGGAGCTGAAAGACTTTTTCCCTTCACCTTGTTTGCATTTTGGTGATATCAAACGTTGTTAATTTGTCCCTACAATTGACACTAAATACCGCTTAAAAATCTTTATTTGGATCAGAGTTACCGTACGTTAAACAAACTTTCCGATTAAGACGGTCCTCCATTCAAACATCGAGAACTGGACGATTCGCAGGAAGGAAATAAAGGCCATTTATACGAGAAAAGCATGGGTCCATTTTTGCTCCGAATGACCACCCGCGCGGAAACATATAAATTTAAAAGGCTTGGCTTGCTGTTTAGATATAACTTTTTACTTTTTTGAGTTTTGCGGATTGTTTATCAGCTGTGTCCATAATTGTCCATAATAAAGTCTGCACCCCTAAGATCGTGATGAACTAGAGATATTGTTGAAGAAAACAACACTTCCAGTTTTCTTATTTAAATTTGTGCCAGGTTCGTGAAATTCATCCACAGCTTTCGGAGATATCCCATGTGTAAGTGGAACTGTGCTAACCCTAGCCAGGAATCCTCAAGTGGGAAATATAACGGTTAATGCGACAAACGAGACCTCATGGAGTGAAAGATTATCCCATTCGAACCCAATCGGAGTTTTGTTGATAAGCTTGAAATAACAACTCAACAGTGAGTATATAAAAGTATGTGTAACAATTCCACATAAATGCAAGTGAAACATGTCTTGATTTTATCCATATTGAAGAAAACACTTTGTGACAGAACGACTCATGCGGCACAATAGCGCCTGATTTATAAATTAGGAACAATTGCGATTCTTCTGCAGCCTCAGAGTGGAAGAGAAACTTTTAAAAGAGACGTCGAGCTTTCATTCTTTCGAGAAACAATTTTCGACATGAAAATATTTCAGCTCTCTATTTACTGATCAAAGAAAAAGATACAAGCTTAAATTGAAAAAAATAAAGTTCAAATGTTGTGATTTATACCTAGCGTGAGATTTTCTGACACATTTTTTTTATCCACCGCTTAATATACGGATCCCAAGAAATAACGACGTATTACAAACAAACGCAGTATGAAACTATCTAACACTAATCTTGAAGCCGTTATAAGAGGGAATTCAAAATTTGTATTATCTTTGAACAAACCGAAAACGAAACGAGAAGAAATCGTTTATTTCAAACACCAGAGGAAACAGTTCAAGTGATAAATTTCCTTTCGGATTACGTGCGCATTGTAAGTAGACAAAAGCTTAAAGCAACTACAAATGAATCGATAAACACCTGTTTCTGTGCGTATTTTACAATTCAAGGAGCAACCTACCGGTTCATGAGGCAAAACCCTTCAGCAAGTGACACGCATGGATCGATTTCCTCATCTATCCATCACGTCAGTGAGTAAACTTAGCCTAGCTTGAGTACGCTATAATAATTCTCTGAAGCAATTCACAATTACTGAAGAGCTTGGGGCGGCATAGTGTCTTCGAGATCACTTATAATCAATTAAATTTCGACGTAGTTCTTAAAATGATTTTCAGTGGTTCGCTGGTCCAAGAAGAAACTTGTTCCAAGAGCCAACCCGACAACGGAGGGTGAAATTTGTGTGGAACAATTTCAATGTCATACTCCCTGGCCCTTCTATATTGCTTTCATCGAGAGAAAGTCTTAAATCGAGTATCTTTAATTAATCAAAACCAAAGTAATTATTTTAGCCAATTATAAAAGAGGCAGGGAATCAAAACAGCCAATCGGAAAACACTGAAAGGAAATACATGCAGCCGTTGCTCAACGCGGGAGAAATGCATGCAACCAAGCCAAAGTTAGTTCATTGGCTGACGAATGTGGTGCGACATGTTAAAGCCAATATTGGGCGGGCGTAGTAACCCAGAAACGAAGGATCGCGAAAGCGCTCTCGAATAGTGAATAAAAAGGCAGAATCATAGAATCGATAACCATAGAGGACCTAAAGTTAACAAAAGTTACTTTGAACTTAAATTGAAAACATCAGCCAAAAAGTGCAAAATGTTGTCAATTAGTTAAACCCCAGTTGCCCTCTAGTTGGCGCCGTGAAAAAGTCCAATTTGGTACACTTACTTAATTCACAATTTTTTACAAGCAATTAAAAGCCGTGGGTTATCAAAATCTGATAATGGTGGCAGAAAATTGGAGCAAATGCATTTAAGGCTACGTGTCAAATATCTTGTCCGGGAATCAGATATAATTTCCATGCATAGAGCTTTTTTAACTCAACACTCAGTACTGTTGCACCTTAATTAATGCAAACCTTTGCAGATGATAAATAAATTCTGGCTTGACTCTTCCGACGCGCAGGCTAAAAATCGTTTCGGACCGTATGGTTTTACAAAGGTTATAAGTGTTTTGCTTGGAAGGATTTCGGCGTAATCCGCTCAATGTTCCTCTCAGTAACCTGTCTTGAGATCAATGCTAGACCACCATCCATACAATAACTCAACTGGGGTCAGGAATTTATCGTTAGTAAGATAAAGCAATTAAGCTAAAATCCCAACCTTATGTGGTTTAAAACGACCAAAACACGTTATCTATTTGAAAAACAATATTTTTTGTGAAAACGACTCCTATCTTCTATTAAAATTGATTTCTCTTTTTTGTGGTCTAGAAAACGTGTTGATCATTAAGACAGACTCCGGTGAAATCACCTCTAAGACTCGGAAAACACCAAGTTGCAGTCACTTGTGTTCTTTATCAGACATGGTCAACGAAACAACGCCCCGCCAGAAGTCCCGAGGCGAGAGAAATTCCATGACGTGCGTTTCGGAGGATGTTATCTACTGATTCAATAGATGTGAGGCCGTTAAAAACGACACGCTTATAATGGACGGTGAATTACTACGGACGACCAGAAAGAAGTAAAAGGCTAAATTGATCATAGCACTGACCTGAAAAAATTGATCGGAATTATCATGAGAGATTGACCCTGAAAAATTGTGACGGCTTCAAAGAAGATTTGGAACTTTTACCTCCACATTAGGGGGCACCCATGCGTCAATTTTCGGAAAATATCTGTTCGGAAGACGATTTGAGATCTAGAATTTTCGGAACATTTGTTGTAAAATTCCTTGCTTGCCTGCCTGTCCTAGGATTTTCGAACATTTAAAAAATGGTATAATTGCTCATTTTAAACGGATTTTTACCCTAAAAAGGTCACCCAGAATTTTCGGCAGCCTTTTTTCTGACTGAAATTTTCGAAAAGGCAAGTTTTGAACCCTATAATTTTTGGATCAATAGACTTTCAGCAAGGGAATCCGAACAGATGAAAAAATTTTAGGGGATAAAAATATGCCTATATCTACCGTTTAAATACGAAAATACGTTTAACAATGCTATGCTTAAGTGATTTTGAACTATATTCTCGTTGGGTGCCCCTGCACACTATCGGTGCCAACAGTTGCTGAATAGATAAATAGATAAAAAATAAAAAATTTCGTGGGAGGATCCTCTTATTAATATGGGGACAAAAATCAAAATACGAATGCAACATTAGGAAAAAGGAAGGAAAAACAATGTTGTTTACAAGGCAATGCAAGTAAAATTACGTCAAAGTTGAAGCCGCATTTGATCGCTGTCGTGAGTTACAACACTTAACTCTTTTTGTTACCTGTTTTGTAGGAAGGATTTCCTTGTAAATGGACATCATTTGAAGCAAAACATTATCCGCTGACCAATCATATTCGGATCAACTTAAACCACGACCGTGAAAACCCACAATTTTTTTCGTAACTCACCGGCGACACTAAATCTTGCTAGATTGCTCCGTTTTTTGCATCGCCCGGATCGCTTGAGGTCCGCATTCGCAGCTTGATCACTGGCGCACACCGGCGCTGCCCAGATCGGCAATTGTCTCGAACAGTGACACTGCAAGCATCCGATATGCCACGACTGTCAAACTTAGATTATGAAATTTGTGATAAGATCCACCGGTTCTTTCAACGTCGGCCATTGAAATCGGTTGCTAATTGTAGAAAAATCTTAGGGGCGTTAACGAAGTGCTCAAAACTTCATTTAGTTTTCTTATGAAAGGGTGATTATGCGCTTATCGGCCAATAACAAACAGACTGTGCGAACTTAAGGGATCCGATTAAAATACGGCGTTAAAAAAAAAAAAACTCGACTTGACCCGAATAAAACCTTTAATTATTCAAAGCACGTGACTTTAGGCACTAAAACTATTCAATGCCTGTATTCCTGAATTGAGCCGAGTATTCGCTCAAACAAGGAGCACCGGTACATCCCGGAAGCCCCTGTAAAACTGTGCAATACCATGCAAGTAATAGGCCTAATTCTATAACTGATCATAACTTTATCGGTGTTTCGGGAAGTTTCAGAATGTTTACGGTGCTCCTGGTTATCAGCATGCGCAATCGATTCGTCTGACTCTTCAGTTTATGTCTGATCCTCTGTTGTTTTATGTGTCAATAAATCGACTGAAGACCCGTACGCGTGAAGATCAATTAAAATGTTATCATTACAATTTTTCCGACCTGCATGTTTCGCCGTAGAATAATTTTCTCTTTGGCGGTTTTTTTAGGTGTCCCGCGTGAGTCATGTGTACACGAATTTATGAAAAAATGGGAAAAAAAGGCGCGCTCATCTTTTAAGCAGCTTTTTTTTTATCAAGACTGAAAAAAGATAAGCCTACAAAAATGCTTATCTGTCTAGTGGATCAAGAGAATTAGTATGCCAGCATAACTGATCTTTTTTTGTGTTTTCAGATCACGCTGTCGTAAACTCATCGTTGTTCTGCGGCTTCGGCTATCCTAGAAACCTGGGATAAGACACTTGGTGAGCAAAGAGAAGACTCCCTTTCCGACGTTAATGTACCAAACTTGTAAAATTAAGTCACTTCAAGTGGCCCGTCTGAAGAGTTGAAGGAAAAAATCTGGTTTCTTTCTCAAG
>OX421447.1:45287809-45330309 GCA_949126865.1 Montipora capitata | reverse complement strand
ATCTTGGCTGGGGGGCAAACACGGCTAAATTTACAGTCATTGTATGGGATTTTGGCCGACTTTGAACCGCTGTAGCGCTGATAAAAAGAGACAAATTTCAGTCCAACTTTTGCCACTTCTTTAAATAGTTTTATTGATATCATTCATTCACGGAAAATAAGGCCATTAGGAGGGTATGTCGTCCGTAAATTCGAACAATAAATCTTCTCATGTTGCTTCTAATTTCGCCGGTAATTTGCCGTGATGAATTTAGAAGAGTTTGTATGGTATCTTAAAAATTCGTTTATGGTCGTTGTAGCCTGAATCTGTTCTTTATATTTCGCGAAAATAATCTCAGTATAAATGTCTTTTAAAAGACACTTTCACTGTGGAAATCTGTCTCTTTTTATCAGCGCTACAGCGGTTCAAAGTCGGCCAAAATCCCATACATTTACTGTAAATTTAGGTGTGTTTGCCTCCCAGCCAAGATGGCGCAAAAACCGTGGAAGGGTCAATCCGCCTGCAAGCGAGTGAGCTTGGCTCTCGATCACGTTTGAAGTTAAGCTTGTCCTGAGTTCTTAAAACTATTTTCGGCTAAATTACTAAAATATGGTTTGGAATTTATCATTTTCCTTACCTACTGATTCAGCACCGTGCAGGTTCTTCAGCCAAAGAAAAACTCAGAAGTTTCCCATGATGAAGGTCAACGGCTAATAATTTTCATTCCACAGGCGCAGAGCAAAACAACTGGACTTTGTTTATCCAAACTCTTAGATTACAAAGTCAAAACGTTGTCACAGGTTTAGTAAACAGACAGACAATTACATTCTACAGAGCTGAGACGTTTAAAGGAGATCCAGGTTAACGCATAGCAAGATTCGCCCTCCCTTGAAACATCCGTAACAATTTGATTCTAGATAAATAGTATTACCTATTCTTAAATTAATCCGCTTTCCTACATTTCAGACATATTACACCGCGGTTGGCTTTCAGGACTAAAAATACCAGACGTATCATCAGAGTCACGGATATATTTCATCAAGGATCTACCACTGAATAGTTCAGTCATATCATGATCATCATTCCGCATTCCGCATGGATATTTACAAAATAATAATAATAATAATAATAATAATAATAATAATAATAATACGATCTGGGACACTTACTTATTTCGTTTCTAAAGGAATAGATAAGGATTTAGAATAGTATAGATAGCAATAAATATATATATTTCAAGATTTCAAACAATATAGACTTAACTGACTAGAGTGTAATGTGAAGTGCTAAGTATCTACCCCATATGAACCATGTGAGCGTTAGCCCTACTGATGGAAATGGGCCCACACAAGGACAGAGAAAAACTCTGACCAGGGTGGGAATTGAACCCACGACCTTCGGATTACATCACCGCTGCTCTACCAACTGAGCTACACGGTCAGGACTGAGCAGGCAGTGGGAACTGACGATGTTATTGTCACGGCAATGAACATGTACAAGTACAAGGAAGTACAAGCAAGAATTACGTCTGCAAAAAAAGTAATCCTTCCTTTCAAACAATATAGACCGATTGCAAATATCATCAGTGACTGTTGCGGCCTGGCAATGCTGCATTAAAATTGAGGATTTTCGCTGGTTCCTGGGGGCATTTTTTCCCTGATCATTTCTTTGTTTGAGGTCCTTTGTCAAAGGTGCATGTATCAATATAGCGGCTAGATGCATTTACACAAAAGGTTTTCAGTTAACCTTTCCTCAGAAGATTTGAAGTCATGAACGGGTCCGTTAATTAAGAAAACGCGTTTTATTAAGACAATGCCGGAATTTGGAAATCAACATCGCAAAAACGAAAGTGACAACAAACTATTTTCCTGCAAAGTTTAAACATATTATGTGGAGAGGAGTGTTAACAGAAAGCTGTACTTAAGACATGCAGTCCAAACTTAGCAATTTAAAGTCCAAACCGGCAGTGAAGAAAAATTATCATGACTTCCGGCTTGGCACCATCAATAGAATGGATATTATCAAATTCATTACCCTTACAAGAACGTGCAAATGTGGAGGCAGTGTGGTCCAGTGGTTAGGGCGTTGGGTTTGCATGCGGCTGCTCTGGGTTCAAATCCCGTTTCAACCTCTGGCTTGGATTTGTTTCCGGTTGTCCCGGATTCAACTTCACCAAGCTTTGTAAATAGCCAACTGGTTGCCTTCCGCCAGTTGGGGTTCTTAATAAAGTTTCTGTTAAGTTTGAATTGTTACTTTCACCTTGTTAACAGTGGAGTGCCTGTAAACTAGCTTGATAGCTAAGTGTACTTCCACTATAAAGAAAGCATTTAATTTAGGTTAATTTAGTTATGTTGAACTGAGTACGTTTACCTGATCTAAATTTCACTAATGTAGCTTTTTTATTGTTGACAGTTGTAAGCTAAGATCGTCTTAAAGTAACGCAATCTTCTAAAAATGCACCTCATGATCTCGAAAACTAGCACGGTGACCTCCCCCCCCCCGCCTTTTTTTTTTGTCTTTTTGGAAAAAGTAGATCATTACCTTTCTGCGTGGCAAGTTTAAAAAAAATCTGTATGTGGGAACGTTTTGGGTGCGAACGTCCTTAAATTCCATCTCAATAGACCTTATTCACGATAGCCGCCATGTTGGATTTGCCTTTATCATGCAAATTAGCTACTCACTTCTGAGGGGGCAAACAACACAAGTTCGAGAGGTTATAACGAACATCTTAGCCACACAGATGACTTGTTTCACGTTCATTGAATGTTTATCACCTAAGGAGTAAAATAGAATGACTACACAAGTTACTTCGATGTTTTTTTAGCGAAAATTGGGCAGATAACGAAGTAGAAAGTCAAAATGTCGGAGGCAATCAAAAGATATAAAATTATTGTTAAAGGTACTCAATAACCTGCGATCAGGCCCATTTTTAGCTTCGCCCATATGTTCTCTTATGTCGTCGCTCGCTAAAATTCGCTATTTTTCGTTTCGCCAACTCCACATTACGTACCACGCGAAACTAAAATAGAGCCTGATCGCAGGTTAGGTACTTCATTAATGTACTTTTAGCAATGTTAATTCAATATTTCGAGGAGCCGATTTTCCGCAATTTGCCTTTATTCCAATTTTGCCCCCAGCATAACACATGGCTAATTTGCATGACAATTTGATAACCAACATGGCGGCTATCGAGGGGCTATCCAATTTCCCGTTTCCGAACAAAGGCTGTCACATCAGGTCGAGGCTGATTTCAATCCCAGATCCCCCATATCTGACATTTACAAAACATGGCGTCCTGAACCACGAGTATGTTCATTTCCTCTGCCAGTGTTATTCCATATATTTCAGGTACGTGAGGGCACAACTTAAGAATTCAGTACTGAATGTCTACTTGGGAAATAGGTTGTCTTCATCATATTTTGACCCGATAAAAGCTCAGCCCATTGCGCATTTTGTGGTCGTTTGAACGGAGGGAAATATTTGCTAATCGGGACAAAGCAGAGAATTTGCACAAATTATGCTGCAGCAAAACATGCTGAAAAGTTGTGCTTTGTGTCATCAGCATTGTAAGCCAGCCGCTCAACTGTTCAGCTTTTAAAAGTTATTTCAATGCTATTAGTTTGTTTGAACGCGTGGGAATCAAGAGCGTTTTTTATTATACATATATGTTGAGGTCCCTCTGGGGCTGGAATTTGCTTCAAGTAAATTCACATTCTCGTCACCAGAACCTTGGATCGACCCAAGGCTCTGGAAAGCTCATTGTAGGAGAACATGCGGCATTTAACAAATTGATGTCAGTTTTTCATGCGTCTGTCCTGTTAACATTGTCAAAGCAGCTGTGGCTCCAAAGTCACTCTCAATAACAGGAGAGATGCATGAAAAACTGACATCCATTTGTTTTTTACAATAACAAAAAGGCAGAGGGGTCAAAATTAAGTCAAAACACAAGAAGAACGCGAGACAAAAATGCGAGAAACTTCAATTTTATTCAATCTGACGCGACCAAATCTCATAACTTGCCTCGCTCTCTTATTGGATAATGGAAAAAACGAAGACTTTCTATTGGTTAAAAAGTGACAGATCAACATTTCACAAAAAAATTGCATAAATTAAACTCTTCGAAATGCATAAATTATAAATTTATGTGTCTGTCTGCTAATTGACAATAAAAATTAGCCAATGAGTGCGCGAGAATTTTGCGGTCATTGTAAAAGGGTTCTTTTAGCAAAAAAATGGCTATTTGAACCTTACTGCTCCTGCTCACTCCTCGTGCTAACGTGAATGCACCAATTAGAGACGCTTTTGATTGTTCTTCACAAAAACCAATGAGAAGACACTTTGTTTCAGGGTTGCCCAGAGTTCTTCTCCCCCTTAGGCAAGAGAAGAGCTTTGAGGTTGAGATTGGTACATTCATAACAAGTATTGCTCTCTCGAAGGTGCTCAACCTCGAAAAAGGAGCTAGCCCCATAGTTACTAAAACAAGGAATGGCCTACAATGATCTACAGTGATCTACAATGACCTACAATGATCTACCATGACCTACAATGACCTACAATGATCTATGTTATTATTATGGTATTGAACTATGTTCTCTTTGTTCTTTTGTTTTGTGGACATTTAATTAATTAATTATCTGATCTGCAAGCACTGATGTGCTGTCTTTTCTAAAATCATACATGTAGTCAAGGACCAAAAAGATTAAACTGGAAATTGAAGGTGGCAGGATTTCCACATTGGCGTCAGAACTCATTTTTGACCGATGTGGGCTGGTTTCAATCCATGGACTGGTACACCAGCTGACTTTGTTGTTTCTCTACTCTTCTCCAAGAGGCTCTTCTCTGGGTAGTCCGGTTTCTCCCGCGCACCAAAAATTTTTTGTTCTGCTTATAGTTGATTTGCTCTCAGACTGATTTACTGTCTCTCCAATTAGCAGAGCATTTATTTTGTACTCAGCTATAATGGCTTGAGACTCTAATAATTATTATATGTTATTCACTGGCCGGAAGGTCCTGTGCCTGAAGGTCCTGTGCCTGAGGCCATGAGGAATCATACTGTACTTTTATTTGATACAATTTTGTCTCATCAACGTGTGAACAAAAGAATTTTAAAATGAATGGGTATTTTTTTACATTTTGTGAATTTTGCTTGCTACAGTCAACAAACTTGGCAAAATTTAGAAAAAATTAATACAAAGTGAAACTTTGCTCATTAACTTCGCAGCTTCGCTCATCACTTAGCGTGCTTGATTACCTTGACCGTGGTTGAGAGATCGGAAAATTCTGCCTGCTCCTGCAACCAATCAAATTGCTGGATTTTTAGGATACTGACCACTCACGATCAAAGAAATGAATAAAAGTTAAATTTTGATTAGTATTGTCATTGTTATTATGATTATCAGCATGATTGATTCTACATGTGCGTGTAATGATAGTGATAACAATAAATCAATTTTGAGTCTTGAGTCTTGGTTTCAGTATTTGATCATAAACCATTCGAGTTAAAGTTAATCAAATCAAAATGTGATTTTGGAATAAAGGAAAAAAAAACTGGAGCATCCAGAGAAGAAATCACTCATAGCAGAGTAGAGAACTAACAAATTCCACCCACTTATGATTAGTGAGAGGCCATTATAACCCAGCTTCCCGATGCAGCAATCCTGCTCTCCCTCTTAGAGAAGGTGTCTTGGCTTTATTATTTATATACATGTTGCAATGTGCTCTCTTGCCTCTTTCTTAAAGTGGTACTATGACCAAAAAAACAATTCTTTTTTTTCTTTGGATTTCAAAACTATGTTAACTAAACACTAACTGACCCAAGTTTTAAGTTCTGATTTTAAAGAGACACCTGTTTATTTTAACTGGAATTTTCTTATTTATTGGTCCGCCATTACGAACTTTAAAATCTTGAGAGAGCTGGGTCGACGAGAAAATGACGTCAAACACTCACTAGTTTAAGAATGCAATGCGTGTGTACGCGGCCAAATTAATATGCAGCACGGGAGTTTCGGGCTTTCAGACTTTTAAACCCGTGTTTTGCATATGTAATAAATTGCGTTTACACGCTGAAATTTTAAGCTAGTGAGTAAATGACGTCATTTTCTCTAGATCCAACCCTCTGAGGTCCAATCGGCCAGTTTTGAACGTGAGTAATGGCGGACCGTGAAATCCAAAACTTACACTCAAAATAAACAGCCTTTGGATAAAACTCAAAGCTCAAAATTTTGCCAGTTAGGTGTTAAGCAAACACGCTTTCAAAATCTGAAGAAAAAAAGGAAATGATTTTTTGATCATAGTACCACTTTAATAATTTTTTATTTGGTTTAGAAAGCAAGTAGTGATTTTAACCCAAGTCACACATGATGGCCACAGTTTTGGATATTGACATTTTTAAGGTTTGTATACATTTACTTAACTGATTAGGTATATTTTCGTCTACAAATTTTGGTGATCATGATGATTGTATATTTTTCTATGATGATTTATTACTTAATATTAATAATGTTAATTTTATCAATATTAATAACAGTAACTGTTATTATTGATATTAAGTATTATAGAGGATATTACATGGCAGCGTGGGGATATGAATTTTATCTTCGAGTGCTGAAAGTATCGTTCACGAGAGATACATTGTACTTTCAGCACGCGAAGATAGAATTTGTATCCCCAAGCGGCCATGTAATGTTCTGTCTATTATATAGATATTGATGAAATATCCAGATTTAAAGAAAAAAGTGGTCACCAACCGCTAAAACACGCATGTTGTGGAACATGAAACAAGATTTGAATGTTATGAAAAACAAATCATGATAATGTAAAATTTTGCAATAAAAATGTTAATGTAGTAGACAAGAATTATATTAATTAACCCATTGACACCTAAACCGGCCGTAACCGGCCGCGCGCGATGACCCCTGAAATACCTAAACCGGCCAAAACCGGCCGTACAAAATGGCGTCTTGACCAGAGGTGATCTTGGGCCTCTACCCAGTCTCCCTTAAAAAATCTAAATTTTTTGTTGTTATGGAGATTTAGTAGGATAATTGACCAATCATTTGCCGTGTTGTGAGCATATTTTGACAGCTGATAAGAGACCCCACAAGGGCTGGCTTTTTGCCCTTTCGATCGCGCGATCAAATTACGCGAAAACAACAGCCGATGCGCCAGATAACGCACCGAACGATGGGGATATTCATGCTTTTTTTTTTCGGATTCGAAGGATCTAGGGATCTAAGAAATCTTTTATGGTTTTCCTGAAAGAGGAGGGCATACTAGAGACAACAATTTTGATTTAGATGGCTTTAAAAGTGACGAAGAAGACGGTGAAAACCGAGCGACCGATGATAAACATGAAGCTCGCTGGAATGATCAGGTCGATAATATTCAAATTCCAGATTTCGTGGCATCTACTGCTCTTTATTTCGTTTTAGATAATCGTAATGAATTAAATATTTTTCTTAGTTTTCATAGGAGATGATCCATGGGAATTAATGGTAAACAAAACGAGTAGGTATGCCTGTCAAAAACTCTCAAAATCCCCGAGCGCATTGCTCTTTTTTCATCGAGTAAGCCGCGCAGAATTAAAGGCCTTCGTAGCAATTAACGTCATAATGGGCATTGATTAGCTCCCGAATTTAGCTTTATATTGACCAACCGATGGATTTTTTGCAAATAACAAGTTTTTTTTTTCCTAAAATAAATTGGTAATCGAAGGAATTTTCGCCTTCGGCATACCTCGGAATGATCGGTATCTTCAACAAATAAATCAATCCGATCGTGCGTTTATATTCCGCAAATGCGAGAAAACTTCCAGCGATTTTCTCTGTTGTTTTTCTTGTGTTGTGTAAGTTATCTTTCAGTGAAAGTTTTCGAAAGAACACTTTTGTACACAATTTGACCTTGTTTGTTCTCTCATGAAACATGATAGTGATCAATTAACTAAATTAATCTTGCGGTTTTGTGTATTTCGACAAGCAGAAAACACGTGGTGAAATTTTGTTTCGGCAGCGCGGCGTTTTTTCCCTTTTTTTTGCACTTACACCTGAAAGAAAACAAAGCGATTGGAATAAATTTCAAACAATTTTTATCCATTGAGTGGTTAGACTTAACTGTAAATTGCATAAGGCATATTTTGAGTTATAATATATATTTTTCAAGCGCTTTGTTTATTTAGCGATCAAAAACTTTCTTGATTGCTTAACGCGCGCTGCTTCGAAAATTCTACCTTTACATTTTCAGTTGAGCCTTAGGACGTGTTTTGAATCACTTTTTAGCAATATTTTTACATCATCTGGAAGTTCACTGTTTCTTCTTCAAGGTGAACTTAATTCTAGAACTCAGTATCTTGTGTACATTTACTGCGCATATGGTTTATTTTTAACGCTCGCTTTCCAATGCAAAACCTCGAAAATTTCCCAAGTTATCTTGTACGACACAACAGCGCACGCGAATTAGTCCATGGGTTAAAGCACAAAAGTGCCTTACAATGAAGAGGAAGCTCACGTTTTATAGGCCAAACATGTTCGTTTCCCCCCCTGTGTCTTCTCAAGGGAGATTATAAATTTTTGGGCTGCACTAAAAGAGTTGCAAAAGACGCAATGTCACCAGCGATGATCTGCAGAATGAATGAATACATCATGGCGGAGCCGAGCTAACTCGTGATACAGTAGAAAGAGGGGGGTCGGCGTAATGAAAATATAACACCTCCAACGCTAGCCCCGCTATGTGACTTGCTTGATTACATAACCATCGTCGTGGCATAACAAACTGTGCACGTGACTAAAAACTTGCTTGTAGCTGAAGTGACATAATAGGATTAATAGCAACCACGGGGAAAAACATAAAAATCCTATTTTCAAGCAAATATTTTCTTTATTGGCCAATCATGTTTGTTACCATGACGACACATATTCTTACATGTGAAAGATAAAAATGATATGTTCACTGCACGCAGTGAAGATGTGATTTTTTAGTAAAAGGAAAAGTCCTGGTATTTCATCAGTATCTATAGAATAAATTATTGTTTCATTGAATTGTTTTTATTTTATTGTTAATGTCATTATTATTGTAAACATTATCATAATGTTAACACTGGTTAAAGCTGTTGCAGTTTTACCCTTCGAGCAGAGTCCCCCTCAATCTTCATTGGTAAGTTGGGAAGAGGAAGGAAGATTCTGCAAGCAGCCTCGAAATTTCGTATTGAAATTGAAATTGAAATTCAAATGTACATTTGTATACGGTGTCAGTCACGCATGACCAGTCACCACAAAACCACAAAATGAAAGCAAACAGTCTGGATATTTTCTAACAACTCTGGCAAACACATGACAGCCAAGGAATCATTTCCTTGGAAACTAAAGATACAGTGTAGTTCATACTTTACTGAAAAATTTATAGGTTTCTGGGAGACTGCAGTGTAGTTTCTGGAACCGACATACAGAGGAAATACTCATTGGAATTTAGACAGTTGAAAATTGCCATGCATTGTAAATTTCAAAAAAATTAATATTGATGATGGCGTGGCGATTTATCATGAGCAAAAAAAAAAGGGGTTGACAAGTCAAAACTGGAGAATATCGAGGTGGCTGGCAGATTCTTCCTTCCTCTTCCCAACTAATTTAGGAAGATTGAAGGAGACTCTGCTCGAAGGGTTACTTTCGGGGGTTGGCGCCACTTTCGAAATTCTACGGTACTGTACTTTATCACTTCTGACACCTACAGCATATCTACTGTATTAACATGTAGATGAAAAAACAAAATAGCAATTCCATGATGGATGAACATGTGATGTGGTACACTTTATTGATACCATGATGCCATGCACACTGTGACAGTGCAAAAGAACTTAATGAAACTGGTTTTAAATGTGTTTGTATAAAAAGTAATACAAAAACTTTTGTTCAACACAGGTTATAGATGCTGGACATTTTTGGGCACACCCTCTTGCACAGTCTGAATTCATGGGAAAGCTGAATGACCATTTAAGAAACTCTACAGCAACAGAGATCGTCAATCCATTGGTAAAGGGACAGGTGAGGAAAGAGTGTGTAGTCAGTCAACTTAGCTATGCTAGACCTAGACTGTCAGCAGTCTCTCTCTTGCTCTAAAATCATTGAAGCAAACATGTACGATGAACTTTCAAAATGGCTAAGGCAGCCCAGTCAAAATGTGTTTGAGTAGTAGCCCAAGGCAAGCTGGCTATAGTAATAGGCAGCAGAGGCCCAATGGGGCTGCTTCAAGGGCCGGAGGCCCTTGCATGCTAGAGGGGTGTGGGGGCATGCTCCCCCAAAAAATTTTGAAAATATTGGCTTCAAATGGTTGCATCTGGTGCATTTTAGGG
This sequence comes from Montipora capitata, assembly GCA_949126865.1. Classification (NCBI taxonomy): domain Eukaryota; kingdom Metazoa; phylum Cnidaria; class Anthozoa; order Scleractinia; family Acroporidae; genus Montipora; species Montipora capitata. The sequence continues at coordinate 45,319,991 of OX421447.1, read as the reverse complement.
TAAACTGAGCTCCTATTAGGTATGTAGCATTAAGATAACAGTAATGAATTAAGAGTCACACAAGACCTTCAGTTTTCAAATTAAAGTTATATTCCGCCAGAAGCATTATTGGAAAAAAGGATAACTGTCGCGTACCCAGTGCAGCGGACACGGGATGTTGTGCACTGGAGATCGGGAAGTGTCAACCACAGTATAGAATTCAACAGCACAAGTTGACTCAACAGCGTTTAATTTGTGCACCAACTCATCTGAATTATTGTACACATGCGGTGAAAACTAAAAAGGGAAATCACAATGTACGAAATCGAAAGAGGGGCTAAGACTAATCACAAAAGAAGCAAAATTGAAAGCAAAACGAAAACTAAATACAATAGGCTGAAACTTACGTCTGATCCTGTCTAAAGGGCTAGAGAAACTCCAATGTTACATAACTCCGAAAAAGATAAAACTTCTCTGAAAGCTCCGATGTTGCTCCGTAGATCTCCTAACTCCAACTCCACAAAAACTTAAGGGCCGTTCTCTGATAAGGGTACAATTCACGTGTACAATTGCAAAACCGGTTAAAAAAAAACTGGGAATGGCTAGTTACATAATTGATTCAAACTGTGAACAATAGTACATGAAGATAGGGGCGTAAAACTCGATAAATGAAACAGAACAGAAACGTATCTTATCTACGTCAAAACAAAACCAAGCTCAATACGTACTCATATTGTCTTGGCTTTTCCTGCTGGTCTGGATCAGCTGTGTCGGTCAGGAGTAGAACTAGTTCCTTAATTGGTTTGAGGTAGGTTTTCCTCTCTCTGGCTCTGACAACATTTACTTTGACTTTCCTCACTCTGCCGTCATCGCTCCTCAGGACTTCCAACACTCGTCCCAGTGGCCAATCGTTACGGTGTTGTGATTCGTCTCGCACGAGAATGATATCTCCTACACACAGGTCTCGCTGCGTCTCCATCCACTTTTGTCGCGGCTGTAGGCTCTGCAAGTACTCTCTCCTCCACCTGGTCCAAAATTGTTCGGCAAGAAACTGGATTCATCTCCATCGACGGTGCGCGTAGATATCTGTCCGCATGAACTGACCTGGAGGGGGTCAGGGTGGGCGTGTCTTCATAGTGAGTAACATCACGGGGGACAGAGGCTGCGGGTCCATCTGTGTCAGATGGCAGCGCTGCTATCGGCCTGGCGTTCACAATGGCTACAACTTCGGCCATCAGAGTCACCAGCAATTCGTGTGTAAGCTGACTCTGGCGTAACTCAGTGAACAGAGCATCCGATACACGGCGAATTGTGTTAATCTGCCTCTCCCACACACCGCCAAAATGTGATGCATGGGAAGGGTTAAACTCCCACTTGCAACCGCACTCCGTTACGAACTTCCCCACTTTATTCTCATCTAACTCGGATGCTGCTACGTCAAGCTCCGTCTTAGCTCCAACGAAATTTGTACCCCGGTCGCATCTGAGGAGTTTAGCATGGCCTTGTAGTGCGAAGAACCTCCTCAATGCACAGATAAAGGCACTGGAGTCCATAGCTTCTAAGATTTCGATGTGGATGGCTCTGCTGCTCAGGCACGTGAACACTAGGCCCCAACGCTTGGTGTTTACTCCTCCTCTTCTAGTCTTACGCGTTTGCACCGCCCAGGGGCCAAAGACATCAAATCCTACGTTGGTAAAGGGGGGACAGACTTCGGTTCTATCTAGCAGGAGGTTGGCCATATGCTGTTCTAGGTGTGGTCCTCTCAGCTTCTTACAAAGGACGCAAACTGGAATCAAATACGACGCAAATGGTGCGCTTTGTATTGTGATAAGTCGCAAAGTGCGGGATAAGTACCAGGAACGGCCGGGAGGAGGCGGGACTTCTTTACTTGGGATAGCTGAGGCGTGGCCTTGGTCGATTATTTTTCCCATAAACTCCAGATAGTCTGCTCTCATTTCGGGTTTCCTGGCAAATGTCTTGAGAAGCCCTTGTAAGCGCTGCATTGCTTGATCTAGATTGTTTGGCATAGTCTGGCGCTCGTTACGGAACGGTAGGGGCATCTCCCAGTTTCCCCTTGCGTTCTTGTGTATACTCCTATCCAGTATCTCTAGAAACTTTTGGTCCTCGCAGGAGAGACCGGGATTGTTGTCATCTCGTGTCTTCCTAAATATGTCGTCAGTGGCACGCTCCAAGAGGGGATCTGTAACCTTGATCTGGTTGGGGCAAGGTACTAGCTCGTAAATTGTGCTTCTGGTCTCAGGTTCTTTCTCCGTAACAGTGGATGGGCTGGTGAGGTGAGTGAGGACGTGTGCGGGACCACTGGCGAAGTCAAGGCACATCTGACCACTGATGGTCCAGCCGAGGGCCAGTCGCTGGGCCCAGGGAGCTCCTTTTGGGCCATTTCTGAACTCCCTGACTTTTAAAAGGTCTGGTGCGTCTCGGCCAAGTAGGAGGTGAATCTTAGCTGTCTCGTTTATGGGAGGTATTTCGTGCGCTATGGCCTTTAGGTGTGGGAAACTCCTCGCCATGTCTGGGGTAGGGATTTCGCTCTTGTCTTGTGGGATGGTATCGCACTCGGTGAGGGTCGGCGCGGTGAACTATGCTCCGCTAAGTGAACGTACTGTAATGCCTGCCACCCTTCGACCATGCTTCTCCTCTTTCTCGCCGCTGCACGTGGACAAGAAGTAATTTTCTAAGGGTCCGTCCGCTCCAAGGTCGTCGGCTAGTTCACTAGTGACGAGGGAACTGTTGCTCTGCTCATCAACGATAGCATAGACGCTTCATTCTCCGGTTTAGAAGGTGGCCGCTTCTCCTTATGCAATACGGCGCTGTGGTGCTTGTCTCCGCAAATAGCGCACTGCACCGGGGTGTTACACTGGCTCGCGACGTGGTAAGGGCTGAAACAGCGAAAGCATAGGTGGGCGTCTTTAATCCACTCCGTACGTTCATCCAGGGGTTTCACTGTGAACGCTTTACACTCCTGCAGATTGTGTCCGTCTCTTTCGTGATACGGGCAATGTTTAGTCTTATTTTCTCTCTTTTCGGGGGCCTCTCTCCTATCCTCTCCGGCGCCGTCCTTTCCAGCTGCGGGCTGAGTCTCCGTTTTAAGCGTTTTCTTTTCTTTGCGTGGCTTAGGTGTTGAAACCTGAGTGGGGCTAGCTGCTTTACCGGCCAGAACGTTTGGATCGTTCTTTATCTTTGATTGCTCCTGGACTATTTTAGAAAATCTAGAGAAGGGGGGATACGCTCCGCCGTTGCTGTTTGAGTAACAGGCTATTTCTTTCTCCCATTTGGCGCGGATAAACCGTGGCAACTTCTCGGTTATTGGTTACATGGCGTTAAAATAGTTGAGGCACGCAAGTCCGGGAAGATAAGTCACTTGACTTTCGATGCAGATTATCGTGTTCTCGCTCACCAAAGGTCGCCGCGTCCCGTAATCGCTTCAACAATGTATTACTAATCATGGCGACACTCCCGAAACGCCTTTCTAGTTTGTCCCACAACTCCTTTAGTAACGCAACGGGGTCGTGCATTTGCCGCTTCCGGTAGTTATCAACTAGGCCTTGTGGCTTCCCGCTAGTAAAGCTTCTTAAAATAGTTTATCTCCTGAGTTGGGGATACATCAGCGTCTAACAGCATAGCTTTGAAGGCGGTTTTCCAGGGATGGAAGAGGGTAAGGGTCCCCGGAGAATATGTCGAGCTGGCATTTTGGAAGATTTTGTCTCGCTAGGCTGGCAACTATCTGTTGATTTGCGACTGTAAGGGGTCGAAGGTACGAGTGGTTGCCGATTGAAAATGGTATTTTGTGGCACTACACGATCCTTATCTGTGGGTTGCTGCCGAGGTAGATCCGGGTTTTGGACGTGAAGTTCAGGGAGGAGATCTGTTTTCTCTGATTTTCTTTCTTCGGGGGTGGGGTGCAATGGAAGCATTATTTGTTTTGGCGTGCTTAACGGCTCGTGATTTCGCTCGGAACGTAATACCTTTCCCGTGGTTAGGGGGTTGGAATGTACCCACTGGGAAGTCCTCTCCTCTGCTTTGATTTTGGGAACCTCTAACTCTGGTAATTTGAAATCTTTTTCAAGTTCTTCTTCTAGAAGAGCCTCCTCGAAAACTTTAAGTTTAGTGTTTGCCATCGCGGCTTTTTTGCCTGCTCCCAGAATCGTGATCTCCCTTTCTCCTGTTGTCAAAATAATTTTCTATGCTTCTGCTTGGCGTGTCCTGCGTTCAAGTTCTTTTTTCGCTATTAGCCGTGTGTACTGAGCTTCTTCTCTTGCCGCTTTAGCTTCGGCTAGCACTTGCAATCTAGCGGTAGTGCTGCTAGTTTTGGAGGCTGACGAATGGCGCGAGGAAGGACGAGAACACACAGATCTTGTTTCCAACAATTTGTCGGATTGTCTAGTAATTCTATTCTTTAGGCTGTCTAAAAGTGAGAGGGCTCGGTTAAAGGTCTCATTCTCTTCACTAAGTCGAGCCTCTTCTAAGTAATTGCCGCGTGAATCTTGCTCGTACAGGCCAATTAACTGCTGCAACAATCTTCCAAACTCCTCCGAGGCGAGTGTAAGGTCACGCGCTACAGTATCAATATGGCTGTCATCACTTAGCCCTTCTACTGATTGCATAACAGTAAGGAGCCTTTTACGCAATCGTAATATCAGAAGGCCTGCTTATAGCCTGCGAAAGGATGAAGGCTAGCAGTACAGTACATTGTATGTAGTCGAAACGTAGTGATTAACAACAACTCGAACAACCTCATCCTGAATACAAGTCTGACAAGTGTGAGTTTGAAGTAAGGGGCAGATGTTGTGTTGTAGGCGGCCAAATAGCTGGCTGCCGGCACATTTTGACTGGGCTGCTATGGCTTTGTTGGTTAGTCCAATGCCCGCAGTACTTGCGACTCACAGCTTCAGCCGTTTTGAAAGTTCATCGTATGCATTCGTTTCAATGATTTTGGAGCAGAAGAGAGACTGCTCCACGCCGGTTCTGGTGTCAGTGGGTTAACATCCACTCATCTCCATGTAAAATAATACAAAAAAATGTATATTAACATCCACTCACAAACTATGGCCCAATTTACATGTAAAGTACTGTTCATAAATTACACAGTATTTTAATACAATAAGGAGTTTACAGTATCATCATCATTCTTTTCCTTAGATGTGTGTTGTGAGAAGAACTTCTGATAAATTCTGGTACAGAGCAAGGGTTCAAAATGTGCTTCAGACTCTTTGTGGACCTCAGGCCAGGTTAGAAATTCCTGAACAATCTGCTTTTTTCGAGTTCTAAAATACATTACATACAAAAATCAAACAAATGAGTTTTTCACTTTGTTACAGTGTATTTCTTGTGGATTTAGCTGAAAGTACTCTTATTCCTTGTTGTTGGTAAGTAAACATTCTGGATTGAAAGAATGACCCTTTTAATAACAATCACGTTCCTTGACTATTTTTTAATCCGACCCTTGACCCCTGGAAGTGAGACTTAAAGGGGCTAGGTCACGCTATTTTAGGTAATTTTGTTTAATTTTGTTAATTATGAGCTCTAAACGTCAAATTGGCAGAGCAAGAGTGTTTCATTTGCAAAATCACGCCCACATAACAACTTGAGAATGATTTTCCAGCTTTGTAAATGACATTTTGATATAGACTGATATAAATTTGAAAAAAGGTGGGCCTACGTTTTTCAAATTTACCTAAAATTAATTCAATCCATTTCAATCCTCTCCAGTTTTGTCCATCCATGTCCCTTCTTGGCTTCCCTGTGTTTTGTTAGAGTTCTTCTATAGTTTTGAACAGTTATTTTCAATTGATATTATTTTTAGTTAATTCTATGACCATTCAATCAGTGCTGAAATTGCCTAAAATTGCGTGACCTAGCCCCTTTAATAGAATGATTTTGCTCTGTCTAACGCCAGACGATTTTACTTATGAATGGGGGGGGGGGGGGGGGAGGGGGGTGGTTCGGGAGTCAATGAGTTAACAACCTCTACATGTATATCCACTCAAAGACTACCTGTTCCATGAACCCATTGCCTCCTGGTAGTGACATTTAATAGATTTTACTCTGTCTAATGCCAGACGATTTTTACTTGTCAATGGGGGGTGGTTCAGGAGTCAATGGGATAATTATTAAAGCAAATTAATAAATTAATAATTATGGTACATGTACAAAAAAAATCATGTCACCATCAAGATAGAGACTTGACCTGTAGTGTCCTAGTCCCAAGAGACAGCAAGTTTGTCGAGCGGTTGTACGAGTAAACAGACAACAAACATTATTAGTGTTTAAACGTCAGGACAAGAAGCTAGATTCTGCGGCACTTGTGAGTTTGTTTGCTTTGGTGTCGAGATGCAGCTCTGGTAGGCATCAGGGCCCGGTTGAACAAAAGCCGATTAACGCTAATCCCAGGTTAAGAATTAACCAAGGGGTTTATTTCTCTACTCCGAAATGCTTTTCAATGCTGATATTCTGCAAAACATTACATTAGAATAAGTTAATCTTGAAAAACAGAAATAAGGAAAAGAAACTTTCGTCAAAAAGTTGAAAACATAAAACAAAAGTTTACGCTAATCCTGGATTAAGTTAATCGGCTTTCGAACAACCGGGCCCAGATTTCCAATGACCAAGGACTTAATCAGCCAATCAGGTAGCCCAGCTCCACCAGCTGTGGATGCAGCTCCAATGCAAAAGCTGTGAGAGGCGTAGTGGGTGCTGTTCACTCCACAGACATGTAGGAGGGCTCGCAAATTACAAGGAAGGGAGGAGCGGGTGGGAGAACGTCCATCTGCAAACTGGAAGAGGGCCTGGGCAGGTCCTTGTGTTGATATTTGAAGCATAATTATAGTCTCTCAGGGCAGTGACAGTGCAGACCGTTGAGTTTGATTGAGCAATAATGAGCCGTTAAACTTCTATGGCCACAGTAAATCAGCAGTCAAAGATCAAACACTAAAATAACAATAAGAGGAATTAAATTAAACTTCTAAGGCTACAATAAATTCAGCCGTCAAATTAAGACCAAACACTAAAATAACAATCCAAGGAATAAAAACTCCTATGGACACAAGAAATTCAGCAGTCAAAGATCAAACACTGAAGTAACAAACAAAACTTCTATGGCCACAAGAAATTCAGAAGTCAAAGATCAAAGACTAATATAAAATAACAAGCAGGGGAATTTAACTTCTATGGCCACAAATATTGTAGATCTACCAAGGCAAAGATCAAAACACTAAAATCAGAGAAATTAATAAAATCAGTAGTCAAGGATCAAACCCCCCAAAAGAGGAAATAAACTTCTATGGCCACAATACATTAATTCAGCAGTCAAAGATCCAACCCGAAAATAACACTCAAAGGAATTAAACTAATCTTGTAAGGCCACAATAAATTCTCGACTCAGAGGTCAAACACTAAAATAACAATCTGAGGAAGTATTTTCTTTAGCCACAACAAATTCAGCAGTAAAAGATCAAACAGTAAAATAACAGGCAGAGGAGTTACACGACTGAGGCCACGATAAATTCTGAAGTCAAAGATCAAACACTTCACTAACAAGCGGAGGATTTAAACTACTATCACCACAATAAATTCAGCAGTCAAAGATCAAACGGTTGTCCAAGGTTGTCAAATGTCGGTATTTGGCCATTGGGGAAATGCCTCCTTGTGCTGTTGGTTCGACAAAGATGGGTTATTGAGAGATTCGCAATGTGTGGACCAGGTGATGGTGTGTTCAGGTCCCAATGCCAGTGCTGGAGGGTCGTGTTCGCGTGATGTCATCGCCACCATGTTGATGCACGAAAGCAGAAGATCTCTCAGTACAGTGTAGCTTCTTTTGTTTGTCCACCAGAAGTTGTACATTTCTCCATTGTCTAGAGATTGAGTGAAAACGTCATATAGGGAGCGATGAAGAACAATATACCGGATGGATAAGTGTTTGAGTTTTGCATTGGCGGGAAGTCGACCACCTTGCATGATTTTGTGAAAGCTTCATTTGACTCGTTCCGAAACATGTAGAATTGACTCGAGGAACAGGGAAGCGGGAAATCAGCTCAGCTTTGTTGCCAGTTATGGACGGATAGAGAGCATGAAGACGAACACGAAGAACTTTCGTCGACAGTGAAGTGAGATTTTCCCGACGACGATGGCGAGGGCCTGTGGCTTTCGAATTGCCACGCAGATGAGCCATAATAAAATTTGTAAACAGTAAAAGTACTCCTTACAGTAAACTAAAGAGCTCACAGAATAACCTCTGAAAACACAGTGTAGGAGTTACTCCATGCGACAAAGGCAGAAATAAAATGCCTTCAGATTACAGGACATGTGGCTCCAAAGAGGCCACCATGTGATAGGAGCAGGACACGGAGACCGAGGGCTCAGAGGTTATCGCTCGTAAATAAAATATGCAACTTGAACTTGAATTTGTGGCATGTGTCACTTCTGAACCGGAAGTTGCTCTGTAATTATGTTCTGTATTATAATTTATTAAAAAGTAATCATACGACTTTTCTCATTCAATTTGGAATTATTTTGCTCTTGTGTGTTTTCAAAAAGCTCAAGTTGCATTCGCCCAATGGTCTCATGCAATTTTGCTACTTTTTGAAAAACCCACTTAAGCAAAATTAATTATTTCCAATTTGAACTCAAAGTCTTACATGTATGATTAACCTAATACTAATTTCACAGACAAAAAACAATTCAGGGCTTTAACAGGATTCAAACACCTGCCATATGCAGTGAAAGTGTGATACACTACAACTGTATAATACATGTACTTGTACATTGTATGCCATATTATTTTGTTGTTGATACAACAATGTAACAGGCTTCATAGTACACCTGTACAGTAGTCTTACAGCAGAGGATTCCACTGGTATCTCTAGAAATGTCTAGAAATGTCCCCAATTAGATCGATGCATGCAGGTTTCAATAAGCATCACTTTATAGTGTTTCCTTGCTCTTCTCCCCAGCTTCAATTTCACTTGTGTCTCGGATTTACAGACAAGTAACATACATGTAACAAAATGTCCCCCAAATTCTTCTCCTCGAGTAAGGACAAACAGCTGCGGTTACCCTTTAGAAGCTACTGTAAAAATAACGCTATAACCTTTACCAATACGTTATTGTTGGAAATAGGTGCCCTGACGACAGTAGCAAAGGCTTACGCTTAAAGGGACACTCTTTTGTTGGATGTCAAAATTGGGTGTGCATCTAATAACAGGTGTAGGTGCATTTATGGACAATTTTAAGCAGACCTCTTGAAGAGGTTACAAGGTCAAACTCATTTACCACAGCGACTGTGGCAAAATTCTAATACCTTATTATAAGTAGTGATGTTGCTTGGAAGTGTGAAGAACACTTTAATCTGCTCTTCATGTCCTCCCATTTTGTCTGAAGGAAAAAATTGTGAACTCTTAAAAGATTGAATGCATTATAGATTCACTGTCAACTAGAAGTGAACCTGAAACTATTATTTACATGTACATCTACATGTAGGTAAATGAGAATTTTAATTACTTTGATCTCTTGTGCTCTTACCAGGATACGAGAAGTTCCGAGTGAATTCCAAAACATTCCATTTCAAGCCATGGAATGCTTTTTAACAGGACTTAAGCCACTTGGACTTGTGACTTCCTATTTTGATCTGACCACGTCCAAACAGTGAGTACTCAAAAGAAGTCTCTTCATTCAGGGTAAAGGGGCAGCTTGGATGGAATGAACTGCAATGGGTTAGAAAAGCCGAACCAGGGCAGTTTTCGCCATTACAACAGTTGCTCATTCATATTTGGGTCAAAAATTAATGATCAGCAAACTTTCCAAAGTTTCTGGCCTAAGTGTGCATCTTTTTCCTTCCCATTCCATCAGGAGAGTGCCTTAATCACAATTGTGCACTCATTGTATTGGAAATCAGCCCTAGATCCGTATTATTTCAAGGATCAATCTTATTATCTGGTGAAGTTTCTTTCACTTCCTCTATTTACCATACTGATTGACTCTTTCCTGAAATGCTACCTGCAAATAATGAATTTTAGGAAAATTAATAAAGAGTGTGGTGGAGAATTGGTGTAGTTGTCAACATGTCTGGCTTGATGTTGATACATGTACAATGTATGTCTGAACAAAAGCGTGATGCAGTTCTCAGGGGCACCCAACAAACGGATGTCTTTAAATTTGTCAGAATTACCTAAAATGGTTCCCATAATACTTTAAAAGCTCTTTTAGTGAGTTTGTAGCTGCCCTACAGAATAAACTGTACATGTTCGGAAGTATGTGTACTAGGGAAACTTCATGTCTAGGTGGCTTTTTCATTTGGCGAAAGTCCTATCAAGCATTACAGGTCTGATCGAAAACTGTACATTACATGGTCGTCTTTTTTTTACCCTAACAATTTAGGGGAAGTTTGCTTAAAATATGATTCTCAAGCAAACTTTGGCAAAAATGATCACATGACTCTTACTCAATTCAGCAAAATTCTAGACTAGTGTTCTTCAATGTGGTTATGAAATTTCTACATGCCCTTCAGACTGTTCACTATTATTTTTTCCAAAATATGTAGCTATAGGAAATCTGTTCAGAAAAATGATTGTACAAAATACTGAAATCTTTGAACAGATTGAAACTGTTGGATAAAGCAGTTACCGGTTAATATGGACACCAATGGGACATGCCATCTTGTCTGTATAATTTATCCAGGCTCTCAGAAAATGTCCTGAACACGTTTTAACGATAAAAAAGCCTACAGCAGACATTTTGACTGGAAAACATACACTGTTAAATTTCTCAATGTTAACCCTTTCACTCCTGTGGGGTTCCCCATTGATGAGTAAAATAATGTCTGGCATTAGACAGAGTAAAATCTATACATGTAAGTCTCATTGGCCCTTACAGGAGTGAAAGGGTTAAATTAACTGTGTGCAACAAGTCTGGCAATGAGGAAGAAGACTATGAGCAATGACTGCAGCAAAAAGCCAGGGAAGTGAAACTGTAATAGGAGGCAGAAAACTTTATTGAAGGACAAAAGTACAAGTGTCAAACACTGGAAGAAAGACAAACAATCAAATGTCGTGCACATGTCACTCTATTTTGCTTTTGTTTTGTTTGTAAGAAAAAATCGTAGCAAACCCATAGAAATCCATCATTATTAGAACAGGGTAAAATGCCTATGATTACCATATAATTGTGACAATGAAAATAGACAGTGCGCACATAACCAGTGATCGTCAAGACGATATACGAGAGTTTGTGACTCAGGATACAGAAAATTGTCAGTTGTCTGTATTAAGTGGGTAAATTTTGGAGAAAATAATTATAATTAAATTTTGTTACTAGGTCTTTTCGTAGGGACAAACGAAACTGTCCACTATAATGAGTGTCCATAGTTTAAGCGAGTGTCTGTAGAGCGGGGTTCCAGTGTACTTATTGACGGGATAAAGTTATCTGACCTTTGAGCAACAGTGGGGCTTTCACATTAATTTTAGTGAGGTGCAAAGATAAGCAGTTGCCAACAGGCCAGAAAATAAATTAAATCTGTCCTGAATAATTATCCTTGAAATAGAATGGCTTCTAATCTGTAGGAAGGGGGTGTGTTTCTTTTTTACCAAAACGTCTAGCTGCTTCAGCATTGTAGGAAATTGGTCACCAGTCCACCCCTCCAGATTATGATTAAATGAATAAGATTTACTCAATAAAATTGCGCTGTGTTACAGAACAACAGATCGCTGGGATGAAGCAGCAACAAGCTTGGTGAAAAATCACATCCAAGGTACAGTACACTGTACATGTACCTTTATTGATCAACCAATCAACTCTAATAACCCACTCCACTACACCTTGTAGCATTCCCACTCTACCCTTCTTACCCAAACCCCTCACTACCCCTACCACAAATCATTTCCACTCCCAAGTCCTACATTTGTAGTTTTAAGTAAAGTAAAGTAAAGTAAAGTAAAGTAAAGTAGACCTTATTTAACGTTGATAACTCGTAACAGTAATTAAACTGACAAACCTGAGGTCGACGGTGCGCTCATTTTACTCCCCCCTCTCCATCAGTGCTCCGTTTTACGGGTATTTAAAGCTACTAGCTACACGGAAAGGAAAGGAGTCGAAACAAGGATGCGAGATCCGAGAATCGAACTCAGGACCTCTTGCACCAAGGCCGCGCACTAACCGACTGTGCCACCCTTTTTTCAAAAATCTTATTAATTCTTGTGCACTACTTAAATTAAATACTCTTAAGCTCTTAATTTTTTTTGCGATCCTAGGAAAGGCATTGAAGAGTACAAATTATGTATTTACTGTGCATTTCATAAATCTGCAGAATCTTATCTGCAAGCACCAACTTCACCAAAATTTGTTTAGGCCACCATCAATCAAACTTCCATACCAAAGCCAAACAATGCTGTAGAATTTTAACTGAGACCATTCCAGAGATTGCTCATTGATTATTATTATCATTATAACATAATAACATAAGTCAATCAGCATCTTTGGTTCTTATGGTAAGAAGCTCAGTACTCTAAATTTATTTATTATGATTTCAATTTGATTGCCAAAAGCCAAAAGACAGTTTGTGTTTAGCTTAATAAAATGTGCGGTAAAAGCAATTCTGCACACAATATTGTTTCATTTTCATTTAGGATGTAAACTTCGGGTTCATGTTCAAAGGCAGGATGAAAAGGGTCGATATCATGTTCTGTTGATGGCAGACTCTGGACTATCTCAGGTGATTAAATAACTGATTACTAAACCAGTGTAATAATTATAATTGTTATTGTGGTAAGGAGGAGTTTGCACCATGTTAATGAAAATAATTATTGAAGGTAAAAAATGATGTTTTCCCTGTCTATTAGAAAAGGGAGTATGCCTCTTAAGCTGCATTTCTTGAGAAGGATAGTGGTTACAATAATAAATTTATCTATCGCATGGAACTTAGAAATGTCAAATTAGTTTTTTGGGTGTTCTTGAACAGCGAGACATTGGCTGAAATCAAACAGGTCAAGTATTCATCAAGGAAAATAATTTCATACTGGTAGTATCATACCGAATGACATTCTAAAACAGTCAACATAATGGTTTACCCTGTTGAATGAAATGAGTGGTATCAGCTAGAGCATCCAAACTACTGGCAGTAATCAAAAGGTTGTCGGTTTGACTCCTGCAAAGGATCGAGCACTCTTCAAATTTCAGACTGTTTGCTGGTTGCAGCCCTCAAATGGAGAGTTACATGTCTCTGCACATGGGGAAACTGTCACGTCAGCCCAATTAATTCCATTGTTATTGAAACAATTGAAAGCACCGATGCAGGAAAATGGAAAAATGCCATAGAAGTGTAATTTAATTCATTGGAATTACTTTTGCAATCATTTCCTTTGTGTTATGAACCTACTGCATGCAAATAGATAACTTGTGTGTTATGGCAAATTGTGCGTAAAATAAAATGTTCAACCCGTACAATGAATTTGAGGCCAAAATTAGATTTGATATTTTCTGTATATGTTGCAGGTCATTTTGTTTCAACGTAGGTCATTTTATTTTAAACTGTAGGTTGAAATTGATAGTAGGAAACATCAACAAAAACCGTGAAACTGGGTTAATCAAGGTGGTTATTAAGGAAAGATGGTGGCTACGCGATGTATGGAAATGACACACAACAATAAAAGCACTCAATTCAAAAACAACAAAATAAGCATGCAGCACGGCTGCAGCACACAGTTTGAGTTCTTTTCTTTGCCGTATTCAGCGAGAAAAATCAATGTGAAATTAAAAATAAAAATAAAAACAAATTGAAGGTTGTGAAAAGAAAAGGAGCATGTAACAATGAATATTGTTCATTCTCACTCTTTACTTTAAAAGCATTCTTACCAGTTGAGTTACATGTAAAGGATAGTTTGCCCATATTGTACAAACGTGAACAAGATGGAATTGGTCACAAAATAAGTACTAAGTTACATTTGAAGTAGTGTTTTCTTTGGCAGTGGGCACCATTTTTCATTGCATAAAGTGATCACTCAAACTATTATTTTTATCATTTTTCCACCAGATGTGCATTAATGATGAACTGGTAATTAAAGGATTTGCAACATATCTTGCTGAAGTGGAACCAACTCCTGGCATTAGCCCATGCAAAGCTGCTAAACTAGAGGCACTAAATAAAACGTTCCAGAGGCAAGGATCTGATGTCATAAAAAATCTTAAAGAGTACATTAGCCATGGCAAGTTTACTGGCAGTGAGCAGTTAAGCAGCACTGATGATGAGAGGACAGATCATCAGAGGCACAATTACAGATCTCTAAGCTCAGGGAACTCTCCTGTGGATATCCTGAGAAAACACGTATCTGATATGTGTGAGGCTGAAAATGGGTTCCATAGTGAACCTGTTCCCCTTACCCCCAGGGGAGTTACCCAAGATGTAATGGCTCAGTCATCGCAACCAAGTGACAATGGCTATTCAAACGGTGCAGGAAGAGAGTCATTTAACAGGAAAATAGAGACCTTATCAATGGAGGAAAACTCTGGGCATGTGCGGTTCCTTTCGTCAAGGCTTCCTGCAACAGGCAGTGGTAATATCCAGAGGTACTCAGCAATCCCACTGAAGTCTCCAGACTCTTTGATATTGAAGCCCATTCTCAAGAAGAGCCCTCCATACCGTGCTTCTCAATACAGCAGTGGCTCATCAAGCGAACCAGAAGAGAGAGACCAAAGAAAAACTTGCAAACCTTTGAATGAGGAGGACTCTGGGTTTTCAGGAAATGAAGTTCATGAACTAGCATCTCATGATGACAACATTTTACTTGCACAGGAAAAGTGGACAGAACTCCCATTAGCCTCTCATGCATCGAGCATAAATGGGCTGTTTGGTAGTAGCAGAGAGACTTCACATTGTATTTCAAAATCTGCACCCAGAGTGGAGACACCAGTGCAAAATTGTGTAGAAAAGTCAAAAGGGGACCAAAACACCCATAGAATACATGTATCTTCTTTAATAGAACATCTAACAAGTGCTAATGAAATGCAGCATACAGAAATTCATGGATCTTCCTACGAAACATCAGGGTGTCGTGAACCTGCAGTATCCTCGTGTAGTTCATTGCAAACCATTCCTTTAGGTACACAATGTAGTGGACCAGTGGGCTATGAGAGCATTGAAGAAGAGCAAATTCTTCTAAAAAGGACACAGCACACCTCCACTAGCCTCTCTTTGCCATCCGTTAAGACACCCCTGCCCTCAGAAATACTTCTTGCCAAGTCTTTAAGTCCATCTGCATGTACCCCAAGTGGTAGAAGAATAACATTTTCTGGTGGTGTTGTCATTCAGACAGAGGGCGCCCCAGCACCAAAGCCAGTATTTACACTTGACAACTCTCTTTTTGCACGTTATCTACGTAAACTAAATGTTTCTTCACCAAGTTTGATCCAGGCGCATGTATGGCCTGCCATAACAAGAGGCCGTGATGTGGTGGGTGTTTGTCCTGCGAGTGAAGGGCCTGCATTGGCTTACCTTGTCCCCATCATGCATCAGTTGGTAGAAGAAAGAGTACTTTATAAAGAGCTTCCTCCATCCAGCGGTGTAAGTTATTAGACCAATGTTGTTGGAACTGTCTAGAGCTTATTGCCTCTTTTGTTATCCAAATGGAAACAGGCAAATTTAACCTATTCACTCCTCAGGCATCCCAGAATGCCCCCAGTTGACAAGTAAAATTGTCTGGCGTAAGACAGAGTAAAATCTGTTAAGTCTCACTCCCAGGGGTCAATGGGTTGATATCATAATAATGTTATGTCACTAGATACATGTACCAGTATATATATTTATGTAATAACTAAAAATTAGTTTATTACGGAAAAGATACCTAATTATGTTAACCATATACTATAATACAGTAATGTAACTGGTAACTAATTATTAATTTTGAATCTTAACCCATTGACTCCCTGGGTTTCTCCATTGACGAGTAAAATCGTCTGGCGTTAGACAGAGTAAAAATTAATATTAAGTCTGGCCGATTTAGGCCGGTTTGGACGTCAAAGGGTTAAAATACTTATCTTTGTTTAATCAAATGTACAGGTCATGTGGATGAAAGAATCAATCACTTGCATTAAAATTCAATGATTAATTAGTGACAAAGAAATGTGCAGAGAACAGTTGAAAGAATAGTGGGTCTCAGTAGACCATTTTGTGTGCTTACCGGTAGTTACCTGGCTAGAGTTGTCCTTGTTTTGATAGAAACCTCACTGCTTTTCTTGTGTAAATTCCAACTACGTGTAATTAGCATGAGAACAACATCATTAACTTAAAAAAGCAAGGAAGTCTGTATCGTAACAAGGTCAACTCCAGCCTCATTTGCATTTAAAGGACAGGTAACTAAGCACATAGCTGTAAAATGGTCTATTGGTTAAATTAATTTCGAGTTCTATGGTGATTTTATTAATTGTTAACTGTAATTTCCTCTTTCAATAGCCAAAGCTTCTCATTTTGGTTCCAACATGGTACAAAGGAGATCAGATTTATTTCCACTGCACTCAACTGCTGTCAAGAAACACAGAAATTCGTGTGCAGCTGATATTTGCTGGTGGTGCAGAGGACAATCAAGTTATTCAACTGATCAATGGGTGTGAAATATTGATTGCTACACCACCATGTTTTCTCCGCATGCTTAGGAAAGGTTGTGTCAATCTGAATAGATTGTGCCACACGGTTTTCAACGATGCAGATATCATGGTTGAAGATTTCACGTCAGAGATCAAAGACATCATGAGACACTATGGCAAGCTATTGAAATCACAGTCCAGTCGCTCAGCTCCACGTCAAGCAGTTGTCATGGCAACGTCATGGAGTGCAGGTGTAGCATCGCTGGTCAAGGCTTACCTTGGAAATCCTGTGTTAGTCATTTCAGACATGATAGAAGCAGCTATTTACAGGGGGGTTCAGCAGATTTCCACTGTGTGTTATGATTCTCAGAGGGATGTCCCCCTGATTGGTAAGGGCAATTTTACCATGATTATAGTGTTACTTTTCCTTTTAAAAATCAATCTTTTTATTTATTTAGGTTACATGTATCAGATTAAAGCAATTTTGCTTTACAGTGTTTGCATTGAATTTTAATTTTGAGTGAGACCAATGGTCCCAAACCATGATAGAAGCAGCTATTTACAGGGGATTGACATTTCTGATTTGCGCACAATAACACAACAATGTTTAGACTTTGATTTCATCTTTTTTAATTGGTCGATGTGAAAAAGTCAAATAGTGAATACTTGTAGTTTTCACTTCCAAGCGAGCCACCAACTTTGGTGAAATTGCATGCAGGTCATCTCGGAGTGTCTGATACACCTGTAAGTCTGTACTTGTAAGTACTCATGCTACATGTACGAGGGAAAGCCGACAGTCGAAGTCATCCTCATAGTATTGTTCAGTTAACAAAGTCTAGGTCCGCTAAAAGACTATGTCCACTTTAACCCTTGTAGTCCTGAGAGAGAGACTAATAGATTTTACTCTGTGTAAAACCATCCAATTTTACTGGTCAATGGAGGTTGCTTTGGGGATAAATAGGTTAATAGAGTTAAATAATTATTGTTGACCGCAAAAATGACCTCAGCTCACTAGTTTTTGAAATGCCAGTCACCAACAACAGGTCTTCTCAGTACACTTAGTAATAATTCATTGCCCTCAGTGTAGATTTTAATAGTTCTGTTTTGTCAGAGTGCATAATGATGACATATTTGTGTTTTTTTCTTACCTTTTGTATCACAGGCTACATCGAATCATTCATCAGTACAAAAGAGCAAGCAAAAGACATCTGTGTTTTTGCGTCCACAGCTGCAGAGGCAGAAAACATTGCGGAAATCCTCAAAGCTAACTGCTATTTTACTCTGATAGCCCACGAGTACTTGGAGCCTCAGGAACTAGCAAGTGTTAAAAGGCAGTGGAACACACCTCACTCTACAGAAGCGATGCCAATATTAGGTAAAGTAATTTTCTTCATTATGAGATCCTTGGTTACCCCATTGACTCTCCGCCCCCTCCCCCACTGACGAGTAAAATTGTCTGGTGTTAGACAGAGTAAGTCCCACTCCTTGGAGTCAATGGGTTACGCTTGGGTGGGTGTTCTGTTCAGATAACAGAGCTCCTTTGTACAGTAAATGAACAATGTGTGCACAAATTGCTAGCTTTCAACCTGGCCCAAACATCAGTGCTAAAAATACCCCCAAAAATGCAGCTTTAGCAGGAGGACTATTGCCCATACCTAATCAAATAGTTATGATGTGTAAATGTCAATTGATGTTTAATACAATATACAATGTACAATCTTCAATGCATCATGAATTGCAAACTGAAGGCACAGGCTTGACTGTAATTCTAGGGAAAGATCTTGTACATATAAAGTTGACCAATCTCCATATAGTGGCTGTTCAGGGCCATTGAAATACATGCAATGGAACAACAGAAAAAAAAAATCCCTCATAATTTTTTGAAATCCGTGCCAAAGATTACACCAATTGTAGACAAAATTATATCGGACAGAGAATAACATCCAATGGTAGAGCACAATAGAATGGAGTAGTGATGTTTCACTGGAGAAAACCCGAGGGAGAATTTCAGAAAATGGAGAGTTTCAAACTGTGTATTTGGCGTGCGATCGCAAACTATCAGGGCTCCTTACAACAAAATACGAGGAATATCTTTTACACAAGATAGAAAATACAAGAGGATAACTTGCTTCTGAAGGTTCGTTTATTATTTACCTGTCATATTTAATGTGCGCCTGCCATGTTGGACTTCTGCTTTATCAATTTGATTGAACTGGTGGGGGGGGGGGGGGGGGGGGAGGGGACCCTATTTATACGGAACCCCTGCGTTTAAGAATCCCAAATAGCCAAAGACAAAGCAGTTGGCTATTTTCAAGTTCAGCCAAGAAGTTGAACCAGGAACTACCAGGATCGAATTCATTGAGTGGTCAGAGTGGGTCTTAAACCCAGGATCTCCGGATCTCAAGACAAAGTACCGGTAACTGGTTACCAAGTAGCTCTCTTTTTGGTAAAATGTATGAAGACAGGTTGAAGTGGTGTGTAACCTTTCTTTGGATCAATAATTAGGGCATCTCTGTTTTGTTGAAGGTTAGAGTGGACCCATTATCTAATAATAATAATTCTAATTATTATTATTATTATTATTATTATTATTATTATTATTAAATTACACAAAATATATCATGTACAGTATACATTACTTACCATATTGGTACAGGTGTACATGTATTCTCAGTATTGGACTGGAACTACAATAAGCGCCAAAAGGGTTGAGACACTTTCCCTTACTCGGACAAATCCCTCCCCAAAGTCTTTCCATCTAACCCCCTCCCCCCAAACAATGTTGTTTTCTTATCACCAACTCTTTTTCTGTTACCAACATTGAAGGGGGGAGGCGGGGGAAGAGGGGGGCGTGCGAGTGGAAAATGTAACATTAAGGTGATTTTTCTCAAATTGCTGTCTTCCCAGTTCAGTGTCTCAACTATTTTTGTCGCATATTGTAGCTTGCAATGGAGGCTAGTGCAGGAGAATATATTAAAAAGTACTTGCATTTGAAAAGATTACCCTGCATTAGCCTCCATTGCAAGCTAGTTCTAGTCCAATACTGAGCATGCGAATATGGTCTATGGTTGCTGCAGCTGTATCCTAAACCTACATTTCGAGCAAGTAAACATTTTGGAGCGAAGTATTCAAGGCAATTGGCAGGAGATGACAAAAATAAGGGAGCGTTTGTTATTATGGCTCTCACCTTTGCAGTACAGACTGTTTTTTTTGCTGCTGACTTGAAGGGAAGTTGTTAAAAAGGACAAAAAGAAAAAAAGTCATGTGGCTGCAGTTATACCTAACAGCCTTCTAGTAATCTCACTCTATACTGTACATGTAGTTATCTTCATTTTAATTAGTTTCTAATTTCATGGACTATTGTGCTTATGGAGGGAAGAGTTTGAAGTCTTCGTTTGTCATTCACGTTTAAAGTTTATTAAACTGATATGTGGTGACTTTTAAAAAAGTGTTTTAAAACATGGCTGATTCTTTGGTAGACTTCAGTCACATTTTTTATGAAAAATTTTGAAGAGATGTATTGCGCATCCTACCAAGGGTCTTACTACATTTACATGTATACTGTAACAGTTACGGTTTTCATGTTATTACTTATCTGCCGTTGCATTGGCCAATTGGTCGGTCATGTATCAACCAACTTGTTTTATTTGTTGGCCGAAACATCGGTTGCAAGTGATGTAGAGTTTGTATGTCGACCAATGCATTGACCGACCAAAACCATAACCCCCTTTCTTTGATTGACTTATCTTACTTGCAGTCATGACTGACGGAGTCATAGATCAAATGAACATCACAAATGCTTCATGTGTAATACATTATAACTTTCCTGGCTCAAAGACAACGCTGCGGAAGCGACTAAGTACCCTGGCTGAGACATTCACATCATCAGAGGTGATAATTTATCACAGTTGTTAGTAATAAATGTACGTCAGTAGTTTTATTCTCATTATGTTTAGGTTAATTTTCTTTGTTTACATGCAAGTAATTACATAGTCAACTTAAAGTGCAATTTGGAATAAATGAACATCACTAAATTTTTTCAAAGACTAATAAGAAGGTTTGACTTGTGTGATTCATGCTTTTCAACAAAAAAAAATATGAGTGGTCATTAGTTTATTCCAATTTGATGGAGAGGAATTGTGTGGTTATCAAAGACATGTTAATTGCATGGAGTAACAAGGTACAAGTACACAAGAAGCATTTTCATGATGATCCATTTTTTGTGTGTGCACATGTATGTGAACTGAGATCCTCAGTTCTAAAACATTTCAATAATCAGAGATACTGTTACCACCAATACCTCACTTTAAGATGTCATAAAGTACTACTTTTTGAATGGCCGTTATTCAGCAGGAGATCATTTTAAGTTTAAGGTAACTGACAGTGCTACTAAACATACATGTAATGTATTGGTTTGTTTCCTCAAGGAACATGGCTGCATTTCTGTTATGTTTGTCACTGACAAGTGCAGGCCTGAGTTTCCTGCTATTGTTGCTCAGCTAGTGAAGAGATCTGGACAAGAGGTACCATCATCACTGCAAGATATGGTAACTGAGATCACAGCTCAGGCAAGTTAATTAAAGAGCCACTAATAAATCTTTCTAAAAGTAGGAGGTTTTGGTAAACCCACCAACCAAACCAAACCCACCAGAGATACAGCTGTGTTGCTGTGTGTTACCCTGAGAAGAGGTTTAACCTCACTAGTGGTGCAAGTGAGGTAGTGAACTTCACATTGATTGTTGGGAAGTTTGAAGCATGGGGAAGAAGAAATCAAGGGCAACTCTGCTAGTAACCACCACAAAAAGAAAATTCAGTCAACGGCTTTGCGGAATATGAAGTACAAATCACACAAGCAAGGGGGACTAAAAACAAAATCTACATTGTATCTGGTTAAGCAGGCTAAACATTAATGATCTAACTGATGGGCCATCAAGCAACTGCAGGGATCCCCTGAAAAGAGGCCCGAGGCTGCCTTTAGCTGCTTAAAAGGGCCAACACAGATCAGGATTGCCTCAAGCTTTACCTTTCTAATGTGTAACTATAATTTTTACATCATCTTATGGTGTATAAGGGAAATGGTCTTTTCACAGACAGTGCCAAGTAGTCATTGGTGATATTAATTTTAGATGTCAGTGATTTCTTGCCTCTAAATCTTCCACTCAGTCTTCCATTCAGTTTGTCAGTTCACGAAACCAGGAATCTCCTGAATATTGAATGCAGCCCTTCCTCCTGTTCCTTACCTTCCACACTCACTGAACAAGGCAACAATCACTAAAATTGCAGTCTCTTTGTTACCTTAAGTTACATACCAACAACACAGGTACTGTAACTCCATGTATATTTCACTCCTTTTATGATAATATTATACAATAATATGACAGGAGTCAAAGTGCAAAAATAATATAACGTGTGCATTTTAAGGAGTTTCTCACCTTAAGAGTGAATGTTTTAATTTGGTTCAAACATAGTTTTGTATTCATGCTTGTTGTCTACAGGAAACAGAAAGGAAGAAAGAGTTGTGTTATTATCTGAAAGCTTTTGGAACTTGCAGGTACCATGAACAGTTATCATCAGTATTAATTTTTTTTCTAATTGCCCACAGGCAACCCATGAAACCACTGAAGATAGGATGCTAATTGTGTTTTTGTGCTGTTAGGCCTTGATCATGTGACCTTATTTAAGTAATTAATATTAAGGGCTTTTCTAACCCTCCGATCCAACCACCTCCCTCCCCCCTCCTGCCCTCTTCGGGAGATACTGTAACCATTGAAGCAGGGAACATAATTATTTCCAATCTCAAATGCCAACTAGACATTAAGGGTTTTACATCTTTGATAGGTTTAAGACCCAAAATAGACGTTGCAGCATGAGACATACTCTGTGTGAGAAGCTTGATAAGCCACTTCGAGGAATTCCTACATCCGGGATAGTCAAGGTGGGTTTCAAATTGAATACATGATTGCAAAGTATAGCTGGCAAAAATAATAATAATTTCCCTTGTTGATCAATTGGCAAGAAACGAGAGTACTCTGGCGGAGGTTTAGCATTGAAATTCATCAGCAAGGTTTGCATGGATTTCTGCACTGTTTTGAGCTAACACATGTCGACAATCTTGACGTTTCTCAAAACATTTTGTGTGTGTTCCAAAGGTCAAAATGCTGATTGATTTGTATCTGTCGAGTTAGAAAATAAAAGTCATCACAGGGCATTGACTTTTTTTCAGGTGTTGGTTCTAAGTGTCGAGAGTACCTCTTGTTATTGGGTGAGAATTATTGGACACAGACCTGCTGAGGCACACAATGCAGGCTCTTTTTGTCACACTGCAGATAGCAAAGAGTTTTTGGAATTGACCATGTCCATAAGTGGATGGTTTGCTGATCCATTGCTTAGAATCAAACATGAAGTGGTTTCAGTTGGAGACCTGTGTGCTATCATGTCTGCAAGCAGCTCTTTTCACAGGTATTTTAACTACTGTTTCAGACTCGGTTGCTCAAAGACCAATTAAGACAAACCTGGATTGCAGGAAATTAAATTGCAGTTTTTTTACTGATCACAAAAAAATTTCCTCAAGATTTTTTAGCCTTCAAGTTTAACCTATACATTTTGTTTTTGTTGAGCGTAACATTACATATTTACCGGTAGGTTTTTTTTTTGGACAAGCAAGCAAATCCTCAATTGGCGCTCAATTGTGGTTACATGTAATAGCCTGCTTTTGAACAACTGGTGTCAGTGGTGCCCCTCTTCTTAAAAATTCATATGAATCTTGCACCAGCTGCGTTTTCTTGACATGCTTAAAGAAGGACATGCTAATTCTATTTGCCATTGGAAATCAACTTATTCTGAAATTGTTATAAATACACCTCATAATAATAACTTTTGTTGTTACATTTTTCTGCTTTCAGAGTTAAAGTGTGTCACATAACAGGCAGAGACCCCCATAGCAACAAGCCAAAGTATGTTGAGGTAAACTCAGTTCCACATCCTTCATATGCTTTCATAAAGTGCTCTGTTTTGCAATGAAAATCAGGACCTTTGTAACTGTTTGCTGATGCCGGCTATTCAAAATTTTTTGAGTGGGTGGATATTCTCAACGCAGTAACTGGCTGCTGATGACAGCCCTGAGAGTCGTCAAAATTAATGTTCTAGCCTTTGCAAGTGTGGCCAACCACTTTGATTAAGTGTTGATTTCTTGTGATCACGTTTTTGTTTGAAAAAAGAAGGCCATGTGTCCTTTGATAATGTCTTTGATTCAAGGACCCAGTAATATTGTTTCCCCTCAGATTCAGTATGTGGATAAAGGAGATTTTGAAGAAGATGTTCCCGTTGATAGACTCCTACAACTTCCATCTCAGTTTCACTCATTCCCTTTCCAGGTACGGTACTTGTAATGGTTGGTTACGATAACCTGAGCTAGGGTTTTAACAAGATTACCACATCTTGTCTCATGTCTCTTAGAGATGATTATGTCCAGAAATTTACTTAATTAAATGCACACCGTTTGTAATTTTTATGATGAATTGGTAAGAGGACTTTGTGTCGTCCAATTCTGTCTGCAATCATACGCATCCGATTTTGTTATCACTTGTATGATTACAGACCGAATTGGGCTCCACTCAGTCCTATTGCCATTACTTATTATTCAACTGCAGTCAGCAGAGTACAAATAACACCCAAAACGAGTACAAGTATCTCACGGTATTTGAACTCCAAAAGCCAATTAATGCTAATCCCGGATTAAAACTTAACCAAGGAATATATTTCCCTTTGCCCAAATGCTATTCAACGCTGATATTCAGCAAAACTTTATGCACCTATCAATGTTAA
This sequence comes from Montipora capitata, assembly GCA_949126865.1. Taxonomy (NCBI): domain Eukaryota; kingdom Metazoa; phylum Cnidaria; class Anthozoa; order Scleractinia; family Acroporidae; genus Montipora; species Montipora capitata. The sequence goes on along the minus strand of OX421447.1, from coordinate 45,295,607 downwards.
GCCATGGGACTTTGACTGTGAGGTCTGTCCCCAGGGTGGGGATTTTGATTGTGCTACATATCCCCAGAGTGGGGAATTTGACATGGCCACCATCTTGGATAATGATGGTCATCAATCTTGTTCCCAGAGCTTTTCCCTCCACAAGTAGTGAGAGAAAAGCCCTGGGAACGAGGTTGCTCAGAAAAAACTCTGCCATCCTAGAAAACATCCAGAAGGCGTTCAAATGAACTTCCCGCATTCGTGAGAGATGGCTGAACAAAAGGTGAGTGGTACATACATTGCACTCTCATAAGGGTATTATTTTGGCCACCTTTACTCGTTGTCGCAGAGGTGGGGAATTTGACTCAGTTTTTCAGAAAATGTCATACATTAATGATGTTTTTTACCAGGCTATTCAAGTGTTTGCTTGCAGAATACAGCCAATAGACAAAGATACAGCATGGACAGTCCAGGTACATAACATGCGGCTATTCATTTATTCTCTTTTGTGACATGAACCAGTGGTTAAACAGTCAAGGTTAATTTTTATCATGTCATTTGCTGAGTCAGTACATTATATTCTACAATGTTAAGTTTCTGAGCTATGTATCTACCTCTTGGTGGACATGTCGACTTCATGTTCAGAAAGTAATTTTATTGAGCAGTGTTTGTCTAATGGCCACCCAAAACTGAGAAAGGTTAAAAAGCTTGAAAGATTAGCCAATCAGCATTGCAAATTTGATTAGTGTGGGTAATCAAATGGTGACGAGTGAAATTAGGGAATAACCTTTAGGCGAGGGAAATTATTTGATTTTGGACAAAACGCAAGTGAAAGTATTCCCTAATTTCACGAGTATACGATTTGATTAGCTATTAGTATCATGGGTGACAAATTACATTCATAAGACGCCATTTTGGCACTGTAGGAAAGTTGCCATGGCAACATTGTAATTTCACATGTGAAATTATAAATTCGAGCCAAAATTGAGGAGTAATTTGTCACTCGTGTTATTAATGATGAAACAGGCTGCAATTTAGAGTGGTTAAACGTTTCCTGAACTCATAACCTTCAATCAAATTTGAACAAACAAACTGGCAAACTCTTTGACGAAAAAATTGAAAAAAAAAAAAGGTTTAAACACTTGCTAGTCAGCATTCGTGCGAGTTTAAGGATGAAACATCTTCCATTTATTATGGTTAAACTTTTCCGGAAGGCGTTTACAACCTTCAGTCAAGTTGGAACACCCAAATTGGCCAACTCAATGAAAATGACTGTTGGTCTGTGGTTGTCATCGACCTTGCAGTCATTCTACGTTTTCAATTTTATTATTATTTTTATTTAACCTCGTCCACATTGTAAAAACAGAAAAAGAAAGCAAGTATGGACAGGGATGCCACAACAGCGAAACCATTTATTGTGGTCCCAAACAAAAATTGCAAGTAAATTATAATGAGGTTAAAATGCTACAGTTAAGTGGTCGAGCCGTGTTGCACTTCAGGCAGACAGATTTCCAGGTTTGATGATTTACAGGATCGTATAGATTCAGGAGAGCGTTCATGTGAAATTCAAAAAGTTTAAATTTGAAGGATTTCAGCGATAGGGAGTTGAGTCTTATAGAAGAAGGTAGAGAGTTCCAAATCCTGCTTGTGCGGATGAAGAAAGAGCGTTGACAGGTTACAGTTCTGCATTTCTCTTGAAGTAAAGGTGGTAATGTCATTGTTATGGGATGATCTTGTTACTCTAGTAGTCTTCCGAGGAAGGGGTAGAATGTCACTGTCAATGTCTATTAGACCATTGGTAGCCTTGTATAAGAATATCAAACCCATCATCTCGTGCATGTCAGTAACTAACTTATCGGTAGTAAATTGCACTGCATAAGCCTTTCCTTATATGACATTTCTGTTTGGAAGGGTAACATTAAAATGTATTTGGTAGCCCTTCTCTGTACTTGTTCGATACATTTAGTCGGTTCGATTGATTGGGGGGACCAAACCTGTGTTGCATAGCCCAAGTGCGAACGGACAAGGGCCAAGTACATGGCTCGACGTGTGCTTGATTTATTGATGTACCTCGATGATCTACGAACAAAACCCAATAGCTCATTAGCCTTATTAATAACTGTGTTCTTGAGGGATAGTGAGAAAGTTAATGAAGCCCGCATTAAAAGGGTATCATCATTTTTCCGAATTTCAGGGAAAACACTTTGTCAAACACCTTATTGAAGGAAAAGAAATGGAAGGAAGGGTTGTATTAAGGTACACGTTAGCTTGTATTAACATAGCTTCCAACGCGGACGTTCTTAGGCCTTCGTCGTGCGTTCCTCCCCCTCCCCCTCCCCCTCTCCTTGTGTTGTAGATAGCCAATCGCATGCTGCGAACGAATGCCATAAAAAAACACGAGTTTATCCAAAACTGGAACACGGTCTCTGATTGGTCCATAATCCACGAACGGAAGTGGATTTTCGTTTGAGCAGACGTTCGTGGGGGAGGAACGTGTGATGAAACCCTGAGAACGTCTGCGTGGGAGGCTAGAATTAACGTGGTAGCTTATTATTTATTTTTCTTTTGGTAATAAGGTAATTTTTTTTCTTATTCCACCAGAGCTTAATTTGCTTTTTGCAGCATGAAACAACTAGAAATGTTCTCACTTCTTCCTAAGATGTAAAATATTCGAAAAGTAGAAAGATCCTCGCACTTAACTGGACAATTTAAGCAATTAATATTGTATTTTTTTTATAGACACCTGAAAAGTTCAGGCCCGGGTTTCTCGAAGCATGGTTAAGCGCTAACCAGTGTTAAATGCTATGGAAACCTTATAGGTTCAGGGGCACCCAACGAGAATATAGTTCAAAACCACTTTAAAATATCATTTTTAAACGTATTTTGGTATTTTAACGGTAGATATAGGCATATTTGTATCCCCTAAAAATTTGTTATCTGTTCGGATTTCCTAGCTGAAAGTCTAGTGATCCGAACATTTTAGGGATCACTTACCTTTTCGAAAATTTCAGCCAAAAAAAAAGGCTTCCCGAAAATTCTAGGTGACCTTTTTAGGGTAAAAATCCGTTAAAAATGGGCAATTATATCATTTTTTAGATGTTCTAAAATCCTAGGACGGGCAGGCAAGCAAGAAATTTTAGAACAAATGTTCCGAAAATTCTAGATCTCAAATCGTCTTCCGAACAGATATTTTCCGAAAATTGACGTTGGGTGCCCCTGTAGGTTTTGATACATCTTAACCAACGGTTAGCCCTAACCAGGCTTTGAGCAACCGGCCCAAGGTGGCTTCAGCAGGATTCGAACGCATGACCTCTGCGATGCCAGGAGTGCAATGCTCAACCAACTGAGCTGTGAAGCCACTCAGTTGGCAGCAGGTCAATTTGTTGGGCTCACTTGTCTCTGTGAAAGGACTTAATGAGTGAACTAAATGTAAATGAATATATTTGAATTGCGTGTTATAGACGAAAGGTAGAAGTGATACTCGCGTTTCAAATATATACATTTATTTCATTCATGTAAAATACTACATCAACCTTGTACGTGTATTAATAATACTGTACGGTATATTTGTAGAGCGCTTTACATCAAAAGTTTAGTAAAATCCACATAACCCTAACAGTAAAAAGTGAACAGCAAAGTTATAAAACTACGTCAGTTGAAAAAGCCATATCTTTAACGTAGATTTAAAAGAAGAAAGGGATTCCCAAGTTCTGAGCTCCAGTGGGAGGTTGTTCCAAACAGAAGAGGTATTAGAGAGCTTTAGATTCTACGGCGAGGACGAGAACGAGAAGGAGTTTTGACTGCCCGTTTATAGCGAGAATACTAAGGAGATTTATAACCCGTGCGCTTAATCTTACTCTTTGTTAGCAGCATAGGTTGCTCAGTTATTCTTATTGCTGGTAACTGAGCCTTTTTGCTCCTCAAAAAATGCCAAAATTGCTACCGTGTTGTTGACTTGTTTTGATTCGACGACATTTTTGCAAAATCTCGTACTAAAATGACGACGGCATCATGTTTTTCCCACCAAAATGACGCTGGTTTGCGCGCGCGCTCACTGTTATCTTATGGGAAAATCTCGTACTCGTAGTCGTTCTGGTACTAGAATCTAAAGCTCTCTAGTAACAAAGGAACGGCGACAATAGGTCATAAGACATCAAATTTTGTGTAAAGAGCAACTCTTGGTAGGAAGATCTTTAGGTCACTCGATGTTGCTGTTCTCTTGCTCATCCTAGTTTCTTTGGCAATGTCCAGCATATTAAGTGCTAACTGCACTTTATGTTACCTCTGAACTCACGACCAGGGAATTTGACAAACCATCTATATCCTGTACGGACCATACCTAGACAATACCTCCAAGTTCGTCATTTCATGCGATGAGCTTTTTGTTAATTGTAATGTCTCTCCATGCTATTTTTTGCAGCCTAGGCAATACAATGTGGCTTGACCCTTTGGTAGAAAGAAAACATCTAAAGAACATCAACGTTACGACCAATCAGCTAAACATCAGAATGGCGATACTTAAGGAAAAATTTGCGACCGATAACAAACAAGTAATAATTGTTTAATTTAGTCAGGACTGTATTCGTAAATGCAAGTCTCAGGGATTCTACGGGTCGGGGAAAACCAGGAAGTAATAGATTTTGAGATATTGGATGTCCGGGCTTAGAAAGTCATGAAATTTAATTGTGCGTCGTGGTCAGAAAAATGGTCGTCATTGTGCTAAAGGAATGAGGCGTTTTGTGTTTTGGTCTGTGGTCAGTGAATAGAACATAAAAAGAATAAGTATTGAATGAAAAACTCATTAGACAATTTTTCGAAAGCTTAATAACTTTTACTGCCTTGTTAAATATCCTGGAGAAAGAGGAAACATTACAAAAAGAACTCGAAGGCCTTTGTTTTGTTAAATATGTCAAAATTATGAAGTATTGTGAAATCTTTGTTATCCCCTTCTGTGCGACGCTTTTTTCCCCAGCTGTGTGCTCCTCTTTGACTCGATGGAACATATAGCTGCTTAGGCAATGGTGTTCTATACTCTTCTTAACCGGGTGGAATTGCTTGGGCGATGACAATGCTAGAAAGTTTGGCTTAATCATAATTTTTCTTGTCTCCATCTGTTTTGCGAACTGTTTCTTGTCTTGTAACTCAACTCTTTTCTTACAGCATCTGAGGCTATTGAGAAGTTTATGCGAGGGAGTCATCGATCTGTCACCTTCAGAAGGGGGAGCCAGTGGTTTGGCTGAAAACAGGTTTAACGACATTCCAAAACCTTCCATACAATTGTTACACTCTCTTTTACATTCTCTGTGCTGTTTAACATTGTTATCTTTTGAGATTTCGATGTCACAGTGGTGAACCATTTATTTTATTAGCAGACTCGTTTCTGAAATAGATAAGGATATTGCTAGTTTACCAGGCGACAAAGCAAGCAAATGTGAATATAACCTCGGCGGGCCTGTATATGAAAGATCCCAAATGCAAGACCATTGTGAAACAATTTGCACCAAAACTGCCGAATGTAACGGACTTTGCAATGGCCAGAAAGCTTGTGAGACTAATTGCAAAAAACGTTTTTTGGAAAAGAGAATCGGTGTTTTCTTGCCGCAACGCCTCTCGCATTATTGCAAGGAACTTCTCACCCATTGCATAGTGTAACACTTGTCCTGCAGTTTGTAGCATCGGTCATTGTAAATGTTTCTTTGATTCATATGATCATCGAAAACGAGACAAGTTGCAGGATACGTTGCCCAGTGTAACACCCTGTTTCGCAAGAAAGTTGTGACATTGCGACACAAGTTGCCGGAGTGTAACAACTGGTCAGAAGCTTCAATAGACCTTATTGGAGTTGAGCCTGCAGGCACATTTTCTTTCGTTTAAAACTTCACGCAAAAGAGGCTGAAGGGTCAGGGCCCGGTTGTTCAAAAGCCGATTAACGCTAATCCCAGATTAAAAATTAACCAAGGAGTTTATTTCTCCACAACTAAATGCTGTTCAACGTTGATATTCGACAAAACTTTACATTAGAATAAGTCAATCTTGAAAAACAAAAATAAGCAAAACAACCTTTCACCAAAAAGTTGAAAACATGAAACAAAAGTTTACGCTAATCCTGGATTAAGCTAAAAGGCTTTCGAACAACCGGGCCCTGTTCGATACAAAATGACCCCTCAGCCTCGTTCATGTGGCAAAACCGCTGATAACTCCGATAAGGGTTATGCGGCCAGAGGGACCACCACTGAAAGGCGTTGTCTTAATTGGAAACTTTCCTTATTACTTGTTAGTCACAGTAACTGTGAATAGACCAGCTCGTGGGATCGTCGTCGAGGGTACCTGGGGCGACCTTATTGTACGTGTTTCTTAGTCTAAAAAAGTTGTTAGAGTGTCGGAATACAGACTGTCAACCGATTGTCATCGCAGTGTTGTTTCTATCTGCGAAATTCCGAGCTCTATTCCTGTAAAAGTCGGATGTGTAATTTTCGTTTCTTGTTTCGCTTTCTAGTGATGAGCACAACCCTGTTCTTGAAACAGTGGTTTTACCCGACGACGGATTCCAGCCAGTTTATGTTTCTGCTGTGCGAAACCCCAATCTCTTCTTTATCCAGTTGAAGTCATCAGAAGAAAGGTAATTTTGTGGGGACTTCTGTCTAAAGACCGAAGTATGTCTTAACGGTCGGAGGCCCTTGGTTTCGAGAGGATTCAACTAAAGATATAGAAAACACTAACAGGCGAAATATGGTCCTTATTCGCGCGGTGGCCAAGTAAAGCTATGATCCTCGCAGTTTTGAACGCAATTTTAGCAATTGCGTAGAAAAGAATGAAAAAGTCAGGACTTCAACGGGGTTTGAACCCGTGACCTCATGATTCATTTCATATATCATTTCATCCGTTGATTCATTCATCACGGGAACATTTGAACCCACAAATGACCAGCTCCCAACATCAGTGGCTTCAGTTGGTTGGAGCGTCGCACCGGCATCGCGAGGTCACGGGTTCAAACCCCGTTGAAGTCCTGAATTTTTCAGGCTTCTCAACGCAATTGCTAAAATTGCGTTCATAACTGAACGGATCATAGCTTTACTTGATTTCATATCCGGAGTTCAATATATGATTAACTTCATTTATCATTTCCTCCGTTGTTAATATCTAGCCAGGGAAGAACTTACAGTAGTGTAAATGGGAATTTGTATGAGGATGAATTTGTTTTGATCAAAGTAAAATCGGTGAGAATGTTTGAGGATGATTACGATGATGGCGACAGCGACACAGGTGATAGACGAGGACGTTGACGGAAAACGGTCATGTATAGTACAATACAGTACAATCAGAAACCCATAAGGGTTGAAACGTGTAACGGCCCCTTGTGTGCTTGGAAACAAGCTTCTGAATATTCGATTTGCTAAGTACCATATTTGGAACAACAAGAGCGAGGGGTTTCCAAATATGGTACTTAGCAATGCAACATTCAACCAATCAGTTCGCACTGAATATTCGGAAGCTGTGAACGCGCGTTACACGTTTCAACCCTTATGGGTTTCTGGTACAATACAATACAACTTTATTGATTCCGTCTACTAATGGTTTTTCAGAAACCATTACAATGAGATGTATGTAAGAAACAAAATACAATATGAAGTACCATAAATACCATTGTCATAAATGAAGTAATACATACGTTAAACATCCTCAAAAACTACCGACGAATTAAAATACACATCATAAGATTCGCGTTGCATTCACCAATTAGCATCATAACATAAATTGTCTTTAGACAAATGACAATACACCCCCTACCCCCTTATAGTAATGTTTTTTTTATTTTGTT
>OX421447.1:45270309-45282809 GCA_949126865.1 Montipora capitata | reverse complement strand
CGGCCATCGTGAGAATCGAGTTGAGCTTGCTCAATGAAGCTTCCAATAAAAATACATGGCATTCTCGCGTGACTTCAGTGACGTCGGAATTTCTTCCTCCGACACCATCTTGAACCGCTGGAGTCACGTGAGTATGCCATGTATTTTTATTGGCTGCTTGATTAAACCAAGCTCAGCTCGATTCTCACGATGGCCCCACACATTGAGGAATTTGTCTCGCCAGGCCAAAAATATCAAACATGTTTGGTTTTTGTCCTCACGGCCTCGCGAGGCGAATTTCTCACCACAATTTCCCCGCACACGTGAGGAAACTGCTGAGCAAACCACCTCGCGAGGCAGTTTGCTCTGCTCTTTCCTCAAGTGTGCGGCGGGCTTAAGAAGAAAGGAGAACGAACCGATTGTGGAAACCACCGAGAAATCTCTCTGCTGTCCATTGCTGGTAAAGCTCTTCCTGAAAGTCAGTGTGAATTTCGAGGTGGCAAATCCACCACAGAAATGATACTTAGCCTGAGTCAGCTCCAGAAAAAGGCAGTTGAGCAGCAGAAAGCAATTTTTCACAAAGGCTTTCGACACTGTGGACAGGGAAACCCTTTGGAAAGTGTTGGAAGCATATGGATGCCCAGACAGAGTGATCAATTTCATCAGACTTTCCATGATAGAATGATGGGAAAAGGGATATCAGTGACGCGTTTGACATCACGCATGGTGTTAAGCAAGCTAGGATGTGTCCTGGCTCCGACACTTTTCACACTTTATCTCGCTGCAGTCCTGGAAACCATGGGAAGCATGTTCAACCTTACTCGACTAAAGGCATGCACCAAAACCCGAGAAGTGTGTATTCGGGAGGTTCTGTGTGCAGATGACTCAGCATTCGTTGCCCTTGAGCCAGAAAATATGCAAGAAATTGTTGACCGTTTCTCTGCAGCCGCAACTGACTTTGGGTTGAAAATCAACGTAGCTAAGACACAACTCCTCTACCAGCCCCCATTTGATGGGAAGACTGCTGAAGACGCTCAGCCGAGCATACTGGTCAATGGAGTGGCGCTGAAAACCATCGAATCCTTTACCTACCATGGCAGTACAGTAACCGCTACAAACTCGTTAGACCTGGAGGTGGCCGAAGGATCCAAGGAAGCAGCCACGAAAGCCTATGGTGCTCTGTACAAGCGTCTCTGGTCACGCCAAGACATCCAGCTCTCAACGAAGATCAAAGTTTATAATGTTGCTGTTCTCCCATGTCTGCTGTCCTCTGTTGAATGTATGACACTCTACCGAAAACACATCAGAAAGCTCACCAGGATCTAGACTCATCACCTCCGCCACTGCTGCATATTAATTGCCAGGATAAAGTGCCAGACGTAGAAGTTCTGAAGCGAGCTGGTACCTATAGCGTGGAAGCCCTAATAACAGCCACTCAGTTACGATGGGCTGGACGCGTGAGGAGGATGGCAGATGAGCGCATACCCAAACTGCTGCTCTATAGAGAGCTGCAACAGGGAATACTGAGGAAACGTGGGGGACAAAAACTGAGATTCAAGGATGTATTAAAACGCCACCTGAAGATGAGTGGGGTGGACGTTGCCCACTGGGAGAAACAGGCTCTCGACCTACATAAATGGCGAACTGTGGTGCGCAACTCACGTACCAGAGTGGAAGAGAGCAGACGAAGTGACCACGAAAAGGTACACATAAGAATAAACTGTGTTCCGGACCACGATAACTTTACTTGCGACAGCTGTGGACACCGCTGCCGCTCAAATGTGGACCTAATGGCCCACAAACGAGCCTGCCAAACATAACTGGCAAATGTAGCTAACTACTCACATCTACAAGTCATCATCGATATACAGATGGACTACCGTACCGATAAAACCGAGATGACAGAGAGACATTGCACGCTTACCCAAAACTGCAGTTGCACGGAAATGGTAGGGAATTCCGAGCTTTTAGAATCTCTGTACGGTGGCCAATTTACATTATCAACTCCGTTGATAAAACCAAATTTTTGTATACTACTTCCCCACAGACGCAGCACCACAGTTTCTTTAGAAACTACCCCTTCATGCTGCTGAAATAGGCGATTTTCATATAATCAGCTGTCATGAATCTGGAAGAACATTGAAAGCATCAGCGAACCGCTTGACCGCCCATTCGCCGCTTATACCTTGTTGTACGCGTTTTGAAACAGAACGGTCGTTCTATCTATTTTTTTGTTAAGAGTTTCACTGTATACTGAGAAAAAGTTAGAATTTTAAGTCAATCACGAAACTGCCCTCCTATTAGATGCACATGTTCTATCACTTGTTAAGTTATGCATTTGCACACCTACAGGGAATGACTGGAGTGATGCAAGTAGTGATGCATTCTGGGAAATGGTCACTGATCATCTGCTTTTCGCCAAGGTACAGCAATATTTTTTCTTGTGTTTTTGATCACTCGAAGAATTATAAAGAATCCTCCGTACTGTTGTACTTCCAACCGAAAACTGACAAAATGTACGAACAATATTTTTTGCTGCTGCCTTAGAAATAGGAAGCCTTACACTGCTTTGACCTATGTATTAAAACCTGACAAACTCTTCTTTTTCATTTAGGTCCCTTATAAGTTTAAGTGCAAGCTTAATTGTCTTCCTGTGTAATTCCAAACGAAGCCATTGTTTGAGGGCTCCCAAGAAAGCTATACACAGGCCGCTGTCACGTTATTTTAGGGCTTGTTTACCGCGCACCGATGGCTCATTTGGTTGAGCACCGGGCTGTTACGCGGGAGGTCGTGAGTTCAACTCCGGCCGGACCAACACTCAGGGTCTGTAAATAACTGAGGAGAAAGTGCTACCTTTGTAATAACATCTGCAAATGGTTAGACTCTCTTGTCTTTTCGGATAAGGACGATAAGCCGAAGGTCCCGTCTCACAACCCTTCATTGTTCACAATCCTGTGGGACGTAAAAGAACCCGCACACTTGTCGTAAAGAGTAGGGCATGTAGTTCCCGGTGTTGTGGTCTGTCTTCTGTGGTGTATCATGGTTGGGAGGGTTAATGCTCGGAGAGGGCCGTAAGTTAGAAAACTGTAACCGGTTATTACGTCTCCCTCGTTAAATAAAGATATTGAATTGAATTGTTTAGGGGAAATCTTTTGTTAATCACGAGTTCAAAACTTGAAAATGGCATTCTGATAAAATTATCGTTACATCACAAACAAGATGATTCTCGCAAAACGGACCTTCATCCAGGCGATTTGCCATAAATTTGAAAAACGTCGGACCGATTTTCTTAAAGATTACCCAAATGCAGTCCGTTTCAACTTGTCCATTTGTGTCCATCCATGCTTCTCTTTCCTTTTGCTACATTTTCTTTTATGGGCATTTTGGGTGTCATGAAATTACATCATTTTGCGTGACATCATAGCCCTTTAAATTTATATTTTTTAGCGATGATGATGATGATATTACGTGTATACTCAAATGCGCTCAACAACAGCGAGCAGCGAAAGAAATATTTCAAATCAAACATAACATGGTTGAAAACCCAGCTGGCTTGCGGCAACTCTAGCGTGTGGTCAGAACAGTGTCAGAGCGGGACTGCAACCCAGTGGTCCCTAAGCACTGCACCACAATTCCTCGCAAAAGATCCGGCTGTATCTTTCAAATTTTCATCTACAAAATATATAGTGAGTAATTCTCATTCGTAGTTACTAAAACATGGAACGACCTAAAACCACCTACAACCACCTAAAACCATCTACAACCACCTACAACCATCTACAACTACCTACAACCACCTCATAAAAAATCTACAACCACCTACAACCACCTCAAAAACATCTACAACCACTCACAAAGAATGGAATACCATCTTAAACAAGCCATAATTGTATAAAATAAGCAAGACGACAATATCTGGTTACCATTGAGCCAAAAAAATCCGGAAGGCATGATCGTGGCATAAAGGTAAGCGATTTTCCGAATTTGTTAAAAGCCAACCGGATTTGAATAGCGCTTTACCCTGTATTCCATGCTGTAAAGGGCGCTAAAATCGTGAAAAAGGGCCTGGAATTTCCCAAATTCCGGGAAAGAGAAATAGAGTGCCGGCATTTCCCGGAATTCGGGAAATTCGTTTCCAGGCCCTTTCTCACGATTTTAGCGCGGTTTACAGGATGGAATGCATGGTAAAGCGCTATTCACATCCGGTTGGTTTTTAACAAATTCGGAAAATCGCTTACCTTTATGCCACGATCATGCCATCCGGGTTTTGTTGGCTAAATGGTAACCAGATATTGTCGTCTTGCTTATTTTATACAATTATGGCTTGTTTAAGATGGTATTCGATTCTTCGTGAGTGGTTGTAGATGTTTTTGAGGTGGTTGTAGGTGGTTGTAGATATTTTTGAGGTGGTTGTAGGTGGTTGTAGATGGTTGTAAATTTTCTATGAGGTGGTTGTAGGTGGTTGTAGATGGTTTTAGGTGGTTGTAGGTGGTTTTAGGTCGTTCCATGTTTTAGTGACTACGAATTCTCATTTTATAATGCATCAATGTTTTTGTCTAACGTCATCGAATCATCATTTGTTTTAGGTCAAAGCCAAGACCCCTTCTTTGATGACCGGAAGTCACCGATTCGTAATTGAACTTTACGACACCAGCACCGAACATGACGTCATTATTAGTCACGAGTTGATTGCACAAGGCCATGCGCGAACATCCCCTGAGGGAACCAAGGTCTGAATCACGAAATCCTGCTAATCAAACGAAATCCCCAATGTAGTGGTCTTTCCTCGTAAAGGGCCAAATCATCAATGTCCAATTTTGCTAATTGTAAGCTCTCAGTGGTCCCTGGGTAGTTCCAGTCCTTTGATGGGGAAAACGGACAAAATTGTATTTTTAGGGCCTGGCTAAACTAGGAAAACATTGTTACAGAAAAATTGTTTCCCTAGGATTGCTACTCAGGTGGGTAAACTAGGAAACGTTTGTATCGGAAGCAAATTGCGAATAGTCGTCGGAAGAAATCTGGGACAGAGTTTACATGCAAGTAATACGTTGGAAGATGTCTTAATTAAGATAGCGACGTTTACGTCTCGCAAGAGGAAAATAGCTGTTTTGTGTGTTGCGGTAGTGTGGAGGACGAGAATGAAGAGGGAATTAGGTAAAAAAAGGCAAGACAGGGAATGGATAAAGCGAAGGAAACAGAAAGGGGCGTATTAAAGTATTTTTAGAGAATTTACCGCAGAAGACTCGCCGACGATCACAAATTATATGCGAATGGATGTGGACTCCATCCGCTCACTTGTAAAGATAATATCGCCAAAACTAGCACAAAGATGAGATGAGATCGCCGATAACACCTGCTGAAAGATTCGCCTTTACCCTGAAATTTTTGGCAACGGGTGAAATGTTGCTAGGGAACACCTCCACGAGCAGCACTGGGAACTAGAGTTAATGTATCCTGGGTGGCCAAAATGGGAAACATTTGCGTCCGCGACAATGTTAGCCTGCTTGCAGGCGGTAGACGTTGTTGTCGCAACGAAACACGTATCAGACGTCATATTGGAAGAGCGTGGGATAGGTCTGGGCGGGTGACAAAACGAGTAAGAAGGCCCATCCCGTCGTTTTGTCCCCCGACCCAAACCTATCCGACGCTCTTCCAGTTTGGCGTCTGATACGTGTTTCGTGGCGACAACAACATCTACTGCCTGCAAGCCGGCTACGACAGTGTTTACGCAAAAATGTTTCCTAGTTTAGCCAGACCCTTAAATAAAGTATCGGAGGATCCGTTATTCGCCACAAAGGACTGGAACTTTCCATGATTTACAACGAACTAACCATAAGCAGAAAAGGCAGTTGGAGCTTACTCTGTTGTGTGACTGTGACCACTAAGGTGTGGAACTCGGATTACTTTACTAATCCGAACCCAACTATAAAGGGGTAGTTTCTAAAGAAACTGTGGTGCTGCGTCGGTGGGGAAGTAGTATACAAAAATTTGGTTTTATCAACGGAGTTGATAATGTAAATTGGCCACCGTACAGAGATTCTAAAAGCTGACGTTTCGAGCGTTAGCCCTTCGTCAGAGCGGATTCGCTCTGACGAAGGGCTAACGCTCGAAACGTCAGCTTTTAGAATCTCTGTACGGTGGCCAATTTACATTATCAACTCCGTTGATAAAACCAAATTTTCGAACCCAACTATGTCGCGCTAAAATGACTTCGGCTTTTGCTCATATGCAAATAGCAACCTTCCGTTTTGATCAAGCGCATTTCAAAAGGTCGACCTAAAACCCCAAATGTACATGCTCAAAACTGGAAAATTGTACGTGTTTTGTTACTAGTAATCCCTAATTGGGAAAGGACGAAAGGCGCAGACAACTACAACCACAAAATAGAACTTGGTGACTGCATAAATTAAGAACAGGTTAGAAGTTGTAAGTTCTAAAATCATTGACTGATGTTGAGAGAGAAGATGTTAACTGAGAGTCGTTTCGAATTTTTGGTTTGGATTTGCGTGCCGCGTAGATTAGAGGTAAACCTTACTTTTGGTCAATGAAAGATGATGTGCTTCATCGATCAAAACAAAACCAATATCAAATCTTTATGTGGGCTTTGTATGTGTTGTTGTCTTTTCTACAGATGTTATTCCCATATGCAACTGGTGGAAGAGAATCGTATGAGGTGGGTTCGCGGAGTGAAGTAATTTTTGTTTGTGTGTTGGGAGCCGGGTGTCACGAGCATGAACACAGGCAACATTCGCAAACTCAGAGGTCTGTTTTGACCAGACTCAGTCTGTTCTATGGTCTCGTTTTCAGAGCCTGCATTCCTTTTGGTCAGCGTACGAGTTGTACGTGAGTTAAGGGGGCACATACAATGTACCAACAACGTTTCATGCATGGCGACTTTCTTGATTACTTCTAGCAAGCAAAGCGCGTCGAGTATAGGGATTCCTCTCAAATAGGAAAATAAATATAAGTTAAAGTAATCAAGAAAGTCTGTTATACGTTGTCGGTTCATTTTGCGTTGCCAGCACAGTCTCTGAGAACGATATTGCCTGTTCACTAAGGCCTGCGTGCGTTACTAAGCTCATGTGTGAATTTCGCCTTTTAGAATCAGTTCACCCTTAGGCGGCCAGCATTAGAACTAGCCGAATTCCCAAACGTATTGACTAATTTCTAAGTAATAAGGGTTTCTACCTATTTCAGTTCCCGTATCAGAGAATACCAGATATGTGTCTTCAAGCTCATGATTGTCAGGTAAGGAAACAATCGCAGTGATGTCTTCTAACAATTTCCGTTGTTACTTGTATCATTGTAGTTAATGAGAGTAAATTTACCCGCATACGGGCACTAGAAAACAAACGTTTCGAGCGTTAGCCAGTCAGTTCTCTCCATATGTTGGTCACTTTACTTTTATGTATGAAGTCGGTTAATACATGTTATTGTATTTTGGTGGGAAAATCTGTGATCTATCAGTTAAGAGAACTGTACTAAACCTTACTATAACTCTTATTTAAAATTATGCTGTGTAAAAAGTATCAAATATCGCTCGCAAGACTGAGAGTTAACTGAGTAAGTTCAAACCTCTGTGGTAATATATTACTAACAGCCAGTGTAGCGTATCTGTATACTACACCCAGGCTGTGTATGTGTGTACATGTGGGCGTGTATCTGTTTGTCTTGTACTTTATTCAAGACAAATATTCATTTAATTTCCCTGTTGCAGTTTTTGAAGTTAAGATTAATGAAAGCCGCACAAAAAAGGTCAGCTGATACAACTAAGGCCTGGTTTTCACTTCGAGTCAACAGTCAATATTGTCCACACGAATGAGGCTGCGTATGTTGCTTGTTCTTTTGTTTGCCTCGCTAGTGAGCTTTAGGACCACGCCTAAATTTCCTTGGTTCATTCACCCACAGACGCAGTACTACAATTTTTTTTATAAACTTAGCCCGTTAAGCTTGGATGTCTGTTTTCAGGATGCCGTGCAGAAAGTCGAAATTGTAAAGGATGTACAAACCATTGTGTTCAACAGTCAAAGGTCAGTTGCTTGATCTGGTTATTTTTTTTTTTTAATTTTTATTTTTTATAAGAGGAAACTTGCAGTTCAAAACGCAATTGCAACGGCTCATGGGATAATTCTCGAAAACAAGGGACGTGAATAAATATACAACAGACACAATGGGCCCCAAACTTTATCCGAAGAGATTGGTGCCAAGTAGTGCTAATCAGAAGAGATTAGCACCCAGTGGTTAGCGGCCTTGCCTTGAGATCTGGAGTTCCCGGTTTCAAGACCCGTTCTGTCCACTCGTTGAATTTGTACGTGGTAGTCCCTGGTTCAACTGCTCAGATGCAGCTGTAAATATTAGCCAAATGGTTTGCCTCCGGCCAGTTGGGATTCTTAACTCTTTTTGTTTTTGTGCTGTTTTGTCGTTTAGTCGATTGTGTTTTCTTGGCCCTGAATAGCCCCCATGGGGAGTGGTCAAGCAAGTATGTATGTAAGAGAGCTGCGTTCCACGTCAAACTAATTAAATTTTAGATTGTAAACAGCCGCGTAACAACTTTATTTTAAGGGTCAATGGATTTAGCACAAGAACTCAAATCAAATCAATTATTGGTTTTTGTGGAGAGGGGAAAACCGAAGTACCCAGAGAAAAACCTCTCGGAGCAGAGAAGAGAACCAACAAACTCAACCCACATATGACGCCGAGTCTGGGAATCGAACCCGGGCCACATTGGTGGGAGGCGAGTGCTCTCATCACTGCGCCACCCCTGCTTCTCTAGTATCTGTAGTGTCTGAATGTTGCGGTTGACAGCAGAACCTCTGGTTAAACTGTCTGGCTTTTCCGTATACATAGGACCGTAGACCCCTTCCCATAATCCTTGAATGTTCATAACCTTGTAGAGCATCAAAGCACCCACACACCATTTGCGCAGAGTAGGGCATGGAGGTCGCGATGTTGGGGTCTGTCCTTTGTAGTTTATCATGGTTGAGAGGATAAATGCTCGGAGATACATGCTATAACAACCTACTTTACAATCCGAGAGTAAGTAAGAATCTTATGTACTTATTGACTGAGTGGGAGGGCCGGACGGAAAAGTATTTGGCCTGAGGTCATGTCGTATGGACCGAGAGCAGTGAGGTCCGTGCGCCAAGACTGAGGGCCAAATAATTTCCTGTCCGGCCCGACCTAAACTCAGTCAATAAGCATTTTATCATATGGGCTCTTTACACTATTCATGAGCACTCAGAATATGAAGTTTGGACAAAATAAGTAACAAAAATTTGCACGGAACAGTACGTGTTCCTGGCAGGGCCGTACGGCTTTTTCCGGCCCTGCTTGCTCTTATGTGTACGGCCCTCGTACGGGGATTTTCCCAATAGTTTTACACGCGCGCGGTGCCGCACGGGCCATATGATAAGATATGTGATACGATATGAACGCTTGGATACCAGTTTGGGATTTTGTGGCTGAAGGCAACCTGGGGCTTTCTTTTCTCGTTGGGTTGTCATTGATACCGCCCTGCTGTGTCTGCATCGGACACTCCCTAACTATCATGGCATCATTTCCTAAGTTCATCTATTCGATTCATTCTCGATTCAGAACCAAAAAGGTGTCCTCAAGTTTGCCGGTAGAGCCTTTAGTTGGCACTCACATACTGTTCTATTTTTTTTTAACTGTTTACAGCTACAAGGATGATATATGTGCCGGCGGAGGTATCCAATCGCTTTGCCGCTTGTTGAGCTTAAACAGAGATCCTTCCGTGTTGCAGCATATTTTAATAAGTCTTGCTTCACTGTCGTTTGGAAATGAAAGGTGAGAACCACTTTGGTTTCCTGTTTATTGTCAGTTACGCACCCTTGTTTATTGTCGCAAAATAAAGTCGAATCCCAAATAAAGAAACGTAGTTTAAATAAGTAGCGGAGTCGTCGTATTTCTTCCATAGACAACGAACTGCTTGTGTGATATGCAATTAGTGAGAAGGTGTACCTTTTTTCAAACGTTGGCTCTGTAGAACTTATATAAACAACAGAGATATCTATGATGGTGTAATTTTAATCGCTATCCTTTTGAAATTTTGAGTGCTACCTTTTCTTCCCGTGTGATGAGTGCTACACGGCCAACGCATGAAAAAAACGTACCCCTTCTCATTAGTTGCATGTGTTCATTACCGTGAACGAATACCCACGGCCTGCTCCCGTCTGACCCCTAAGCTCAGTCGACACAGCAATGGTGCAATTCCCACTTAACCTACTTGTCTTTTCCTTTATTTCTTTCTTTCTTCCTTTGTACACGTTTTGTAACTTAAGTGTTTGTGATGAAGTGAGGAAGCAAGGAGGTCTTCGAACGATTTGCTATCTCTCGGAAAAGGTATGATTAGTATGAGTAATCGAGAACATTGCACCCCTTCGTGTTTTAGGCTCCATAATTTCGTGAAACCTGAAAGATATTTCATTTCAAAATCGACACCTGTTTGCTGATAGACTTTTGTAAAATCGTCAGTTTTAACGGAGGGGGGTGGGGAATAATAGAAAATTTATTGTTATTTTTTCCTTCCATAGCGATGCTTGAGCGTTTTTTTCTAGCAAGCAATAACGAGTGAGAGAAATGCGGGTACGCACAATAAAGTGCATTCAAAAACGAGTCAACAGGCCGAGTTCGATGTATCAATATTCAGGCATGGCTACGAGGCTTTATGGTCAAATTTCACGGCTCAGTTCTGTTTTCTTTGTCTCGCAAGTCTCAAGGGAGATTTCTAAACAAATGAATATTCAAATGTAACCATAAACTTTCTTAGCCATGTGTGAATATTGAAAAATCGAACGTGGCCTATTCGTTCAGATTGGTTTGTGTCGTAAGCCGCCATTTCTTTGTTTTGGTGACTTGAAGATGACTGTCGTGACATCACACGCATGAGCTCTATTCGCTGCTTTTCCCTTCTTGTTCAAGCGTAAGCACAGGCAAAATTCACCGACGCATGATTTCTTACCAATTACAGTATATAAATCTAAAAAATCTAAAATCTAAAAACTATCGATAAACAACTGGGTTTGTGTTTGTTCCTTGTGCGTATCCTTGCGTCTCCTAGCGAAAAAAAGGCGTATACAGTAGAGCTGCGTTATATTTCCATCAATGAAATACGAATTTGTTCAGGAGTTAATTTTTCTCTGACACTTTTTCTTAGTGTGAAGACAGTGCCCTCCATGAAAGGTTGGCTTGGGCATTAAAAAACCTTGCAGCTACTGACAGGTGAATAGTCCGTTTCGTTATGTTAAAACTCCTTCAATGTTCTAGTTAAGATTTTTAAGCCCCCCTTGAAGTTTCGCTGTTATTTGCGAAGTTATCAACTTAAAAGTTTAGCCGTCCTATGGGAATCGGTCTACTCTAGATTACAGGTGAACTTGGAGAAAATTTCGACATTTCTTTAAATCATTATGTGTATGAAGCTGGTTTTAAAGCCTCTGGTCATTCTGTAGTACCTGTCCGAAACACTTTTCGTTTGTTCAACAGAAATCAGGATGAAGTCAGGAATCGCGGTGGTATCAGAGCTCTTTGTAGACTTCTAAAGAACACAACTGATGATATGGTACGTTTTGATATTCTTCCTTGATTTTTCAAGGAGTTGCCGTTGTGGGCCAAGAGTGGTCCATAGACCCTATGCAAAAATGGCTGCCTTTAAATTGTTCTTTTGTTCATATTCAAAATAGCCCAACTAACCTCGTTTTTGAGACAAAAATTCTAAAGAATTTGTTATCCTGAACGAGGTTAGTTGGGCTATTTTGAACATGAACAAAAGAATAATTTAAAGGCAGCCATTTTTGCATAGGGTCTATTTGTCCGTTTGTTATTGCGCTGAGTTTTGCATCTAGCCCTAACCTGGCACCTCAAACTTTATTAATGTTTCAGTAAACTTTGAATCCTTCTCTACCATGTTGTGAAAATAAGCAATTGATTGTTTCCTCCTAGTTTTATTCTTAAACACGGTTGTGTTTGTATGAATCATTCATTGGGAACTTGCATTGCTATATTTGAGCGAAGGTGTTTTGTTGTTCACAGGTTCAAGGGACAGTTGCTTGGGCTTTGGGTGGTTTGGTCAAAGATCACACACGGTACAGAGAAATTGAAATTCTGTGTTTGTTGGCTTTCTTTTAGGCGAGAGGCAAATTAGTTTTCTATCAATTTTCATACATATTATTCCTACCAAAATTGTCCACTTTTGAATATTTTTGTGCACTTCATAGTAGCTTTTCTTTCCTCGTTCAGAGCAAATTATTTTCGTCGTTTTCCAGAGTAAGGACAAGGCAAGAGAGACTAATCCGATGCATATATGTGGTCATCATTTTGGAATAATTGGAAATATTATGTAATCAATCATAATCCGGGTTTTAGAATGTTCAAACTTGAGAACTATGTTACGCCTTCCTTGTAAACAGAAAATTTCAATTTGTCTACAGTAATTGCCAAGCTGTGCAGGACTGCGGAGGCCTAAAGAGCTTATGCGAACTGACTGCTGTAACAAGTAATGAAAC
>OX421447.1:45200309-45257809 GCA_949126865.1 Montipora capitata | reverse complement strand
GTTTTACAGAGATTGCGAAGAAGATCCGGAAGCCCATGATTCACGGACTTCGAGGTTTGAAACTACCGCCTCCGACAAAATTTTTGAAACACTTTGCAATACCTTGCCGTCCCACGATGTTGTTTTACGAAATGGACTCAGAAACTCGCGTGCAAACAACATTGTGAGGGAGAGAGTGAGCCGCGAAAGCTTTAGATCGTAAAAAAAAGAGAATGGAAAAAGTCAGTTAGATGATTTGCATCGCGGGCAACTTTTGACCAAAAATTCATTTCGAATATATTATAAACGCGTCCGTTGAAAAAAATTTAAACAAATTTGATTGTAAGCATCATTTCCTGTTAAGGAAAGTTTACTGTTTCGGTGGAGTGCAGTTTCCCCCTTTAAAAGGACAGATTTTGCTACGCAGGCGTAAATTTCATTACGTCATAAATGATAACTTAATTTCAATCTGTTTTTAGTCCATTATTTTCTGTTTATCTATTGCTATAGATAGTGTAGCGTAATTAATTTTTTTTACACGGAAAGACTTCTCAGCGTACGCTTTGTCATTAACGAATCATTTAAGTATTGCGACGGTGGACTAAGCAACAAAGCAAAACAGAAAGAGCGCTGACCAAGATGTAGACTGCCTCCACTGATGTACTTTTGTCTCAAACAGTTGTCTTCAAGTCACGATATTGTCACATGTATTGTCATATTTATAATATATTATATTATATTATATTATATTATATTATATTATATTGTCACACAGTCTGTTACCCGTAAGGTGGTGTCACAGCGTTTTGTGTTTTCCCGTGTTATCTGTTCCCCCGAACACTGGGCACTAGTGCTGTGTGTTTCCCCCCCCCCCCCCCCCCCACCCTTCGCCAATATTATAGCAGAATATGAGTACAGAAAGTATCCTAAACATGCATAAAAGCTAACCTTAGGCCTAAAAACTTTTGTTTAGGCCTTAGGTTAGCTTTTATGCATCAGTGTTTAGGCGAAGGGGGAACACACAGCACTAGTGTTCGGAGGAACAGATAACACGAGGAAACATAAAACGCTGTGACAGCGGATTATAAAGAGAAAGAGTCAGCTACTTGTATCCTGTTGTAGTTATTATAATCGCTTTATTATACATGCATACACTGGTATTTGCTTTATTTTTAAACATTAAGGACTTAAAGTAAAACGGCAAAGTCGGCGGCGGGAACGTCACATGAAGACGCACCTACGCGTTTCTCGGTCATTCCAAGTTGTTCACAATGGACATTGGGTATCAACTATCCGGGGAATTCAACTGGTATGAGACGTAAACGTTTCAAGAAAACACTGCGAGCAACTGTTCGATCCTTTGAACGAGCCGCCGTCCAGCCCCACGGTCGTCTAAACTAAACGAGTCAGTAAACGTATTTTTGTGCTTTCGCTTGCGTTTCATGACAAAATAACTTCTGCGTTGTGTTGATGGCGTGTGAGGTAACACACATAATTCTTTGACGTGGTTCTAGGTTCTAGGGCGTACTTTTGTCGGAGTTTGTTGTGATAAATTTCAAGCTTCACTCGTTTTAGAGCCCCACGCCCAGCGTTGTAGAAACGCTCATTGTGAGCTGAAGGTTTTCCCGCGAAAGAAGACGACTTTATGTCAAATGCATCACGTGGGGCGTGACGTAGTTCGCGTATGCTCGATGGAAAATCGAACGGTTGTTCGCAGTGGTTTCTCAAACAATGTGCGCGCAGGGTAGGTTTACACATCCTCCACCTTGATCATATGATCGCATCATTGTTTTACAAATTAGAAGAGAAAAAGGGACTGACAAACAATGCATGCTCATCTTTTCTTGTGTGTTATGACTATTATCTAATATTATTATAAATACACAGGTGATTACACAAAATCGCGCGCTCTCATTGGCTGGCTATCTCGGATTATCAGCCGATAATCACCTCGACGGACAAAATGGCTGCCAGTAGTCGTTTTGCATCTGTAAGTGAAGATGATTTCGCGTTGAAATTTTTTTTCTCTTTTTTGAAATAATCACCTGTGTATTTATACTAAAACAATTACTCGCCTCAGGCTCAGTGATTAGTCGCCTTCGGCGAATAATTGTTAAATCTAATTCCTCCATTCTCGGTGTCACATGATGACGGAGGCAGAGACAAGCTATCTGGGTAAATTTAGTGGCATTTGACAATTTTAGTTATTTCTTGTCGTATGTGGTCGTTTCCCCTGTAATATAGAACAGGGTTAATGCCAGAGCATAGAGTAGCGATAGGGAAATAAAGAGGTTCCGCGAGGCCGGAGAGTTGTATGTCATTAATTGCGGACAAAACTACTAAAACGCTCACAGGAATGATACTGATACCCAGCAGGGCTACAACATGGCGAGTAACCACAACTAGCTGGCGTTCAATGGCACTTATTAGATTCGGGACCTGTGCACTACCTTCGTTCATGTTTGCAACAGCATTGTTATGTCTGCGAAGCACAACAAGTGACGACACCTGGAAAACGATAACCAGGAGAGCAATCGGCCCAACGTAGAGCGCCTCAAATAACTCGATCGCCCGGCGAGGAAAGATTTCGACCTGCTTTAGAACTACAATTGACAATGAAATAACCCAAACTGCACAACAAGCAGAGATCGTGTGCCGCTTGTTTACATGGACTTTGTACCATAATGGCCTGGAAACTGCCAAGTACCGATCCAAGCTCATGACACCCAGGGTTCCCACCGTTGAGAATAAACAAAGAAAGAAAGCGGACACCATAACTGGATTGTCCCAGTCGCTACGATTGGAACAGGCTTGACCAGATATTAATTCAGCCACTCTAAAACTGAGGTATAACGGGACAACCAAACCCGCCCAAATCAGGTCAGTCAAGGTCAAACTACAGAGCGCGAACAGCCCTGCGTTGATATGAAGCCTACCCCTGAGAATTACAAACAGGACTGACCCGTTTGACAAGAAACACCAGAGCCCCAACAAGCCTGTTATAGGAGTGAAAATAAAGTTCGAGTAATAAAAGTAATTCAGCTGAAACGTTTTCGAAATTGTTTCTGTAACAAGGCATGGCCTCCCTGTGATTTCCGCTGAGTGATCTGTGAAGGTGTTTAACGTGTTATTGGTGGTCGCGTTCATGGTACACTGGAAAACAAAAGGGAGAGCGTAGAATTATTCATGGTCTGATTTTTATGAAGACAATCATCTTTCCGCTTAATTGTAGCTTAGTGGTAGAGCGTCCGATTTAGTAAGCGAAAGCTCTTAGTATCACTTACAAATGAAGAAGGTCCTTATACCTTTGTTGTCCCCACTGGGTGGCAACAACAAATGTTAATGATCTTCAAAGTGCAGCGAATGAATCACGTGACCACGAGAATTCAGCGTTTTTCTATCTTTTCCATTCAGATAATAGTAGATTAAAACTGACAGAGAGATGCACACGAAAACATTGCTTTCTTGGCCAACAAGGATATGTGTTTTATTTCGTTTTGTAATTGTAAAGGGCATTATTTGGACCGTAACTAAAACGGATGTGATGGATTGAGCGAGAGAAATGAATCCCATTGCAGCCGTTGGAAAGCCAACGAGCTAAACGTCATCAAGGACTGCCTCTTCATGATCAACTAACTAAACATTGCCCGAGGGGCATGTTGTTAGCTAATAATTTTTGGCGCTTCAAGTGATGGCAATTGGGGCTTCAAGAATATAACGAAATACTACTCAAATTTTTAGAGTTTTCATCATTTTTGTTAGCTCACCTGATCAGGAAGGGATAGCTTTTGGTCAGATTTCAAACCAGTCAACACAGCCTGCAGTTCCCACTTCCTTCGGGTGATTTTTTGTAATAATTGTGATTATCTTCCACATGAACGCGTTCTTCGCTAAGCGAGTTTACGGAGGTGTAGATGCGAACCTTGGCTAGATTAAAAACAAAACATACAATATATGTGTCAACTCGACTTCGGATACTGCCAAGAAGGTCAGTTTAGACAAGTAGATTATTTGAAGGACACCCAGGACCAGTTGACAAACATATTTAATTAACTTTCCATTTTGTCCAGATTTCTACAGCGTCAAAAATTAAGGTAAAAAGATCAAACATTTGGTTTAATTTAAGTGAATGAGGTTGATTTGATTTCTAGATATAGTTTCCCAGCTAGTGCTGTAACGCATAATCTGTGGTGAAAAAGAAAGTTTCAAAACGTGGCCGAGCTCGAAGTCCCTTCTTCTTTTTAATTAATTCTGAAGAATACCCGGCCACTATTTGTAGCGCGGCGGCATCCTTTGAAGAACAATGCATTATACCAGATCAATACTTTTTAAGGAGCACCTCTAGTGTGAGTCTCTCTTTTTCAAAGTTATCTTTTAAAAAAAGTAGATTTGGTTGATATGAAGCTGGAGTTTGTTCGTTCTCTATTTTGTTTGTGTTCTCGGAATTCCCATCCCTTCAAAACCAACATTCGAGTTGGTCCGCAGAGTTTACGTAATTGACGCTTTAAATTTAAATAAAGTTGTTTATTTTCAGAACCTACTGTGGCACGAGATATTGCTCAAAAGATGACTGTACGCGCAATCCAAAACGTGCTGGAGATGGAAATCAAACATACATTACTGCTAGATCTGCTTGACTAACGAAAATTTCACCTTCTCGATCGACAAGAAAATAAAGGCTGTTGGTTCAGTTGGGTTGTATTCTTCAGTGGACTACCGACATACACTTTTACAGACAAAGACTCTGAGATTTCAAGACTAACTATGCTTATTGCACATTTAGTTTTCATGATCGTGACTTAAAAAAAAAAAAAAACTTGTGTTAGCCGTCGGATTTTTTTATCGACCGAACTAGTAGTAGATATTTATTTTGTATTTGGTACTTATGAACACTCTTACTCTCTTCTGAAATATTACGTAAGTACAATTCGCAGTGAACTTCTTATTTTGAAAAATTTAATAGGACTTACCAGTGAGAAATTGCCAGAGGACGAAAGTGAAGTCATTTCTTGCCGTCCGGTAAATGAATTTCTTGTACATTAGAGAAATTTTAGACCAAATTAATGAATCAATGAATAGAGTAACGTCTTTAAAAGGATTTTTAGAACGTCAGACATTTTCTGTATTGTTATTCCACAGCCGTCCAATCAAGCGCCACCTTATTAAGCTGATGGGCTAATTGTCCAGGAAAAACAGTGGATGTTCACATCTGTGGCCCCTCAAAACATCAAAACAACATTTGGAGCACTTCACTTGCCCAAAAAAATTGAGTTCGTGCTCAGGAAAAAAGGTGCCCTCTTCAGTTATCAAAAAAATTTTAAATAAAATTTGTTGACGTGGCTTGCTGGAACTAACTGGCCGAATCCCTAAGTGAGCAAACTACAGGAAAAATTTAACGATTTTCATTGAGCTGCGGAAGATTTGAATATACACAGAACTCGTTCAAATCTTCCAGGTTAAATAATTTTTTTTTAATTAAAAAGAAGGAAATTGAGCGGTGTTTAAATTATCATGAAGTTTGGTAAAAACGTAAACGAATGAAGGGTCAATTAATCTAGTACGGGTGTGAACCTGAGAACGCCTGACAATTGATAATCGAGAACGCTGAAGATCATCGGAACAGAAAAACCCTAGTCAGTGCTGAAAACGAGTGGCAACAGCACCGAGTCTCAGACTAGAAATCAGTAACATTCTTGAATATTCAAAGTCGGTTTTTATTCACGTGTAGAAGGATTCAATAAAAAATATGGTTATTTAAAACACTCAGAGTAGAGTAAGACAGAGAGAGGTCTTTATCTGTGCAATTCTATTGAGAGAAGTTAAAATCTCTTCCTCCGGACCTTAACTATAGTTCGAAGACTGTTTCGTAATTTACAGACCAACATGGGGCATACAGTGAACTAGCGAACAAAAAAAAAGCTGGGATATGCAACTTTTAGTGAGGCGTGAGAAAACGAGGTTAGCATAACATTTATCGTATATCTACCGTAGGTCTTTAAATAAAGTGACAAAAACATACTTTACGCTCCGCTGAATTGGCCGATCATGGCGCGCGTATCATCTGATAGATATACCGCGAAGTGCGATCAATGTGAATGCGTTAGACGTTTGAACGTGTCTTGGAGACAATTCACAACAAAATGTAAGCAATACGTATAATTTAATGTTTCTTTAAGGACCCCATAGGTCTCGATGTTTTTCCTAATTTTAATACTTTTAAAAATTTATACGCATACTAACAAATCTATTGATGTAGATTAAAGTTCACATAACCGTTCACAAAGCAGCAAAGTCGACAATCACTGTTGACTCTTGAAAGTTATCCGACACCAGACATTCACGGCACTTACAAACTTCCGTATATTTCTGTTGAATTAAAGTCATACAACGTTTTGGGTTTTGTAGATGCTTTGTCCTGGGTATCTTCAACTTGCAGCTGACGGAAGGAAGTTTACAGCTGGGCTTTGACGTCCTATCTTGTCATTGGAGGGAGTTGACAGAAGGACTACGACGGTCCCAAAGAAGTAGAGCGATATAAAATACATATGAAAAAGTGTCAGTAGTTTTTCAAAAATCACAGACGATTCGGGTGTGGAACTTTTCTTCAGTGTGAAGAAGACCGATGAAATAAGCAGAAGGAAGCGCGCAGATGCATCAAGTCATTTTTAAATAAAGTTGAAATTGATGTTAAGTCCATCAGGCTGTACAGTTCCCAACTAGAAAATCAACTTCATTTCACGTTGCTTCCGTTGGAGATTAGTACCGAAGAGAGGAAAAGAAGTCCTGTTTCCAGGTGTGCTTTCAACATAACGGATCACTTATCGACTAGCGATCGCTTATCGATAATTTTTTTCAGCATAGCTTAGTGTCTACCTGCACTCGCAGTAGCCTGACAGAAAAAATCTTGCACAAGAAATGAAGGGGAGAAAAAGGTCGCGTACAGTAAGAATGGGAAAAATTCAAGAAGCCCCACTGGCTATTTGGAGATATATATATATAATAGTATCAAAAGACAAATCTCGTCTGGTATGTCTTTGTTATGCTGATAAGGTGGTCCTTTAGGAGTCCCATCCTCCTTTTTCAAATAATCGATGAAATTCTTCTTTCTCAATTTGAGAAATTAAGGCTGGTCTTTTATATACTGGATCCGAAATAATTAATGTCCATAAAACAAAAGAACAAAGCGAACATAACAATACGTACAGTTAGAAAGGTCTAATCGGAATAACTTTTGTCTTCCCCCATTTTAGTCCGGTATATGAAAGTCTACCCGAAATTAGTGCAGCAACAATTTTAAAAGTTAAAAGATTTATTAGAGAATTTTAAACTCAAATTTGAATTTTCGATTCCAGGTTTTATTTGAATCATCTTATTCCATGTCATCTTCCGCCGAAAACACCTGCGAACGGTTTCCTTCTTAGCATTTCAATACCTTGCCATCATCACTAAAAGCTTCTTTTACTTGTCTCTCTTAAATGGCATCAACCGAAAAGCGTATTTTGGATTTTCAATACGTCATTAAAATGGAGAGGTTTCAAGAAGTCTTCCATCCATTTGCAGACTCTGCAATTAGAATTCCAATCTATGGTTTTGGTTTTTAATTGCTGTCAATCATAATAGCGGAACGGTTTAATGAGTCAAATCCAGAGTGATTTTGATCCAACGAAAAGTACGTAATGGAGTTGAATTTCAAAAGAAGCCGTGGTGTTGTGTCGGTGGGAAAATCAAACACGGAAGTGTCTTTATGAAACGACTTGCCCTATGTTAATTGCCCATTGTAGGGAAAGTAGAAAGCTGAAGTTTCGAACATTAGCACTTCCTGCTTCAGTAATCAACTCGGCTGACGCACTCAAATTTCCGTGATTTTGATCCACCTGGTCTGTTGTCGCTGCAAACATGATCGAGCGTCGGTAAAAGAATGGAACTGAGTTGGTCTTCGATCGAATCCGCATATTAAGGAAAGGCACAGCAAGTCTCCACTACGAAACAAGTTTTCCGCGTGTAATGTAATGAACTTTTAATGCATTTTTATAATAGTGTCAACTTGCATTTAGCGAGGGGGCACTAAGTAAAAGGGAACACTGTACAGAAATGAAATAAAAACCAAATGAACTCGGATCAAATCGTAGGTTGTCTTCGTTTCAAGGAGAGCGGAAAACTCGGCCAATGTACCTGGAAAAAAAAACTCTCGGAGCAGAGAAGAGAGCCAACAAATTCAACACACATGTTACGCGAAGTATAGGAATCGAACCCGAGCCACATAGTGACATTGGTGGGAAGCGAGTGCTCTCACCACTGCGCCATATCTGCTCCCTTTGGCCTGCACTTTTGTCCCATTCCAACCTAAAAAACCAGTGATTGTTTTTGATCAGCAACGTGAATAGAGAGATCAAGGAACGACGACGTTGATCAAGAACGAAAAAAAGCTAGTCGTTCTACCATTAATGTTGGAACGAAAGAGCTGTAAGCCGTCTTAATTAAACGAGAAAACTCAAAATGTGAAAACAATTATCGTCGTGTGCTTTCTTTCTCCACAAAACCTTTAATTTTGACAGTATCATATCGTCCTTTTTAGGACGAGGAATTCACCAAATTGTGCAAAAACAGGTGTGGAGTGTGTGCGCGGATACTTTCTTTTTGCTCATTAAACCTTTAGGGTCGATTATTTGAACGAAACCTAAGTTAGACTTGGTTTAAGGGGGGTGGCACTTAACTACCAGAAACATTGGTTGCTAAGGAAGCTTTTTAGCCAACTTTTACGATGGAAATCTGACATCATCTCAATCAGAAGGCGCATGCGCAAACTAGTCCCAGTCCTCTGCCGTTGCAAATGCATGCTACAGATTTTGTGTTAGAATGTTCTCATACTGTTGTGTTCAAATTTTCTGAAAAACATGGTCAACTCGCTGAGGTTTTAGACATTTTCTGTTTTGATCATGTGATTTACCAAATATGGTTGCGAGTCCAACCAGACAAAGGAATGTGACATGTAAATAGAACACACTTGGCAAAATAGCTGCAGAGTTAAAGGAATTTGAAAAATGGCTACATGGATTTGAAGGGGTCTTGGTAGTTAAGACCCACCCCCGTTAAGACTAAATCATAGCTTATCCGCGTTCTTCATAAACCATGTGTAAACTTGGTTTAATTTGCATTAGGGAGCTTAAGCACGCGAAGCAAGGTGTTTTCAGTCCTTTTTAACTTGTCTTGTCACTACCATAACTGCTTTCTTCAGTGACCGATCAATTAGAATTCAATTCACTGAAGCGAATGAAGGAAACTTGACTCGCAAAAACTCACGTATTCGATTATATCATAACCCGGCATCATGTGCACTTTTCTTCAGACGGGCGCCTGTCTAAAGAAAAGTACGCCTGATCGCAGGTTAATTCGATCATTTTCGCTGCGGTCCCATGGGCGCCGATAATAATGAAGCTGCCAAGCTTCAAACCTACTTCATATCTGCTAACAGACCTTTTTGCAGATACAGAGGCCATTTTGGGCTATTATGGGCTATAATTCTGGTGTATTATGGGATGCCCATGTTACCCTCAAAAAATATGATTTAGCTTGAAGTGATTTGCTTGCTTCAGGGGATTTAAGTACCTATGCTGGGCACTTTGATTACCTGACGCACTCTTTATACTGCGCCATTTTCTATGCGGTCCATTTTACAATCTTTAACCATTAAATGCATTCTAATTAGGAAAACGTGCATCTTTTATTTCCTAGTTTTTTAGTGGCGAGAAGTTTGTTTCCAAAATCGGTCACTTTTTTTATAATTCTCAATATATATTGGTCCCCCTTAGGAAAATCTTGTGAGCACCACATGACATAAATTTGAAATTCTCTCTTTCTCTTTTCTGAGTTCATGTCTGCCTCCTCTTCAAAGCGAGTCTAAGTGCGAAGTTTTTCTTATGAAAATGAGTTTTCATTCATATGTAAAGTAGAACTAATTACCATCACAAAAACTTCGCACTTACACTCGCTTTGAAGAGGATGCAGACATGAACTCGGAAATGGCGTATTCAGTCCTGAGTTAAAAGATGGTAAACACTTTTCATTCTGAACGACTTCGAATAATTGCTAAGAACAACGTGAAGTTCTTTTTTTGAGACGACGCTCTCGTAGCCGTCATCCTCGTGGTCCTTTGTTTAAGCTCTGTCCAAAACGAAACAGCCAACGGACTGAAGTTGACTCCAAAGCTCCTAGCTTGGATGTATCTGCTGTTCATCTAGTTCTTGAAGATTAACTAGTATTGATTTAACCTCATCTCTGTAACTGGCGGATTGACAACAAGGATTTCCGCGTAAGTCAAGCTTTTTAAGGCGGGAACAGTATTGAAGACTTTTTAAACAATCTAAATGTGAAATATCTGTTGACATGGTCAAGAAAGACATTACCATAAAAAGCAAAAATAGAAAGAGTAAACAAAAATATATATTTCGGAAACCGGTGCTCCAATTAGAATTTCTGCTGTGTAAAACAGGTTATGTGAAAAAATTTAATTACGTCGCAAAGGCAGCAACAGTGACCGCCATTTATATCACTAAATCCTGCATTTGTTCAGTACACTCCTTTCGCTGATTAAAAGGATTAGAGAGCTAAAAATGCTAGTTTGCGAGGTAGATTTAGGAATAAAATCGTGTTCCCGAATCCCACATCACAATTCCTTTCTGCACTTAAAGGAACCAAGCGAAGACCAGAACAAATGAAAGGACGAACTAGCGAGAAATTTTCAAAAACTAATCAAGATCTCCGGATTCGTCGAAATCGCATTTTTTTTACAAACCTGCCTTAAATGCCGGGTACATTAGAGTGAGAAAAAAAAATGGTCCCTTAAAATTAAGAAAGAAAAATGAATAATTTATAATTAGTCCGTATTGATGCCTTGGCAAAATACAATAAATTAGCGCTTGGGCATACACTTTTTACAGCATGGAAAACGGTTTATACAAGGAAGAACCACCACCAGGTTTGATAATTTAAAATATTAGGTGTCTGGATGAAGTCACTAGTTTTGACGTTTTTTAAAAAGGATACTGTTGTCTGCGAGAGATAGATCTTCCAGGGAACCAAGTCTTAACGCAATTCTTTTGCTGATACAACAAAGATCATTTTTGCTAGCGTTCAGGATTTTCACGCATTGTAGTAGGTTGCACTCGTCCAATGAAGAGAGTTGATTTTGAGATAGGTTCACTTCTTTCATGAGAACAAGCTGATCCATGTGGGACAAGTATGTCAAATCCTTGGAAGCAAGGCCGACAAATGATGAGATATATAAGATGGCTAATTACCGGTATCCCAGGCACAAACGGGCACTACGTAAATCAACCGTGTACGCATGTGCTATAGAATGCCCTTAAAGGCGATTTGTCAGTTATAATTTATACCATAACGTTAATCTCTCTTATTCTTAAGGAAAATTCCTTGTGAAATGGCAGTAGTTTGTGAAGCTTTTTCCTTACGTGCGAAAGTGCTTTTATAGTGCGTCTTCTAGTGTCAAAAAGATGTCCTCATTGAGTAACAAAAATTGAATACTCACCATATTGGATAAATCAATAGCCCTGTATCCCTTCTCCTAAATGCAGCAAATTAAGTCAATTAACGTCAAATGTGGAAACATTTTTAAAGGCCACGACTGCCTAATTTTTGTCGAATGAGTTGGTTACATAATTCAGCAAAGCCGGTACACTGCAAAATAATCAAATTTCTTGATCACGCGTTACTGTTTAGACAAGAAGCGTACTCCTAAGAGAGAAAGAGAGCGAGAGGGGAATGGAAGCAGTTGGAGCATGCTGAGACGAAATAAATTTAGACAGGTTTGCAGTCTAAACGAAAGCAATACAATCATTTCATGAAGTTTTTTCCTTCGAGTGAACTCGTCACTACGTCATATTCGTCACTGTAGAAGCATGACATTCGTCAGAGCTTGATAAGACAAGATGTTTTACAACTACATGGCTTTGATGCAAGGAAGCCATCCCTTAGAGCACAAGAGGTTACTGTTGCATTTCCAGGCAACTGGGTCTAATATTTTTCTTTCTTACAAAATGAGTTTAGCATGATCGTACTCATCAGACACGAAAAAGACAAAGTTAAGAATTCAGTTACGAACGTTACTTAAGCAGCAACGAAACAAAAGCCCAGGGATTCGTTTTCCGAAAGTCCTGAAACTTTTCGGGCCCCACAATTTCCTTTGTATCTCAAGAACGAAGAGAGGTTTAAAGTCACCAAACTTCACAGCTATTCAGTTTTTTTGTTATCTTGAAAACATACCAAAGGATCATCTTTTTAAAGCAAGCGGATTGCAGTTTCCCAAATTGCTTTTCGGACCCGAAAAGGTTTCGGGACATTCGGGAAACGGGCCCAGGCGGTGCAGTACTTAAGGTCTGCGGTAAAAAAAATCAATAATTCAGGCATCCCTTTCGTTACTGCTCACTGACTTTTTACATTGACGTTCGCATCTGTGAGGATATAAAATTTTAACAAGTTTCTTTCCGCAGACATTGAATGTCTGAATTTCGCAGGTGTCTATAAAGCGACATTGTCTACTGATAACCCGCACTTCAAATATACATTCATTTCATTCAAATGTCCTTTACAAACAGTCTTTTAAAATGAAACAGTGTTAACAAAATTCAAACCTTAGAAGAGTGATGCCTTTCGATTACATTTTCTAACTGGAATTTCCTTCCTAAAATGGAGCAAATTGTTGAAAGGCGTTAAAATACACATGTAGGAAATCGTATGAACGCAACTGCTTTATGGGGGGCACTCGTGATGTTTTTTGACAGTTCTCAAAATGGCACTCGCCTACGTCTCGTGCAATTTGAGAACGTTCGAAACATCACGGTGGAAAAGAAATCAGGAAATGCCGGCACGAACAAGTTTTTATTTATTATATACTAAAAAAAATTACTCCATCGCTGTTTCCATAGCAACTTTCGTACCGCACTCTATAACCTTTTGTATGTAATCCTCATTGACCAATCAGAAACGCGACAGAGCGAGTTTCAATCGAGTGTCGTAAAACCAAAACCAAAGTAATTACTTTGGCCAATCAAAAAGGACGAAGAAAATCCAGTAAACCAATCAAAACTCGAAGTAACTTGACGTAGCCGACACAAAGCGCGGGTAAATGTGCACGCACGAGCCACGATTGGTTTTGGTTTCACTTCTGATTGGTTGAAAAAGTGGCGCGAGAACTTTCAACCAATCACTGAGTAAAGTAAAGCAAAACCAAAGTAATTCGCAAATTACTTTCGACACTCAATTAAAAACGGCTCAATTCTGTTGAGGATATAACAAAGACAAATTAACCAGCCGTCCCAACAGACGTAATGCTGGAAAGGTTTGAGTTTACTTTTGCAAAAATCACACTTTAAAGCTTCGAGTCTGACCGTTGTGTCCGTCCGAATCTGATCCAGTAATTTATCAAAGAGTATAAACAGAAAATGGCTTGCAAGACATCATTAGATAGCAGGACACGTCATAACCGATTAATAATAACAAAGAAACTTATCTTCAGTTAATCAAGTCGTTTACTCACTGAGATCCCTGTAATAGCCTTTCCTGAAACCATCAACTTGAACAAGTTTCTCTAAAAACAAATTCGTTTCTTGTTCATGTTTCAGTGGATCAAGAGCTCGCATAAGTAACACCATGGTTAACATTGTCCCTAAAGGAAAAAAAAGCAAATGAAATGTCAAATTTTCAATGAAACTCGCCTGCTGACACCCAGAGAGGGCGTTGTCATACACCGTATTCCAAAATGGCCGCCATTTTGGTATTCTTTTGTTTCCATGCAAATTGGTCCTTATGGCCTCGCTTTCAAACGCAAAATTCAAAAGAATATTTAACCTTAAACCAGGCCATAAGGGCCAATTTTCATGGAAACAAAATACTAAAATTGCGGTCATTTTGGAATACGGCGTATGTATGTAAAACACCACAGAGTACCACAGGGGTCGTACTTACATTTATTGTCTGGCTCTTCTTGTAATAAAAGTCGACATGAATCGAGTTCTTGTTGAAGAACAGAACTGTGAACAGCTGTCAACTCCGCACTGCCAACAGAAAATCCAACATTCGTTAACACGTTGCAAGATACCGAGAGTGTCGGCAGGACTAAATTAGATTTTCAAGAACCAGCAGCGGTTGCAAATTTTATGCAACTTTAGAACTACCCTTTCGAGGCAGTACTTGGTGAGAAAGCACCCACTGAAACACGTAAAAAGGAGCGCCGGAGTGTAGGGACACTCCGGCGCTCCTTTCTACGGCCTGCCACGCAGGCTACGTAAAAAACGAAAAACGACAAAATCTACATGGGGCCTGCAGAAGAAACATAAAAAATTACGAAATTTTTTAGCTGTCTCTTAGAGACAATTGCTTAAATTGTTCAGATAAGTGCGACGATCACTTCTCTCTTTTTTCTATAACCCTCACTTCAAAGATACACTTATTTTAGTCATCGAGTCCTTCACGGGAACGCATGAGCCCTACAAATTGACCTGCTCCCAACTGAGTGGCTTCATTATGACTCAGATGGTAGAGCATCGCACCAGCATCGCAGAGGTCATGAGTTCCAATCCTGTTGAAGCTATCAGAGACAATCACTTTACTTCGGGGAGTCAGGGTGGTTTAGTGGTCATCAACCGTGCCTCCCACCTCTGTGACCCAGGTTCAACTCTGGCCTCGGGTCGTATGTGGGCTGAGTTTCAGTCGATCTCAATCTGACTCCGAGGGTTTTTCTCCGGGTACTCCGGTTTTCCTCCCTCCTCAAAATCGACTCCCGGCCTATTCCATCAGGCTGTGGTGCTGTGCTCCGAGGTCAAACATGGGTCGTGTCCAGGGGCCGAGCGCCTAACCGGCAGCACAGCTCCTTCGGCCCGACCTCGTTGAGCTGCGCCCTTAGTAATTCAGTCTCCGACTGCGAGAAAGGGCGATTAGCAGATCAGATATTATTATTTTATTATTATTTACTTCTCCTGATAAATACGAGGATCAATCAATCAAACGACCTTATTTTAAGAGGGTTGCAAGTGATAGTATGGTGAGCTGATGACCCTGTGGCCCTCTATAGAATAAAACAAAAAATGTACAGGTTAAATAGTTATATAAGGGACCTTAAGATCTACGGCGGCGACTTCAACGAATACGTCACCTCAAAATATCACCTTGCTTTATCATAATTCTGACCTCTGCAATGCTGGTGTAAAGCTCTACCAACTGAACTATGAAGCCACACAGTTCGGAAAAGGTCAATTTGTCAGGCTCGTGTCCACCCCCCACCGACGCAGCACCAGTTTCTTTAAGGGGCTAGGTCACGCTATTTTAGGTAATTTTGTTTAATTTTGTTAATTATGAGCTCTAAACGTCATATTGGCAGAGCAAGAGTCTTTCATTTGCAAAATCACGGCCACATAACAACTGAGAATGACATTTTGATATAGACTGATATAATTTTGAAAAAAGGTGGGCCGACGTTTTTCAAATTTACCGAAACTCAATCCATTTCAATCCTCTCCAGTTTTGTACATCCATGTCCCTTCTTGGCTTCCCTGTGTTTTGTTAGAGTTCTTCTATAGTTTTGAACAGTTATTTTGATATTTTAGTTAATTCTATGACCATTCGATCAGTGCTGAAAATGCCTAAAATAGCGTGACCTAGCCCCTTTAAAAACTTTAACAACCAAAAACTTAAGAACCTCTTATCTTTTTTGTCCCCCCAAATCATTCCAAACAATCTGGGGTTTGACCTTCATTAACATAGGATTGGGAATAACTGAACATTCATGATCACATTGAACAGACTTCAAATGAAAAAGTTCTGAGTGTTTTAACGTGGAAAACCTAACAATTCCCTGACATAGATGAGATGAGTTGGAATACCCTTACTGGCACAAAAAGATGCAACATGCACAACAGAACAAAAATCCACCTAAAAAGGTGTGACTCATTTGCAGACGTCCATGCCTCTGATTTACCTGCGTAGAATACACGAAAAGGCATTTAATTAATTACACTAACCACAAAAGAACAAATATCACAAAATCCACCACAAAAAATTTCATGTTACGCCAAGATTTTTGTTATAGCTAAAACTACGAAATTGCAACACGAAGATGCAAAGAGACTGCACTGCCCTACAAAAGAAAGTCAGATTTTGGACAGGAAAGGAAACCGCAGCATTGATGTCCTTGGTGTCATCCAGCGCCCGGTTGTTCGAAAGCCCATTAACTTAACTCAGGATTAGCGTAAACTTTGGTTTCATTTTTTCAACTTTTGGGCCAACGTTTCTTTAGCTTATTTCTGCTTTTCTAGATGGACTTCCACTAATGTAAAATTTTACCGAATATCAGCGCTGAACAAATTTTTTGAAGTAGAGAAGTAAATTTTCGTGGTTAATTTTTAATCTGGGATTACCGGGTAGTATTAAACGACTTTTGAACAACCGGGCCCAGAATTCTGGACAAATAACTGGTTTAAAACCCGCAATAACCAGTTTCCATCACGTGTGTGTGAGGGGTCATTGAGGAGATCTGTGTTTCCGACCTGCTAGAGAGAGAAATCAAGGAAACCTCTGTAAAGCAGAGAAGTTAGTTGCCGAATTTCAAGTGTGCATTTTAAGTGGAGGAAGTAAATTACCCTAATCTCCCTCACCACATCATTACAAAAAAACCACAAGAATCTGATGTCAGCTGTGGCTCAAATTTCTGGTGATGTAGCTCTTGTGCTTGCATTGGAAAAACTAAATAGTCTAGTGCACGAAGGAAAACAAGAACTAACAAGTGAATTTCAAACCTTCCCGTAATACCACACAGCTTTCCAATTTTCTGTTCATAAACTTCACTGTATATGTTCTTTCAACAGAATCAATGGAAGAACTATGACTGCACTGAAAAATTTAGGATTTGTTAAGGAAAAAACCTGGCCAGTGTTGGATTAACAAAACCAGATTTATTTATTTAAAACTTTTAGTTTTCAGTCGTAACAAGAGCAAAACACAAGAGATCTTATTCTGCAGATATCAATACAGTTTTTTCAATATCTGGAAAGCAAAGACTGTAGATAGAAGACTGAAGACCAAAGATTGCCAAGAACAAATACCACAACAAACAATATATGGCAATTGAGAATACATCATTCCTTTTGTTTATAGTGCCACATTGGTATTTAATGACCACAGGGTCTTTGTTGTCTAACACACTAACACTGGTATATGGAAAACAAAGACCAAAAATGAAGACTCCCATGCTAGGAAAAGGCAAACTAACAAAATAATACACATCACCCTAGACCCAGTTCTGCTATTTATTACTGGATTGATATTTTTTTCTGGGGAAGAGGTGGGGGAGTCATCATATTCTTGGTCTACCTCTTCAAAACACCCTTATAATGGCACTGACATCTTAAGTGGTCAGAAGGCTAGATGTTAAACTATAATGCTTGATCGATTGAATTCAGAGCAAAAAATGGAAAACTATTTATAATAGTAAAAGCCATAATTGCCAAAGACCCTTTTTAACTAGGTTGTTAAAGATCAAAACAGATTAAAAGCTGCTGGCAAAAAAGATATCCAAACTGTAGATGGATTATTGTTCTGGAAGCAGTTACTCCATTCTCCAGCAACTTCTTGTCCATTAGCAACAACAAAGGGACTTTCCTTGTATACCTAACAAGAACAAATCTAAAATTCTACATCTATATACAAAACATTGAACAAAAACCCTGACTATAAAACGGATAGTGTCACCCACTTTAAGTTATGCATTGCTACTTCCAAGGCTCTTCAAAGGCGGCTGATATATTGTCCAGAAATGAAGGTTGGAAAATGGTGTTTGTTTTGAACACAGAAGAGAATACTGTTATCTTTAAATTGAGCATTTTGACCCTCAAAAAATAAAGCAATACTGATCACACTGATCACTGTTTATTCACATAAAGAATAGGGTGTTTGTAATTTAAATCTCTACATGACAGTCTGGTTCCTTGTTGAAAGTCGTGAGGCTCATTAAACTTCTTACTCTCTGTGTTATTCTGCCCTTATTTTAGAGATAATTATTATCATTATTGGATGAGGTTGAGCATGACAGCAATAATTATCAAGGTCAAAGTTTGTGTGATCTGCCGAAGCCGAAGGCTAAGGCAGATAACACAAACTGAGGCCATGATAATTATCGCTATCATGCGAAAACCGAATCCAATAATTGTTTTGAATTATGCATATTCTTGAGCTGAATTTGTAAAGACAAGAGGAGTGACTCATCCGTTTCTTTGGATGAGTGGCAAATCAAAGAATGTTTCTGCAGTTGGCAGAGTCTTCTTTCCTCTTCTCTGCTGGATAGTGTGTTTGGTGACGTCAATTGTGCATGCATAAAACTATTATAATTGTCTGGAGGTATGACGTCAATTCTACATATATAAAATCTATTGTCTGTAGGTGTGACGTAAGAGAAACAGAGCAAGCAAGAATTAGCTGCATGCTTATAGCCAATCAAAATCGAGCTGGTGACACCAATGTATAATAATAAACAATTATTGGATGAGGTTGAGCATGATATCATGAATTATCAAAACCGAGGTCTGTGTTATCTGCCGAAGCCGAAGGCTGAGGCAGATAACACAGACACGAGGTTTTGATAACTCATGATATCATGCGAAAACCGAATTCAATAATATTATTGTTTTATTATACATTTTTCACATAATTCATCCACAGAAACAGAAGCGAAGCATTCAGTCATTTTGTTTCTGAGGAGAACACTCCAAGGGGCTTAGTAACCAGGCAGACGTGGAACTTGACATGATAAATGTAATATCTGCACCAGATAATATTATTACATTTATCATGTCAAGTTCACAAGCTATTGTGAATTGATCGAATGCTCTCGACCAATCAGATTTTTCATAGTGAGTCTGATGTATAATAATATTCATTATTCAGTAGTTAACATTTTGATGCTAACTTCTTAAAATTAGCCATTACAGTATTCACAAACTTGTCAAGTTTTCACAAGTTATTCACATATTTTTACAATTCCTTAAAATTAGTAAATAACTTCAAATAACAGTAATGGTAAATACTTTACATTATCATGAATGATATACCAACCTGTATTGGCTGAGAAAATGTTACAATGACTGTTGTTGAAGTTTTGTCCCACCGTACATAAAGGCATGAAATGTACATCAGTGGTCTTGCTGAAAAAGAGGTAAAGAACAGATTGACATCAAAGCCAAGGGTGGATTCTTGATAAAGTTCCCAATATTACTTGCGAATTGAGAGGCCTAATAGAGGGGGACATTGGGATTTTTGGTTTTGCAGTTTTTGGCTATTTTTTAGAGAGTTTTTTTTGGTTTTTGTGCCAAAAGAATTCGGTTTTTCGGTTCTGGTGTTCCTTGTGGTTTGCAATTTTTTTCGTTTTTAGCATCTGGTTTTCGGTTTTCGTAGAAAATACTAGCGGATTTTCGGTTTTGTATCCGATGTGCTTTTTGGGTTTTCCTATTTTGTCCTATTTCGGTTCTGGTTTCTCTTAGATTTTAGCGGCAGTTGATCTCGAATATAGTGTTTTCACTCACGTGATCAGTAACCTTGTTTTTCCTCCGAAACAAAAGAAAACATTTGAGTGATAATAGAGCTCAATTCCCAGAGACGTCACATGAAAACATTCTATAGCTTCGAAACGCCAAAGTTATTTGGAGGAATGCGTGACAAACTAAATGTCACAGTAGGGGATCACGCGTGTCGAATGACACCCAAGTTGGTGATAAGGTAAAACTGGACTTCGGGTGGATGAAGATGAAGGACCCCATGAAGATCTGAACGAGCATGAAGTGATTGAGGAAGCTAGTGACTCTGATGAAGGCCAGCAAGAATTTGATGAAAGTAGTGATTAAGTGCAGATGACAACAATTCCCAGGGCCACTTGGCTTCCTCAGTGCAATCGCATGTTTTAGACCAAGATTAAACATTCCAGTCGAATCTCCAAACTGTTAGGTCTTAGTTATCAAATAGAAATGTTCAATTAGAGATTTTTTGCGATTGCACAATCGCAATTCTAGAGAGGAATTGTGAGCAAATTCTCCTAAGTTAACTTGGTTCCATTACCAGCTGCTTTTCGGAAAATGAGCCCACTAAGTCTGGCCTCAAGAGAGCGGCAGAAATAAGCCTACAATTTAAGCAGACAAGTCCATGACATTCACAAATGTTTTGATGAAATATGTGTTAGTGTAGTTTGCTCTGTATGCCCTAATTGTATTGGTTTTCTGACGGTTTTGTATGCGGCTTTTGGTTTTGGCCGAATTTTTTTTGCGGTTTTGCGGTCTCTAATATACCCCCTCCTAATAGCTTAGTTCTCATTCTTATTGTAAATATTAGTTCTTTGCAAGCATCCTAAGGTGAGATAAGCTTAAGTGCTTGCCTTGACACAGCTAATGAGGCAAATAGCCTGTAATCGATGTAATAATTGCCAAACCTAGATAGAAAATGTTTGTAAGTTAAGTAACAGGTAGGGCTTCTTTGGAGTTTGACCTCCCAGCAAAATTATGGGGGAGAGAATGGCCCAAATTACGGTACTCAAGTTACAGTCAAAATTGCCAAAGAAAAGTAATTTGGGCCATTCTCACTCATTACATACCCTTTGAACTCTTTGGCAACGCCTTTTTTTATAGGGGGAGATTTCATTACTGCGATGTTGCTGTAAAGCAAATGGACGATGCAATTACGGGACTCAGCAGATGTGTGTTTGAGCGTGAAGTAAACATGGCATCAAAATGTCACCATCCTTGTCTGCTGTTACTTATTGGTGCAACAAACGATGAAAGGCCTTTGCTAGTTACAGAACCCCTCGAGTGTAGTCTAAGGAACAAGCTGTTCCCTAGCCATGGTGAGTTACCACTGCCTGTAGACAACGAGCAAGCTATCTCTTTGGACGTGGCTTACGTGCTCCCCTACTTACACGAGAAAAAGCCTGAATGTCAGTTCTTAACAAATTATGATCTATTATGATCTTAATTGGTTAACACTTACTTAAACTATGGAGCAACACAATAAATAATATTAGTAAGTATAATAATATTGCATATTAGGTGATTATTGAAAAGTGTCTGCGCTGATTGGTTGCACTTGAGGTTATTATTACACGATAATCACATTTAAGCGTTTTATTAAAATGCCTGCCAGCTGTTTTGTTGAGAGGCAACACATGAAGAAATTAATTGTTTTAACGAAATTGCATATTTTTAAAATAATCGACTATGTAATTATACTAAAACAATTATT
Source organism: Montipora capitata (assembly GCA_949126865.1). Lineage (NCBI taxonomy): Eukaryota > Metazoa > Cnidaria > Anthozoa > Scleractinia > Acroporidae > Montipora > Montipora capitata. Next base: position 45,236,545 of record OX421447.1, on the reverse strand, counting down.
CATCTCAGGTGGAGCGACTATCGGTGAATAAAAACCTCAACTTTATCTCCATTTTTATTCACTGATATGCACCTTGCCTTCTGTGAATAATAATTATTATAATATTATTGTTAATCATTCTTCAGAAACATTGACCTAGTCAAGTGCTGTTAAATGTCTCCCTAAAATTTCCAATTCAATTTATTTTCTTTCTTCTCTCCTCTCCTTGAAATGACTGATGAAGTGATCACCTTAATTAACTGGTGATTTATTTTCATCTGTACCAACCTCTTCCCAAAAGCCATCGATGATAGAACCAAGCACTTTGATCATATGGATCAGTAAAGAATGCATTTTGAGCAAGGTCAAATTCTGAAATGTAACAATAAATTATTGTAAAATACAATGACTCAAATCAATATGAAGCACTTGCCAGCTTCAAAGACTGTGGATTTCAAAAATTGATCACCAATGAGCTACCGAAAAACTGCCTCTGCCTCACTGACACATCAATATCACTGGAATTTTTTCAAGGTTAAAAATTGCCCTTAATGAAAATCTTGAAACAGCAGGGTCAAGGAGAAAACTATGTCACAAACCCACCAGATTAAGAATGATGTATGTTAAATATAATATATATATAAGCTTATATAGCACTTACATTACAGAGTATCCTGAATAGCTTTACAGTATTAAAAACTATATGTACACATGTAGGTATAATATAAAAGCACAACCTTAAAAAAAAATTACACTTCTTTCCTCGTTAAAATCTCATGATTGTTCATAAGCAAGTCTAAATAAGAATGTTTTAAGAAGAGATTTAAAACAGTCAACACTCATACTCTGCTTGATATCAAGCGGCAGGCCATTCCAAATCTTTGTAAAGAAAAGTTGTAAAAAGAACTTGTTTGAATATGGTGTTCTGTTAGTCCACAAGATTCTATATACCATTCAGCAATAACTATCATGAGATCTTACAATGTGCAATCCTAACCTAACCTTACCTTTCATTAATGCATCTTCCTCAACTCTTTCAACATCTCCACTCTTATGAGGATGAATCAATGGTAAAAGTTTACTGCGGTAATGCCATGAGGAATAGTTTGAAAAGTTTTCTTTGATCTTCTCTGTACTGAAGTTAAATTCATCCTCTGGGGATATATTAGCCTTGTTCACCGTGTATCTTCTGTAATCCCAGCAGTGAACTATAAAATAAACATCAATGTCAGTGTTGTTGTTGTTATTAATATTGTCAAATGTAAGATTTTACCCTAATGTTTCAAAATCCAAGAGTATTAAATCAATAATAAAAAATTATTGTTTAAGGTAGCTTTCATCAAGGTGTCTCCATGAGTTGGATAGCTTTCCTGTGCCATTAACAATTTGGATTCCTGATTGCAGTCAATGTTGAATAGACCTCATGATGGTATGCACATAAGCCACTACCCTAAAAAGAATGCTTTACTTAACAAGGGACACACCCTCATATGGAATAAGTGTCACACCCTTTTCTAATGCCAGACCACTGTTTAGTAGATTACTATAGGGGAGTATATTAAAATTTCTTTATTAACATTTTCCAAAGCGATAAATTAATACACACCTCCACAATATTTTCTAATCCCCGTTCTTTGCATTAAAGGGGACATAGGTATTGAGTGGACCTACAGATGGTGTTAAAACATTTCATCCCTGAAGAGGCCCCCAATGACGAGTAAAACTGCCTGGCATCAGACAGAGTAGAATATATAGGTCATAGTCAAAGATTACCCGGTAGTCATTTTTTTATTTGCCCACGAAGAGCTTAGAAATCGTAACTTGCTGAAATGCTAGAGCAAGACCAGTGCAACCATGATAAATTACCACAGAGGACAGACCACAACACTGGGAACTCCATGCCCTAGTCTTTGCAAGTAGTGTGAGGGTTATTTTACGTTCTGCACTGGGTTATGAAAATTGAAGGGTTGTGAGATTGGGCCTATAGTTTATCGTCCTTCTCCAAGAAGACTAGCTCAGTCAGGCTTCATACACTTTTTCAGACCAAAAATTCAAGGACTTTTCAAGGACTTTCAAGGGCCAAATTTTGAAATTTCAAGGACCTCTTTTTTATTTACCCATAGAAATGGTCTGACAGTACAATTCTTCCTCATTTTACGTAACGCACATGCATGAAAATAATGCAAAGGCACTGGTAACCATTCTCGACCCCACAGCTCGTTGCATTAATTGTATGACATCACTTGAGTGGCTGATTATTTTCACTGAAGTTTTCAAAGATTAAAAATGCGGGTCAGAAAAAATTCAAGTACTTTCGAGGACCAGAAATGAAGAGCAGAGATTTTCAAGGATTTTTCAAGGCCTTGAAAATGCACTCTCAAAATTCAAAGATTTTCAAGATGCGTACAAACCCTGAGAGAGTCTAACCATTTGCAGGTGTCATTAGAAAGGCAGCACTTTCTCATCAGTTATTTAAAGACCCTGAGTGTTGTTCCAGCTGGAGTTGAGCTCACAGCCTCATGCATGGCAGCCCGGTGCTCAACCAACTGAGCCACTGGTGTGTGGTGGTATCACTCAGGAGCAAAAGGGTTAATATTGTAAATTAATATGTAGAAATACTGTAAAGAAAGTAGAACTTGAGGAAGGAAAACCAGGGGGATAAAAAACTGAGGAGGGTATAGAGCTGGCAAAAATGCTGCCCAACTAGGCCAAAACTACTATGTGAATTCCATCTTCACATTTGAGGGAGGACAGTACTCTCGCCACTGCTGTATCCCTGCTCCTCAGTGTAAAAAAAAACTAAAAGTATGTGACAGTGAACGAGAATAAGATGTCACATAATTGTAGTAAAATGTTAACCCAGAACAATAATAATTATTATCATTACCGGCATATCGATCATAAATACAGGGCAAAAGGTTTATACTAACTAATACCATTTTTTTACAGTAGTTTATTTAAACAGGAAATACATGTCACAGGTACATGTAGGCTACTTAATTTTTGACACACTCATTTCGTAAGTCTCATGAAAAATTTCCTAGGACAAAATAGACATGTATATGGAAACATTAAGGCCTATAAGCCTTGCACAATACAATTATATAATATTATTATAATAACACTAAGTAAATATCAAACAAACACAATCTTGGAAAGCAAACATACAATTTCTTGCATCATAAGACAGGAACAAGTTACAAAGGTGCAGCTCTTCCTTCCAGTTTGGCTGGGGCATAAATTCCATGATCCACTGTCTGTGATACCATACACTGTAAGATTTTGGATTTACTTGGAGACAGTTCCTAAGAAATGATAGCTCTCTTTGGCAGATGTCTTGCAATGCAACCTGTGGGCTTGAAATAACGAGAGATATTAACCTTGGTCTGTTTCCACCTTCCCCACATAAGATTACAGCTATTTCCATGCTCTTTTATAAAAATGAGACCTATTATTTTCCAAGTAGCTGAACAATCATGACATGAAACCTACTTATCATCTTTCATGTGAAGGAAAATTTCTCTTCTAAAGTTCCATAGAGTTGAAAAATCTGGGTTACCACCAAGTACTTGCTCTGTCAAAGAAAGGGCTTCTTTGTCCATTTCTCTATTCTTTCTCTGAATCCAAGAGGTGAAAAAAATTAATTATGAAGTAACCTTTGTGTTAAAGTGCTCCTGTGATTCTTATTTTCTTTGGATTTCAAATCTATGTTAACTAAACACTAAGCAACCAAAGTTTTCAAAAAGGCACCTGTTTATTTTAACTGGACTTTTCCTATTTCATGGTCCGCCATTACTAACTTTAAGATCTTGAGAGAGCTGGATCAAGGAGAAAATGACATCAAAGGCTCACTAGTTTAAGAATGCAATGTGTGTGTATGCCTCTGAATAATATACAGCCAAGGAGTTTTGGGCTTCACACGTTTAAACTCGCGTTTGCATATACACATGTATCAAGCTGCATTCACCCGCTAAAATTTTAAGCAAGTGAGCCTTTGACGCCACTTTTCCTCGGATCCAACCCTCTGAGTTCCAATCAGTCATTTTTGAATGTGAGTAATGGCGGACCACGAAATCCAAAACTGACACTCAAAGTAAACTGCCTTTGGATAAAAATCAAAGCTCAAAAAAATTAAATTGTGTCAGTTAGGTGTTAAGCAAACACACTTTCAAAAGCTGAAGATAAAAAGGAAGTGATTTTTTTTATCACAGGGGCACTTTAAAACTACATGAAAACATTTAAAGATACTTAAAATCCCTTCAGATGCATCTGTAAGGGAGAATGACTACAATCTCTGTGCAAGAATATTTTGCAACTTTCTGTTTGTCAAGCAAGTTTAATCAAAGCTGAAAGTTCGAAAAAAAATGCCATTATCAAGCATGTTTCAGTGTTATTCAAAAAGACAGTGCAAGAAATGCAGCTGTACCTTTTCATTGATGCGATCAGTGGCTTCTCTGTAAATTTTCAGTTTTTTGTCTCTTTCTTTTCTCTTTGCTTCAGCTTGTTCTGCAGTAGTGCGTACTTTAATTCTCCCATGCTACAATAATAATCAGTATTGTCACAGTTCAAATGAGTATTTTTCCTATCTTAACTCTTTCAGCCCCGTGGGGTTCCCCATCGACGAGTAAAATCGTCTGGCGTTAGACAGAGTAAAATCTATAAGTGGCACTATTGGGAGTTAAAGGGTTAATGGGGACATAGTTTTTGAGTGATTCTAGCCGTTGTTAACCCTTTCAGCCCCGTGGGGTTCCCCATTGACGAGTAAAATCGTCTGGCGTTAGACAGAGTAAAATCTATAAGTGGCACTATTGGGAGTTAAAGGGTTAAGCTTGTTTAGAAGCAACTAGATTCAATGTCCTTGGTTTGGGGCCTACAGCCCAGTTTTTCATAGCAGCATGAGTCACGCATGTTAGTGGCAAAGATGCCGCAAAGCCGTAATCTCCGCACAGCTTTCACTTCACTGCTTCTTCACAAGTTGCACAACCTCGCCCTTCTAAGAAAAACTGGAAAACCTGCTTGCTGGCTGCGGGATTCTATGCAAAGTCGTTACCATTAAGCAGTTCCATTTATATATAATTCAATCAGGGATGTAGCTAAGAATAAATTCATCTTGTTGAAGGTTCTATTGAAGCAGTAAGTTCGTGCTATGAGCATCAAAGGGACTGGGTAACAAGATTGTTCCCAGTGCCCTGCAACACCTGGCATTCTTCAAGATGGCGAATACAGACACGCACAACAGTACTTAAAACAACGCTTTTATTTCATTTCCAGTATCAATAAATTCTAGTGATAATTCCATATACTAACATGCATATTCATTTTTTTTAACACATCAAATGACTTTTAAACTTTGTAGAGAATAATTTGTAATCTTCTCAGTTGCTTAGACCAACGGCCAAAATTCAGCCAGCGATCACCCTTTCTCAAGCGGCGATTTTCACTGGCAGCCGGCGCTTAGGGACGTCCCTGATTCAATGGCCGTGTGAATAATTGTGTAACTGATTTTTACTTAACAGAGACCAGCTTTCTGCAAAATGTTGTAAAAAAATGAAGTAGAGGAAAAAGAGGCCAGCCAAAGTGAAATAGTATTTTCTAGTTCTATTCTTACCTTGCTAGTACCAACTTCTCCGAAGAGTTGATACAATCTGCTTAAAGTGTGCTTACAGTGTATGGTTTGTTAATGCCACACAAAAGCATAAGTGCATGGCACTTGCAGGTTTAAAAGAATTGGTAGAATCTTGTTCCTAGATTTTCAAAAAATGTGGGTGTCATCATACAGGGGACTGGAACTCCTGTGCTGTGAATCAGCAAATCTAACAACAGACCTGACTTTGCCTATTACAAGCCTGGTATTACACTCTCTGTTGTTCTGGAAGACTTTTCTAGTTCACATCTACGCAACAAATTAAAAGCAATTTCCACATCCATTCTCGAACTGTTTTATAGAAGTTGCGATTTGCTCTCAAATTAAGCTTCAAATTGCTAATTACATATCATGAATATTATTTTATACAAATACCAAAAGTGGGCTCTCTAAATTATTATTTAATTAACAAGTTATAAAAAGGAAGAGCTTGAATATAAGGCTGAATATGGGTTCCTTCTGCATGTACCGCAGCACAGATTACGTAAAACAAAAGAAGCAAAAGACAGAAAACAAAACAACTCCAAATAAAGACTAGTCCCAAGTGACCAAAATACAATGCTTTCCGGTACATGCAGAAAGACCCTGAATATGAATCATTCTTTAACGATCAAACGAATGTCACCATGTCAGTCTTGTGTTAGATCATTCGTTCTTACTGATCACCCGTATGTTTTGGTAAAAATATTTTTTTCCCCTTCAGATAAGACACCAAGTAATAAAGACTTTTTTTTTTAAGACTAGGGCCTACCATGCTCTTAAACCGAGTCTTTGGGGGAGAGCTCCAGTAAATTGTTTTCAGCGCACCGCCATGTTCTTTTCGACCGTGGGGTACTGAACACTAACAAGTAAATAAGTTCTTCTGCACAGTGGACTTCAAACCCGTTACGTAAATTTACACGAAATGTGAAAAGCACCACAAAAAAGACGGGTTACTGTAGCTGCTACTTGGAACCAAGGGCTTTTTTGTTTCCCTCTGTGAACAAAAGGTTGATGGAACAATAGCAAATATTTGTCATGGAAATTTTATACACTGCGGAATGAAAGGATAATTTTCCTTTTATCGTGCCATCTTCGTAAGCGACGTAAGGTCGCTATACTTTTTCACCTTCATCACCAGCGTTTATAATCTACTATTTCATTTGCGGCACCTTCTCAACAACTTGTCGTATGAACTGGATATTGGCTCATGGATACAAATTTAAATGCCTTGCATGATCCTGTGGATGTAGCCGCAAGTCTTGAGAAAATGGGATTCGTAACGCTTTTTCTTCAGACCGTATCTTGGATCTCATCTGCCGCCATGATCGTCGGTGCTGTTGTTCCTTATGTTCCTCAGTATTGGGACATATGGAAATCTAGGGACGCGGAAGGTTTTTCTTTGCATGTCTGCTTGGCATTGCTTGTGGCTAACATCCTCAGAATATTTTTTTGGTAAGTTGCTAGGTAAACTATTAAAGTGCTATAAGTAAGATAAAAAAGTCACTTCCTATTTTTCTTCAAATTTTGAAAGTGACTAACACCTGACTAGCAAAGTTTTGAGCTTTCATTTTGATCTAAAGGCTGCTTACTTTGAGCGTGAGTTTTGGATTTCATGGTCCACCATTACAAACCTGACCAATAATTATTGCAATTGGTCCTCAGAGGGTTGGGTCTGGGGAAAAGTGACGTCATTTACTCACTAGCTTAAAATTTCAACATGTAAACACATGATTATTATGATATGCAAATCACAAGTTTTAAAGTCTGAAAGCCCGAAACTCCTGTGCTGCATATTAATTCCTCCGCGTACAGACACATTGCATTCTTAAACTAGTGAGTCTTTGATGTCAGCTCTTTCAAGATTTCAAAGAAAGTAATGGTGGATCATTAGAGAGGAAAGTTTCAGTTAAAGTAAATAGGTGTCCTTTTGAAATTAAGATTTAAAGCTTGGGTCACTCAATTTTCAGTTAACATAGTTTTGAAATCCAAGGAAAAGAAAATAATTGATTTTTTTGGTCTTAGTAGGACTTTAAGTACATGTACCAATGCAGTGTAACTATAACTAGTGGCTCAATTTCTTGTTGTTATAGTAATATCAAAATAATAAGTAACATTTTAGGTCTGATAGCCATGTCTAGATTATGGAATACCCGTCCAGTTATTGTTATATACGTGTATAGCATGCCTTGTTGTTCAAGGGATGCTGCTACAAGAGGAATATAGGGGACGAATATTGGCTCTCCTTTAAGTTAGTAACCTAATGCAAAATGTTTATTTATGGGATCCATGGCATCTGACAGGTTGTGGCAATGCGGATCCACATAATTCCCTAAAATCCGCATCCTCCGCATAATTACGATATTTTCCGCATAAACAAAAGAAATGCCTGATATTAGTGATAAAGCAGCTGGTTAGCATCCTCACAAACATAAAAGCCTAAGAGATTGACTGTTTTCAAAACACTCATTTTCTGGAAGATTGAAGATCAATTGAAGAAAACACACCATTTCATTCGCAAGATGAAAGGTCGTAAGCAGTTTCCCAGATACAATGTAGGACACAGGCTGCTCTTTACAACCTCTAAATTCATTGGATCCCTTTAGGATGCAGCTCTATTGTTTTTAGAGTTAGGGTTCATTGTTTCTTTTGTATCCTCCTGTGTGTCTATTGTTTTCTGAGCCAATCCTGAGAGCTGCTGCTGTTGTAATCTCAGTCTTAATCTGGATCCTAATCTTAATTAAGCTCCATGAATTACGAGCAATAACGTTTTAGGCCTAGGCCTAAAACGATATTTAATCTCAAATTCAACCTTTGTTGGTTAGTATTCAGTGTATGGTGGGGTCATACATGATGTTTTAGTATTTTGTTTGGCTTTTTAGGTGTTTTGCTGTTTCGTGGTTTAGCAATGCCCCTGTATTACTCACAAGTTATTCTTTAGGGACTGTTTCTGGTAATCTGTGGAAAACCAGTGTGATGACAATGATTATAACAAATACCTCAGGCAAGACCGAGAGAATGTGTTGTTTTCTTTAAAACCAAGGGATGGAAACAAATAATCATTTGTTTTCCCCCTGCTAAGTCTGTGGACCAGGCCAATTCACTGTTATATTCATTTGATGAAATTGCATATTGGGACATTAAAATAATGATAGTCACTATCTGCAGTTTGTAGTTTCATTGATTAAGGGCAGCCATTAGGAGGAACATCACACATGATAGATTGGCTGGAATTTTCAAAAACTTTGATCATTTGGATCACTTAATACTGACATCTGGCTGTTATCTCCACCCCTGTTAGCAATTTTATTTTGGAAATAAAGGTGCACTTTGTCAAGAGAGCACAGTGAATGAAGTGAGGATTTTGACTTAAAGCCTCTTCTTCTCTATTGTTTATCATCATCAGGTTTGGCCGTCATTTTGAGCTGCCATTGCTACTTCAGAGTTTCATTATGATTGTTGCAATGCTCGTGATGTTACAGCTTTGTACTAAAATCAGAAGAGAAAGTGACATGAGTGCAAGGAAAAGATCATTTCTAGGTGAGTACATGGAAAATTGAAGAGATCATTTCTTGAAGATGATTAACTGTTATCTGTAACAAAAGTAATGGTTTATTAATAAGAAAGGTGTCTAGACATATCCAAGGAAAGAGGAAGGAGGCCTGATGGGCCTTCTAGGCTCGTAGCAGACTTTACATTTACCTTGTTTGGTCAAGATGGCTTAATATTGACCTCGTTCTTTTTTTGCTTGGTTGTGGACCTCGACTTCATCTCGCTCCATAAACATGCAAAAATAGAACTTGGCCAATATCCAGCCATCTTGACCACACAAGCTTGGTCAAATAACCCATATACATGTACATCATCTTGCATCATTCATCGTCAAAAATTAGAAAGGAACGCAAGGTTATTATTTGAAACATTATTGGTCAATGACTAGTATTGATCAAGAAGTTACAGACCTTAGAATTGTTAGAATTCATTAAGGAGCAAAAACAAGTTTAATTTTGTTATGCTTCAACAGTGTTTTGTGAGGGTGTTTTTGCAGAAGTGGATAAGGACACTTGAAATGTTATTTTGTTCCTGATGGAAGAATTAATTAATTATTTTGAAAGCACAAAGATTGCAGACTAATTTGAGCATGGGATTTAATCCCACAACCATACATTTGACATAGCATCATGAGAATTGTTGGTTTGAACTGGGAAAACATATATGTAAGAATGTCAAGAATATACGAAAATTGAATATGTTCAATATCTGTCAGCTTTTTCTCTCTGGTGGCTTGCTATATAACAGTACTGGACAATTAAATTTTGTTTAACTGTTTGTCCATTCAACAGAACCGCTCTTAGCCATCTTGTTAACTAGAGTTTGAGAATCATTATTCAAACATGCAAGAAATACAAACTGTAATAATCTTATTAAGTAATGGTCCGGCTAAGAAGCAGGCAGAAAAACAATAGCCCGCGGCAATAGCGTCGGTTAGTTAAAATGTGCCAACATTTTTAATCAAATTAAGTTCGGCTGTTCCCATTGGTGTAAGCAGCTAAAAGCGCGAAATTTGAATTTCAATGAAAAATGTAATCGACTTGCCGTCTAAAAAATTAGATTCTGTTTCGTAGAACAAATCATTATGCCTTCAAAAACTATGTTTGTAAATATCGTCAAGATTCTATGCGCCATTTGATTGGCGCATAGAACAATGCCCAAATTTGGCCGAGAGACAGAGATCAAGGGCATGGGGAAGAAGAAATCCAAAAAAGGCTTTTTTTTCATTTTTTTCTCATCTTTTTTCGACATTTTCCGATATTAGCCAATCAGATGCCTCGATTGGAGTGAAGTTAAAAATTAATATTTCGCAGCTTCTAAGTACTTTTGCCGCTGGGCTGCCTGCTTCTTAGCCGGACCATTACTTAAACAGTGGTTTCAATTATAAGTACTGACAGCCGACAAAAAGCGCTTTATAATAATTCATATATGTTGTTGACTGTTGATTTGGCTAAAATAATTTGCTTGCTTTGTGACTGCTTTCTCATCATAAGAAGAGCCTACTAACGGGCTATTACATAAACTAATTCTTGTTTTTGTAATACCCTACAATGATAATGGATGTTGTTGGGTGACTACTGGTATTCCCTAAGCTTAGCCTAACATGAGGTACAATACAAATAGTACAGGATCTAAATTACTGACAAACGTTTGAACTCTCACTCTTAACCTAGATTTTCAAAAAAGACACTTTTGGGATTGGACACACTTTTCGGATTATGTGCTGTGTGTGTTAATATTTGTTGCTGTTGGTGGTTATGTTACCTACTTGTTGCTAAGCTTCCCAATGTTTGTGGAGTCTGTTGGATTCTTGGCAGTCTTTTCAGAAGCTATCCTTGGTGTTCCTCAATTCTACCGAAATTATGTCAATCAGTCCATTGTGGGAATGAGGTTGGTACATTAGGGGTGTGTTCTATTGACCATATTCGGGAATAGGAATAGAAGTTATAGATGAACCGGGGTAATTCAAATTAAAATCGTCAAACACCTGCTAAAATGCTATTTTAAACATATCTTTATCATCCTTGTTGCTTCAAAATGCCAGACATACCCTTTTAAATCATTAGTACACATACATGTATCCTTCATCCAGAATAGGGTCAATCAAACGCACCCTAAATTCAGGCACAAAACAGGGTTGTCCAAGGGATCCATATTTCATGTAAGTAGACAGCTGTGATTGAAAAGTAGGAGGTGAAAAGTAAGGAATAAATCATGTACCATCTACTAATAAACAGTGCAGTAGGGTGGCCAATGGAGACAAACTAATACATCTGGTGATTTTTTTCCAACATATCAGACCAGCCACTTTTGGGCTTTCCATGATTGCCCCAGTAAAGAAATCTGTCAATCATTCCATAACTGTTACAAGCATGGGTGACATGCAAGGATGCTGTTTGTGGTGATTTGACTATGAAATATGAACTTGCTTTTCAGTAATGTTTATTTTCTGTTAGCTTTTCTTTGTGGCTGTACAGAGTTGAAACAATCAATTTCTGTTCATTCTGAATCTGTGGTTACGACTTCTATGTATCATCTTGAAAACGTGACCAGTTATGTTTGTGGAATAGAGAACATTCGCGGTGTCAGCAGCCGCTTGACCTGGGAAATGGTATTTAATTCTAGCTTTCGACCTTTGTTTACTGATTCTGATACCATCCAGACTGATGAAGTGAAGGCCCAGCTTTGTTTTAGGTCAGTTGACCCGTCAGTCTTGATGTTGAGCTATTTTCCCAGTTGTTTGTGCTGCGAAATATTTCTTTTAATGTAGCGGAGAATCATGGAGTTCGTTGTCTCAGGAAGATAATTTTTTTATTGAACCTTGTATTGAACTGTGGAAATTCTAGAGTTTACTACATTTCAATTTCACACCTACAAAAAAGGAGAATTTGATTGCAATCCCAATTTTAAAGGAAATAAAAGCTGTGTACTGTTTCAAAACTGCCATCACAAAGTCCCGGAAGGTATAAAGCTTCTTTTTCAAGATACACTTGAATTTTCATTCAAGTATTTGTCCCAAGTATTAGCAGCCTCTTAACTGTTGATTAAATTAAAATGACAGGTGTAACACTCAAGATTTCAACCATAACATGTAAATACAGGGCCCCTTGGGGGGTCTGGGGGCATGCTCCCCCAGAAAATTCTTAAAATTAGACCCTCGGAAATGCATCATCCTGCACTCTGAGGAGCAAATGAAACAGGCCAAAAAGATAAACTTCACAGTGAATAAAGATATTTACTTTAGAACCATGTGAAAATGGTGATGCATCACAGAACCATGAAAATGGTCAGTGGAATCCAATATTTATCAAGTACATGTACGGTGCATTGATAATGATTTTGTTGCTGAAAATGGCATTGGAATCCAACAACGGTCGATCGGGGGTGCTCTCCAAAGGTTCTTACAGAAAATGTTCGGATTTTTACCAAAAACACAACTTAGAATCAGGCAGCAATTATATTTTCTTTAGAAGGTAAATTTCAATTTGATTTACTTCATGAATATTCATTCTACAGCACCCATCACCTGTAACATTGACTGGGCTCAGCCATAACAGGTGTTACTCCAGTTACGGCCCCTAATGACATCCATGTACTCAGTCTCACTTGGTCAAATTTCTAAACTGGGGCGATCATGTAAACACAGTTCCAGGCTTCGCTGCTGGCCCCCTGCTGACACCGCGAATGTTCTCTATTCCACAAAGACTTTAAAAATCAAACTTTAAGATCATTGTCACAGGGATTTCAATCAAATTCGAAGTTGATGGCTGGTTTGAGTAGAGCAGCTGACTCTATCAACAAGGGGTTATTAAACTGCTCCTTTCTCTAGGGGTGTCTGGGAGCATGCCATTTTTTAGAATACTTCCAAACACCACACTTCGAAAGCAAAATAATTATTGATGATCACATTTTAGAAGTTGGTTGTGCGTACTTATTGAAATCATTGTTGTCATGATGTTTTTATCTCCATCATTCTTTGGGGGAAAGAAAGTTTTAAAGTATTTCTTTTTCAAAATTTGATAGTTAAATTTAGTAAACTTAAAGGTATCATTCGAATCAACAAATTTTTAGAAATGGATTTTACTATAAAAGTTAACATTAAAATACAACAAGGTTTCGACCGTTCAACGGTCATTTTCAAGTTCAAAGATGAAATTTAACGTGGGCTTAATATGTAATCATTTAAAAATGCTAATGACATATTGACCAAAAACTCTTAAATATTTATCTGGAAACAATATGATAAAAGAGCGATAAAAGCTCTTATAAAAATTATTTTGTAGAATTCTAAGAAAATAGTGGTATAGTCAGTGTTTTTCAAATGTTCTTCTTTTCTTTGTAGTGTGAAAATGGTGGTGATGTGGCTTTCAGGAGATGTGTTCAAAACTTGTTATTTTATTGTCAAGACTGCTCCCGTCCAATTTTGGGTCTGTGGAATGCTCCAAATATCAATTGACATTGCAATACTTATACAGGTTTATAAGTTTGGTACACAAGAAAGGAGTCACGTAAAATAATGATTGCCTTTAGAATTCAAAAATTACTTTCAATTGCAATGAAATGTTTTCAACTTAGCCTAAATGAGGCACATTTCTTATTTTAATTCAATTTGTAATGTAGAATATTTTAAGTACACACAATGAACAAAGTATTTTCTGCATTAACCATGAATTTTTAAGGTCTACAGAAGGTGGCATATTTGTAAATAGCATAAAGAGAGAATGCATTGACCCAAAGAGATAATAAAATTATTACTTTTAAGGTCACAGCTACATGTACAATTTTACTTTCAGGGTCCTTGTCTTTGGTCTACATCAAACTAATCTTGGGAGTAGAAAATAATATTATTTTTAAATGATATAGGCCTTGTAATAGCCACAAGTTTTGCCATTACAACTGTATTTTAAGAATGATTATAATATTGTCAATATTATCATTATTATTAATCTGCAAATAAATTGGTAAGTTGAAAAATCACTTCTTTGTTGTTACTGTGCAGTCATACCTGCGAACCCTGCAATTTGATTGGCTCTGGGAGTGGGCAGAATTTTTCTTTCTTGCCCGCCAACCCGGCGGAATCCTAGCCCTAGTTGCGTGAGCTTGTGTAATGACCTTAAATCTCCATTTTTTGAGACCAAATCCGTTTACTTACAGAACTACCGGTAAGTCTTTCAAAACAGATTTTTATTAGACAGGAGGCATAGAAATAGAATTCAAATAAAAATATTGCTCTTTGAAACCTTCAGTTTGTAAGTCGCTTACTGCATTCGCTATCAAGCATAGTGCGAGTCAAAAATTAAAAAAGTGATTTCAGAGAGGAAGAGAGAGAGAGAGAGGAAGAAAATAAGTTATTTACCTGCTAAGGGTCGGTCCATATACATGAAACCCATGTATATATATGTTATTTGCCAGCTGGGAGGTTCATATAGAGCAAAAATTGTGGCCAAGGTCTTGAAAATGCTGCCTGAGGCCGCAGGCCAAGGGCAGCTTTTTCAAGACCAAGGTCACAGTTTTTTGCTATACAGACTTCCCAGGTGGCAAATCACATATATATACATGGGTCTCACAGGATCTTGTGATAGCTTTGGATCACACCCCAGCAGTGTTGACCCATTTGGTCTTTGAAGTGTAATTTTTTAAGCTCTATTCATAATTCTCCAAACCAAACTAGCATCAAACTATAATGATGATGATGATGATGATGATGATAATAATAATGATAATAATAAAATAATAATAATAATGAGTTGGCCCTGTTAGTGGAACTGGACAGCAACAAAGAAACAAAATTCAACAGTCCCGCTTTGTAAATGAAAGCAGTAATCATAGCAAAATTTATGATTTCCACAAGTACTAGTAATGCGTCAAGGGCCCTTGAAAATCGTCAGATATTCCGTGGGTGTCCTGTGGATGAACTCGTGGAGGTCTGGGTAAATCAGTTGCCTATCCATATGTCGACACGTCACTGTGTATTCTGTGGATTTGAGACGAAAATGAAAGAAATTTCCAAAACAAAGCGTCTAGACGTAAAATATTGAACGTGGTGGGAGACTTTAATCACAATGGATCTCAATCGACTTCAGAAAAACTTTCGAGGCTTCAGAATTTCGGCGAAAGCATTCGAACCAAGATCATGTTTTCGCGGGTGATTTTTGCACGGACTACGCGTGCGCTTTGGAGGCCTTACCCACATTTGACCAATCAGACTGGAGTATTCCGAACCCATGAGGGTTTCCTTTTAATGTCCAACATGGCAGACGCCGGTGGCGAAGAGAAGATTAGCAAAAAGTACGTGTATTTTATGTGTGGCCATGGCATTTCAGCGGTCGCTTAAGATTTGTAACGATTTACTTAACATTTCTTTGCATTTCTGATAACAGTGAGCTCAAGAGACGGCTCAAGGCAGAGAAGAAAGCCAAAGAAAAGCAGGCCAAAGAGGAGAGTTTGAAAGTAAAGTGTACTCTACTGTTTTGAAATTACAGACACGTGGCCGAAGCTTGTTCAGAATACTCACTGATTGGGTTTTACTTTCTTAGACGCAAGGTGGCCCAGATGTCGAAAACAAAAAGAAGGACGAATTGGAGGAAGAATCCTTGGATCCCAATGTGAGTGAAAATTGAGTTAAGTGTTTCTGAGAATTATGTTTTTTGATAATTAACTTGCTAATGTCTAAGCATGCATATTTTGCTCTCCTTACTTGTTCATTTTTTCTTTCAATTTAATGATATTATATTAGTATAAGGCAGAGAAAAACGGCGTTCTTTGTAGATATATTTTTTTGATGTTACTCGTAATTTCAGTGATCTTGCATCACCCTCTCTTCCTCCTCCCCCCCCCCCCTCCCCCTGAAGTCCCCTTAAGTTTTGTTATTGGTTTCACCCTGGGATTCTGAGAATTTTCACTCACATGATTGTCACAAGTCATGTTGAAAAATTGCCCAAAATTCTTTGCTTGTATGACCAGGTCATATTTGACAAATTGACATAAAAGTGATTGATGAATTTTATTTTATGCAAAGTGGGTTTTCTCAATTCACAAATGTGGAGAGCTTCCAGAGAGCTTTATAGCGTATGAAGCCAGAAAGTATTTCTAAGAGGCCTCTACATGTACTTCAAAAATTCTAACTCCATGTAAATCTTGATGGCACCAGGCACGAAAAGCTTCAAGCTTTGTCATTGGTTTTTACCCTGGGATTCTGAGAATTTTCACTCACATGATTGTCACAAGTCTTGTTGAAAAATTACCCAAAATTCTTTGTCCTTCTGACCAGGTCATAGTTTTCAAGTGATTTCTGCCCATGGGACGATTTTGACAAATTGAAATAAACGGACTGATGAATTTTGTCTTATGCAAAGTGGGTTTTCTCAATTCACAAATGCGGAGAGCTTTCAGAGAGCTTTATAGCGCATGAAGCCAGAAAGTATTTCTAAGAGGCCTTTACTTCAAAATTCTAACTCCATGCAAATCTTGATGGCACCAGGCACGAAAAGGTTCAAGCTTTGTTATTGGCTTTCATCCTGGGATTCTGAGAATTTTCACTTGCATGATTGTCACTAGTCTTGTTGAAAAATTGCCCTAAATTCTTTGCTTGTCTGACCAGGTTATAGTTTTCAAGTGATTTCTGCCCATGGGACGATTTTGACAAATTGACATAAAAGGGATTGATGAATTATATTATATATTTCAAGAATCAGTGGACACATGTACGGTACCCGATCAATGGAAGGAAGCTAATATCTGCCCCATCTTTAAAAAAGGGAAGAAATCAGATCCAACTAATTACAGACCCGTCTCTCTTACTCGTGTGGCTTGTAAAGTCCTTGAGCATGTTATTCACAGTTTTGTTATGAAGCACTTGGAGAAGTATAACGTTCTTACAGATACCCAGCATGGCTTCAGAGCTAAAAGATCAACCGTGACACAATTACTATTAACTAACAATGATATTGTTAAGTCCTTAAACGCTTCGAAGTCAGTTCATGCTGCCATACTTGATTTCACAAAGGCTTTTGACAAGGTCCCTCATAGACGGCTTTTGATTAAATTGAATCACTATGGCATAAGGGGAAATCTACTGCAATGGTTTGAATCATTTCTGCTTAAGCGTTGCCAATCTGTTATATGTTCTGGAAAGTCATCGTAAACCTCTCCTGTTACTTCTGGGGTACCACAAGGGACAGTGCTTGGCCTGTTATTGTTTCTGTTATACATTAACGACTTGCCAGTCAATCTTAAATCCCAAACAAGGGTCTTTGCTGATGATGCCCTAGTTTATGGAGTCATCTCACCTGACATCGATACAAACAATTTTCAGGACGATCTCTGTAGTCTTGAGCAGTGGCAGGATAAATGGCAAATGAGCTTTAATCCATCGAAATGCAAAATTATTTGCTTCTCTAATAAAAGACATCCCCCAACAAGAACTTATACGTTTTGCAATGCGATACTTGAACAAGTGGACTCTATAACTTATCTTGGTGTTACCTCAAAGAAGGATTTAAAATGGTCTGAACATATTTCTGACATCGCTGGAAATGCCAACAAAGTGCTTGGATTGGTTAAACGAAACTTTTGGAACAGTTCTCGTGATGTTAAAGAAACTCTCTATAAATCAATTGTTCGCCCAAAGCTGGAACATGCGAGCGAAATCTGGGACCCATATTACCAGAAGGACACCCATGTTGTTGAGATGATTCAGAGGAAAGCCGCTAGATTTTGTATGAGTAATTATCGCCGTGAAAGTAGTGTAACAGAACTTATCGAAACACTTGGATGGGACTCATTGCAACTAAGGCGTAAACAGGCTAGATTATCTCTAATGTACAAACTAAGTAATAATCTAATAGACATTAACCTTGAGAATTTATTATCCCGTAATCATGAATTACGTACACGTCGCAGTCATGCTTTAAAATATAAGGGGTCCTAATGGCCAAAATAGACACTTTTAAATTTTTTTTCTTTCCAAGAACTATTGCTGAATGGAATACCCTCCCAAGTCACGTTGTAAATTCTAGTTCTCTTAATATTTTTAAATCGAAAATTAGTACCAATGTTTAATGTTTATATTTTTAATGTTATTATCTTTTTATTTATTTATTTATCTATTATTGTTATTATTATTTATTTATTTTTTATATTGTACATATTATTGACAGTTGGTGTGATACCTTTTAAGGTTTTACCGACTCTAATAAATGTAGATGTAGATATGCAAAGTGGGTTTTCTCAATTCACAAATGTGGAGAGCTTCCACAGAGCTTTATAGCGTATGAAGCCAGAAAGTATTTCTAAGAGGTAAATACTTCAAATTCTAACTCCATGCAAATCTTGATGCCATCAGACACGAAAAGGTTGACTTGTATGCGTGATGGACTGGCAGTGTAGGTACAGGGTTTTCAATATTTTAAAGTATTGGGAAGAGCGATGGCCTCGTGGTTAGTGCACTCGACCCCGGATCGAGTGGTCCGGGTTTGGGTCCTGGCCGGGGACATTGTGTTGTGTTCTTGGGCAAGACAGTGTCTCTCTCCACCCAGGGCCCGGTTGTTTGAAAGCGGATTAACTTAATCCAGGATTAGCGTAAACTTTTGTTTCATGTTTTCAACTTTTTGGTGAAAGTTTCTTTTGCTTATTTCTGTTGTTCAGGATTGACTTCTTCTAATGTAAAGTTTTGCCGAATATCAGCGTTGAACAGCATTTGGGAATAGAGAAGTAAACTCCTTGGTTAATTTTTAATCCGGTATTAGCGTTAATCGGCTTTTGAACAACCGGGCCCAGGTGTATAAATGGGTACCGGAAAATTAAATGCTGGGGATAACCCTGCGATGGACTGGCATCCCATCCAGGGGAGAGTAGAAATACTCCTAGTCACTTCATGCTACTGAAACTGGGATAATCTTTGGCCTGATGGGCCACAGACTTGTATGCATACTTTACCTTTACCACTGGATTTGATGGTGAAAGGATATGATTATTTTCCGTTATAAGGCCGATTGCAAGTTCCTTGGGAGAAAACTCTCAAGGAAGCCTGATAACTGTAAATGCTGTTAACATTCTTGAGTTTGGATGGGGGAAAAATAAACTAAGCTTATCGCATTAATGAAGTGCCAATAGATCGATTATTCCGTGTTGTGAGCAAAACAAGGCGATATGACTTCTTTTTAGTTTCAGGCCATGGTTTCCTGAGATACCCAAGTCCAAAAAAGGAAAACAAAGAAGCTAATAAATCTACATATTTATAGTGTCAAAGTACTGGATGGGAAATGATAGACAACCAGACGAAACGTCTGCCCTCCGTCCTCAAACAAAAAGCCTGTATATAGTATGTCCAAAATACCCAAGCTTGTGATGTAACTAAGACAAAAATCAAAATAATTCTTTCAGATGGGGAACCCTGAAACATGCATAATTTTTTAAATGAAGCTTATTCAGCAAGCCTGGTCCTGCCAAAATTGTGAATTCCCCAGCATACATAATAAGGGTTTTTCAATAAGAGCTGACATCTGGCAAAACTCGCCAGCTATTGTTTGGAACTTGCCGCCTACAGTACCATGCAAAAGTAAGTTGAGAATAGACTCGATTCATTCAAAATCAAACTCAATCCTCAACACTCAATTCTCACAAAATCGCTGGCACAAAACCTTGTCAATTATTCATACTCGATTCAACTTTCGCGAGAACATTACTCCTTGATTAAAAAACAACAGGAACTGTTAAATAAGAAAACGAGATAGCGACTTTCATTCCTGTGAGGCCGCTCTTCAAAACTACAATCTTATGTCATGGATTAAAATATAAAACTAAAACAGCGAGCTTTACCGTGCGATGGATTTTATTGCGAATCGAATGTAAATTTCAATGTAAATATTAAGAAATATTTGCATACCATGCGCCCAACCAAGTAACACAACGATTCATGTATTTTTACATCTCTTCTTAAATACAATGAACTGAAGGAAAATTATAGTGCAAGGAAGCGTTAAAGGGGCTATGTTACACTATTTTAAGCTTCATTTGAAAACCCAAAATTTGTCTTGCAGTCACCTGAATTTCAAAAAAAACAAACTAGAATATAAAGTCAGACCTTAATGATATTAGTGTTTTGTTGAAATATCTTATAAGAGGTCCAATTGCCAATTTTTTTCCTGGCCCATGAAAGTGCTCCTTTGGGATGCGTTGTGCATTCTCCTCCTACTCCTCAGGGTTTGCCACCTACTATAATTCCTATTGAAAACCCTGCATAATTCACAGCATGCACACCTAAAGAAACCAAGATAAATATAAGTGCAATTTAAAGCTGGTTCTTTTCTTTTATCATTCCCTCCTCTGCAGGGGTACAAATGTAGCTCAGTCGGTTAGTGAGTGGCTTTCTGAGCTGGACGTCACCAGTTCTATCCCTGTCTTGTTCCATTGACTTCCCTAAAACGGAGCAATGAAGGAGGAAAGGGGGTAAAAGTTGCCCACCAAGGGCCACAAGTTTAATTACCCTCGTAAGATAAGGGCCTTTACCTTAATTAATCTTATAGAATGCCACTCATTGATTTTACTCTGTCTCGCCTAAGACAATATTATTATTTTTCCTGTTAACTGCAACAGGGAATGCCTTAAGGGAAAGAGGATTTAACATCAGAAATTGGGTGTTATTTTCAAAAGGCAGTCATTTAAACACTGTTTGCTTAGGGCGCTTTCCTTTTGTCAGAACTGGCCGGCCAAACCCGTCGGTTTGCAAACAAAATGTAACAATTTGAAGGAACACTTGCATGATAATCCCTCGCATTGTTCTGGAGGAGTATATATCATCTTCCGAGCGTGTTATATTGAAGGCGTTGTAAAGTTATTCCTTCTAAATGCCCAGTCTGGCCGGTCAGTTCTGTCAAATGGAAAGCGCCCTTAGATAAACCCTCTTTCCTAAAATGATTATTTTACATGAAATGTTTTTGGTTTTTTAAGGATTTTGCTTGGACTCTTCTTTTCCACAGCAATACTATAAAATTCGTAGCCAAGCTGTGGAGGCTTTAAAAGCCAGTGATGAGCCACCTTATCCTCACAAGTTCCACGTATCAATCTCGCTCGCAGAATTCATCCAAAAATACCAGGATATTGAGGATGGTACATGGCATGAAGATGTTGTGTCAGTTAGTGGTAAGTTGGGAAATTTATTCCTGTTGTCAAAAATTATTGTGTATATTATGCTTTCAGCCAGTAAGACTTTGAGAGCAAAATTGTGGTGGACTATTCTGAGGAGACATACAAAAAAGAGAGGCATCAGTACAGCAAAACTATTATAATTAATTTAAGTGTTCCTGCTCTGAAAGAGCAGGCATATGCTACTCAGTTTGTGCCTTTTCCTCTTTTGAAGTGATAGGCCTTCAGTTTGATTGTTGTTAATGACTTCAAGGTGTTTGGGATACCTAACATGCTTAATAAATATCTAATAAAAAGCATCATTAGGGGGAAACAGTTTCTAAAGGGATTAAATACTGACATGAAACGATGATTATCCCTTTTATGCTACCTTGAAGTTAAGTTCCCAGTCGCATTTAGTGACCCAATTCTGTTTCATTAAGTATTGAGTATGAAGATACATGCCTCTCAGCAAAAATATCTGAATCGTGAAGGTGGCATTTAAGAACTGAGATATTTGTTTTGCCATTTACTATACAGGCAGAATCCATGCTAAGCGTTTGTCAGGTGCTAAATTAATATTCTATGACTTGAGGGGAGAAGGTGTCAAGATTCAGGTGATGGCTGATGCTAAATCCTCAGATCAAGACTTCACAGCAATCCATAATAAAATACGACGAGGAGATATCATTGGAGTGCGAGGGAAGCCAGGTTCGAATAATCATTTTAGTCTGTTGGTTCCCACTAAAATGTACATGTAGGTTTCGTAATGTGTCAATACAGTATCACTCAAATTTACAGTCTCTTCTCATTCATCAAAACTGCATTCTCTTCACCTTGATGATCAAGCTGTTTGATTTTCTGAATATCATGGATTGAGAGTTGAGAAAGGTCTGGAATACTGAAAATCTTGAAAAATGATTCATTTTGAAAGGAGAAAAATAATCATTCTGACTCGTGTACCATTAACGCCCACGTCGCCAGTGGAGGGTAGGTGCCCAGGAAGCCTGGGGGCTGCAACCGCAGTCACATCCCCAAGGCGCTAGAACACCCGACTGGCCTGCCCAACCCGCAACCAAGCCACGAGCCCCCCGCGCCAGGCCCCCCTAAGGCACCCGTCACACTTGAGCCAGATAGCTCAGTGGAATAATAATAATAATAATAATAATAACACACAAAAAAAAAGAGCACAAAAAAAAAAAAAAAAAAAAAAAAAAAGAAAGGGGGGGAGAGGGAGGGAACGCCGAGAACCACTAAACTCCTAAACCGACTCACAACGCCACGCCAACAGAGCAACAAACACGCTGCAAGCACATTGGACAACGCATGCACTACGCAGGAATACCGCTGAACCATGTCAGCCCCAAGGCTCCCCCAACCTAAAGAGTGCTGCAAACGCTACAAAAACGCATAACAACGCTAACAAACGCCTGCAAAAACGCTACTGACCGGACTAGCTCCCGGTCGTGAACCATGTAACTATAACAAACGCTACAGAACGCACCAAAACGCTGAACAACGCTACCAGACGGCTAAGACACTAACAACCGCCTGCAAAACACTACTGACCAGACTAGCTCCTAGTCGTTAACTATGTTAAATTTTATTTAACTATATTTAACGCCCACGTCGCCAGTGGAGGGTAGGTGCCCAGGAAGCCTGGGGGCTGCAACCGCAGTCACATCCCCAAGGCGCTAGAACACCCGACTGGCCTGCCCAACCCGCAACCAAGCCACGAGCCCCCCGCGCCATGCCGAAGGGATCTCCGGGTAAGAAGAACCCGGAGCAAGGGGGCTCGGGGCAACTAGGCCTAAGCCCCCGATAGCCCAAACCTGAGGCACCCACCCCCGCTGGTAACCAGAGAAATCCACTACCTGTTACGCCACCAACTGGGAGGAAACACGGACAATGGAACTAACTGGAGTTCTGATATAGATCTGGTATGCCTCGCTCGACCAACGCCCCAAGGTTTTGAGCAGGTGATCCGGAACACCACGTGCCGCTGCAGTGGTCGCCGCCCCAATCCGGAAACTATGGCCGGAGTAGGCGCCGGAGTACCCAGCCCCATGTAGGGTAGACTGCAAAAATGATGATAGCTGCTGCCGGGTAAGAGGACGACCATCACTAAACAAGAACAGGGGCCCTGGAGCAGACCCACGCAGAGACAAGTACGTGCCCAACGCTGTTATGGGGCACACAGAGCCCGAGCCACGCCCCAAGTAGATATCACAACCCGCACGGAAGGGGTCTGTCTTGGAACACTTGATACGGACTTTGAAACAAGAGGGATTCACCAAGGAGTCCGCTTGCAGGTCGCTAACAGTCATATGGGTGTGAGGATCAAAGGCCGAGTTGACCGTGAATTCGCCCGCACGCAAAAACCCAAAAAAATGCCAAGCAGCACGCAGCCCACAACATCACATGGTCTCTAGTAGACAGGTCCAAAGAGCACTGAATGACCTTCAGATGATCAACGGTGATAGGTAGGCGCCTGGGTGACACTGGACCTTGAACTCGCTTAATACCCCTTAGCAGACGCTGCAAACGAAGACAGGTGACTAGCGGGTCGGGAAGGCCATGGTCAATGTGAAGGGAGCGCACTGCTGATAGATAGACCTTGATGGAGGAATGGTGCAGGTTGTCGGCCAGGAAGGAAGCAAAGCGCATGAGAGTCTCCTCAGTGGCTGGGGGGATGGAGCCATCCTGGTTTGCACGACCATCCTGGCGGCAAAAGTCTGTAAATCGACGTTGGGCGGATCGGTACACTCGTCGGGTGGAAGGTGCAAGACCTTGGGTAAGTAAGAACCGACACTTCTGAGTCAGGGCATCTGAAGCGCTGCTAGAAGGGAAGCAGGAATAGGAGACGGGGTTGGGTCGGCCTGTGGCTCTAGGCGTCTGAACCGCTGAAATTGGAATCGAGAGAGTGCATCAGCAACTGGATTAGCTTTGCCTCGAACAGATGAAGCTGTAAATGAGAAGGAATGATGGATGGCCAGCATAGTCAAATAACGCAGCAACACCATTAGGTTTTTGTCCCGCGAGGTGCCAGACTTAAGTACAGCCACCACAGACTCATTGTCACAAAAGAACTCGACCCGCCGAGATACCCACTGACCGCCCCACAGATAGGCTGCCACTACAATTGGGAAGAGCTCCTTGTACGCTATAGATGAGGAACTTTGTGCCGCTGACCAGGCACCAGCAAACCAGTGGGATTTAAAAATAGCTCCATAGCCCAAAGAGCCCGCTGCATCCGATGAGACCTGGAAGTCCGGGAGAGGTGCCCATGTGGGCATGCAGAAAAAACTGAGGCCATCCCAAGTTTGGAACAGTTCCCGCCACCAGGTTAAATCCCGCCGAAATTCCTGGTTAAGCCTAATGGGGTGATCATCACGGCGAAAGGCACAAAGCAAGTCGATCATCCGGCGAAGGAATGTCCTACCCTGTGGGGCGACCTTGCAGGCGTGATGGAGATGGCCAATCAGGGATTCCAGCTCGCGACGTTTACAAAAACGTTTTGCCGACCACTCATCTAACAGTGAAACAATCCTATCTCTCTTGTCAGTCGGAAGGCGAGCCTGAAGGTTCTCGGAGTCAAGTTCAATCCCAAGGATTGTAAGACGAGTCGCGGGTCCCTCCAACTTATCTGGATTAAGGGGAAGGCCAAGTTTTGTACACAGACGAACGCAGGTTTGAAGGTTGTTGTGGCACACAGGGGACGCCGGTGGGCCCAAAGTGAGGAAATCGTCCAAGTAATGACGGAGAAATGTAACCTCATAATTGTGAACCAGGATCCATTCAACCAGGTCTGCAATGGCGGTGAAAATAAATGGTGCTGAACGCAGCCCAAAAGGGAGCACCAAATCCACAAAATATTGCCCACGCCACTTCATGCCAAGAAGGGGGCGATCGTCTGGGTGGATAGCCACATTCCGATATGCACTGGCCACGTCGAACTTGGCCATTAACGTTCCTCGACCCAGAGACGTTATGCCATCAATGAAAGCATCCACTGAAACATACTGAACTGTAAACGGGGGCTTAGGGATGCCGTCATTGACGCTTTGCCCCTCTGGGGATGATAGGTCTAAAATGAGACGCCACTTCCCAGGCTGATTAGTTTTGGGGATCACCCCGAAACGACTTATTTGCAATGACGGAAGCGGGGGCACTGGAAAAGGACCTGCCACCCTGCCAGAAGAGACTTCAGCTTGCAAGTAGGAGTCAATCACTGATGGGTGCTCAGCAGAGCTACGCATGTTTGAAGATGCAGATTTGAGGGACACCAAGGATGGGTCAAAGCCTATCCGAAATCCATCCCGAATGCCAGAAGTCACAAATGCCACAGCTGACTTGTCGGGATGGTGGCATAATTCGGCTTGAAATTGATCCAACTGTAATGGTGTGACCTGAGACACCGGAGATAACGGGGCAAAAGAGACAACTGGAACGCTGGGCTTAACTGGAACAGAAACGGGAACTGAGACTGGAACTGAAACTGGAACAGGACAAAACAACTTTGCCAACTGAGGCAATCCATATGGCCGGCGAGGCAACGCAATCACATCATTCAAACTATGTACAAACACAACACTGGGCGAACCTCGCCCCTCAGTACTGTCCCCTGCTCCCTCCAGGGGAGGGGAGCGGGAACGGGAACGAAATCCAGCTGAGCGGGGAAAGGGGCAGTTAGCCTTGGTATGCTCTCCCTCGCAATTGCTGCAGTCGTGGCGGAACTTGCACTTCCCAAATAGCCACCGGCATTTCCCTTCATTCCAGGAATGGCAGAATGGTGTGCGTCGGTGGGAGTCTGGGCTGTCTGAGGAAGACTGAGGAAACCCGGAAAGGGAAGACGGCCTTGGTTGCAGTGAGGACGATGCTGGCAAACGCAAATGAAAACTATACAGATCCAAATTCATTTTGGACCAATCCGTAAGGCCCGAGGCAGCGGCATCCCTTCTGAAGGCCAGATCGTATTCAAGCCAAGCCAGACCTGGATATTGGCGGGCTGTTTGAATAATGAGCAGCTTATATCTGGTCAAGTCTAACCAACGCAGGGGGTGAGAGGCACACAGGACCAGCTGGAAAATCGTGAAGGCCTCAGTCCAAGTAAGAATATCCTTGATTTCAACCTGCCTGCGTTTTACGTTGGACACCAGGAGTTTACCCTCCAGGAAGGTCTGTGGTTCCTGATCCCCAGCTCGGAGATTGACTGTAAGTAGATCCGCCAACTCCACGAACTGGCCCTCGATGATCTTCTTGGCCAATTTTGCCGGGACTGGTGCATGACCAGGACCAACAATGAAAGCCTTCTCAGACGTAGGCACTGATCCAGAGTTACCAAAACTTGGCAGGCTGCCGGATACACTGGGACTCGCGACTGGAGAGGTAATGGGGGCCATGAAGCGGGCCGAGCTTGAGTCAGTGATGGCCGACACAGGAGAAAAGGTAGGAATGAAGGCCGGCAAAGTAAACGTACCTGATGACGCCCCAAAAGCCATAGACGAGACATTGACATCACAAGAAACAGCAGTCGATCCAGAGGAGCTAGATGGAGTGACGCCAACAGAAGTGCCAAGGACGGAAGGGGGTAATGGCGAGGGGGCGCTCCCTTGAATTGAAGAGATGATAGTCGGAAGGGTGCTTCCAAGCGCGCGAACAACAGCCTCGGCGATCGAATCGACGGCCAAAGGCGCCACGGGGCCAGAGGGAGCCGTAGAAACCACCATCGGCGCGGGGGACAAGAGAGGTATGTCCTCCGAACGAAGTCCAGCGGACAAGCTATTGTTGGTTGAACGAGGTGGGTTCGGCATGATGTATGATCGAACACCAACCAGCGACGAGCGAGTTAGAGGCGACCACGAAAAAGAAGTGAAAAACGAACCAACAAACACGACAAAGAGCGAGAAAAAACCGCGGGCGATGAAGGACGAAATCCTTTGGCCACGCTAACGGATCGGCGAGCACACTACGGTCCAGGGACGAAAGAGCGACGAGTGAAGGAAAGACAAACCAATAAACACGACAGCCGCCGAAGAAAAAACCCTGGTCGATGACTGACGAAATCCTTAGAATTTATTCCTTTGTTGACCACAACTGGGAACCGCTACACTAAGCCCGCCAAAATAAACGTATCGGAGCACACGATGGTCCGAGGCACGAAAGAGCGATGAGCGAGTAAAGACAAACCAACAGACACGACAGAGGGCGAGGAAACCACGGTCGATGACGGAAGAAATCCTTGTGTTTTCTCTATTGTTGTTTTCCTTTGTTGACCACAACTGGGAACCGCTACACTAAGCCCGCCAAAGAAACGCCACGCTATCTGAGCGACGAGCCGACTATCGGAACTGGTACAAGAGAAAGTAAGACGAACCACAACACGGCGGTGAAGACGAGATGGAGACGGTCGAAGATCGAAGAACTTCTATTTCAACCTGGACAGCGACCGAGATAGCCAACGAAGCGAGAAGAAGAACGCCGAGAACCACTAAACTCCTAAACCGACTCACAACGCCACGCCACCAGAGCAACAAACACGCTGCAAGCACATTGGACAACGCATGCACTACGCAGGAATACCGCTGAACCATGTCAGCCCCAGGGCTCCCCCAACCTAAAGAGTGCTGCAAACGCTACAAAAACGCATAACAACGCTAACAAACGCCTGCAAAAACGCTACTGACCGGACTAGCTCCCGGTCGTGAACCATGTAACTATAACAAACGCTACAGAACGCACCAAAACGCTGAACAACGCTACCAGACGGCTAAGACACTAACAACCGCCTGCAAAACCCTACTGACCAGACTAGCTCCTAGTCGTTAACTATGTTAAATTTTATTTAACTATATTAAACGTCCGTGTATAAGCCGCACCCCCGATTTGGAAGCGCAGATTTTGGAAAAAAAAAAACAATAGTTTCAGTAGAATTGTATTGCTACAAACAATCAAGGTTTCGAAACACCAACATAGAAGTTGTGGCTATCTTTCACATTTATCAAGTCTAAAGAAAGCGAAATTTCATTTGTCATACCTTCTTTTTCATTGGAATTTACACCATCTTTAACTTAAAATGCTCTTTCGATCCGATTTTTCAAGATTATCTCTTCTGAACACACCATAAAGTTAATTAGGTTTTTGAGAACTCTTAACACAGATCTATGTATCCATGGATAAGCCGCACCCTTGATTTTTGGCTTCAATTTTGTTAAAAAAAGTGCAGCTTATACATGGATGTTAACGGTATTTAGTTTTTGGTAAATGTAAATGTAGATGTGATTTCTAACAGTATTAGTTAAAACATGACCCCTGATTATGTACATGTAAGCAATAGACTATACAAATGCCTTTTTTTGGGCTGGGAGAGCTTACACATGTATTCTATTGTAATGTTAATTCCATCTTTGATCATTGTCTTCCATGATTTCTTTATTTTTTACTTAGGGAAGACAAAGAAAGGTGAATTAAGTGTTCTACCATCAACTGTAACCCTTTTATCCCCCTGTTTACATATGTTGCCACATCTTCATTATGGATTGAAAGATAAGGTATTCTGGTGATCATTAGATACCATATTAACCCGTGTATAATTTGATTCCGTGTACAAGGAAGGATTATGTTTTTGCAAACGTTGGCCATGTAGCACTTATATTTCAACAGATTTAACTGATTAGAGTGTAGTGTGAAGTGCTAAGTTTCTACCCCATATGAACCATGTGAGCGTTAGCCCTACTGATGGAAATGGGCCCACACAAGGACAAAGAAAAACTCTGACCAGGGTGGGAATTGAACCCCTGACCGTCGGGTTAGATCACCGCTGCTCTACCGACTGAGCTACAAGGTCAGATGGGAGCAGGCCATGGGAACTGAAGATGGGGAAGTCACGGCAATGAACATGTACAAGTACAAGGAAAGATTATGTTTTCAAACTATTGATTTAATGACTTTTGCAGGAAACAAGGTTCAGGCAGCGTTATCTAGATCTCATCCTCAATGAGAAAGTGAGGGAAAAATTTGTTGTTAGAGCAAAGATCATTAACTACATAAGAAAGTTCCTGGATGGCTTAGGATTCCTAGAAGTAAGTTGATATAAAAATACAGTATACATATATTGCTTGTTTCCTTAAATAAAATAATGTAATTTTGTTATTACGGTAATAGTTTCCAAGCCATTTCCCCTTGTTTTTCTTTCCTTTTGGAATTTTTAAGGGGCCTCTGATAAGTAAAATGAGCATATCATAAATGTCTTTTGACAACAAGATCAGTGTTTTAATAAAAATCACTTTGCTGGAGTTTCAGGCTTTTGTGCATGTATTGCCACAGGGGCTTTATGTGTAAGTGTTCTAAATCGAGGAGACTGGGATTTTACAGCCCAATAAAAATGTTTTAGAGTAGTAGGCAAGCTGGCTATTATTAATAGTAATAGGCAGGAGAGGCCTTTGGACTCTGCTGCAAGGGCCTGAGCCCCTTGCATGCTAGGCGGGTCCGGGGGCATGCTCCCTCAAGAAATTTTGAAACGATTGGCTTCAAATGGTTGCGTCTGTTGTATTTTAGGGTAAACTGAGCACCTATTAGATAGGATTAAGATAACAGTAATGAAGAGTCACACAAGTCCCTGCGCCAAGGTGACGAGATGGTTTGGACGCCATCTTGTTTGTACCTGGAACAACCGTGGCCACTGACCATCCGTTTGGCTCGCTTTCCCACACTATTAGCACGCAATGTTTAACCCTGCTGTTAGCTTAACCCTTTCAGCCCCGAGGGGTTCCCCATTGACGAGTAAAATCGTCTGGCGTTAGACAGAGTAAAATCTATAAGTGCCATTTGGCACTCTCGGGGCTGAAAGGGTTAAACGGGGACATAGTTTTTGGATGCTGTTAGCTTAACCCTTTCAGCCCCGAGGGGTTCCCCATTGACGAGTAAAATCGTCTGGCGTTAGACAGAGTAAAATCTATAAGTGCCATTTGGCACTCTCGGGGCTGAAAGGGTTAAGGTGTTCCTATAGAAACGATTGTGTGCGGCTCGGATTTACGTGGTGCATTTTTTAGTTACAGTTTGAACTGGAAATTTTTAAGAGACCTTATAGCCTGAGAAACGAAGGCTTGCAGTATGTAGTCGAAACGTAGTGATTAAAGGGACAACATAGTAAGAGAAATGATGATACTTTATTGGTATAATTAATTGTACTTTATAGTCTACAGTGATGAACAAAACCTCGAAACAACCTCATCCTGAATACAAGTTCTCCTGAAATTTTGAAATAGACTGAGAAAAATTTCAAGTAGCCATCAAAAATTGCTTCCTTGCCAAAGCCTGCTCCACAAAAAGCATAATATCCATTTTCCCTGAGTAACCATTGCGCCCAGGTTGAGTAGATGGCGATTTTCGCTGGTTGCCGGAGCTTCTGGAGAACCCTCAGGCAATACTAGGGAAGAACGATTTTGGAGAAATGTTCCAGAATAACAATTGATTGAATTCTCACATTTTTCTCAGTAATGCTTGTTATTTGAGATAACATGTTTGTTTTAATTAGGTAGAAACTCCTCTGATGAATATGATTCCTGGAGGTGCGACTGCCAAACCTTTTATCACTTACCACAATGAGCTGGAAATGGATTTGTATATGAGAGTTGCACCAGAACTTTATCATAAAGTAAGCTTAATGTATTATACTTGACAGTTGTATATTAAATTGCAATGTTAATGCCAGCGATAAAGGGACTTGATATCATGAAAGATACATTTGAACTGCAGAAAGCAGTGGCTTCATAGCTCTTTTGGTATTGCAGAGATCATGGGTTTGAATCCTTCTGAAGCCACCTGGATTTTTCTGGTGTATATGAGAGGCAATTGCTTAAATTGTTAAGCTAAGTGCGGGAAGCGCTTCTCCCATTTGTCTATAACCCACACTTCAAGTGTACAGTGTACTGCATACATTGATTTAAAAAAAATAGTGAATTGCAAATTAAGTGGCTGTTTGAGAGTTTCATCGCTGCACATAGACTGTAATTTTACATTCTTTTTCATTGATTTAGATGCTTGTGGTTGGTGGAATTGACAGGGTATATGAAATTGGAAGGCAGTTCAGAAATGAAGGTAGGTAGTTGTTGTTGAAATAGTAGGGACCTTAAGATCCAAGATGATGATGTTGACGACAACATGACAGAACAATGATATCATTAATTATAGAGAATAAAATAATCATGCTGCACGTGCGGTACAGATTATTGCTCATTTTTTTGCGGTACTCTGCATGATGATGACGTGAAGTCACCAAATTTAAGGTTTTGACGACAACATGAGAAACTGCTCAAACAGATTTATTTTTAGGATACTTCACCCACATTGTGCAACATGAACGAAATAGAATAGAGACAAAAGACTTATTCTAGAGCAAAGTTATACTTTGAGGTGACGTTTTCATTGACATCGCTGTCAGTCGTAGATCTTAAGGTCCCTAGCAACCATTTTCAAATGCTTTGGTTTCTTCTGCCAATACAAAAAAGGAAGAATGCAAAACTTGTATATGCAAAATCCAAATGTGCCACGTTTGGACAATTTCAGTTTTGATTGTTTGGATTGTTGCAGGCATTGATATGACACACAATCCAGAATTTACTACATGTGAGTTTTACATGGCCTATGCTGATTACAATGACCTGATGGAATTGACAGAAGTCATGTTGTCTGGTAGGTAATGAGTAGATTGTTGTAAGTACATGTACCATGTATTCTTTTCAGTAGTTATTGATATTGCTTTCGGAGATACTAGCATCTTGTATGCTAACCTAAAATCCGGACACTGAAATAAATTTCTTCTGCTGCTACAGTAACTATTATTATTGTTGTATTAATTTTTGTTCGTCATCCACTCATTGTTGATGATGACCAAGGGCATCACAAGGAGGAGTTAGTTGGATTAAAGCTGCTTTGGCTTGTCGTTCTAATAAGGGTAGGGGAAATTTTGCACGTTCTAGATACAGGTGGTCTTGGGTAAATGGTGGGGAGCTGGCTTCTGGCTTTGGACTTAGACAGCTCATATTTCCTGTAAGGCCATTCTACTGTACAGTCAACTCTTGATAACTTGAACCCTCGCTAACTCGAAGCTCGTTCTAACTGAAACCAGAATCGATTTCCCTTGGATTTCCTTCATACATTTACTGCAATGTTACCCTTGGTAACTCAAACCTCCCACAAAGTTGAAGCAATTTTCCTTTCCCCTCAGGTCATTCTTGATAAAATTATTCTTTCCCCTCAGTAATGCAAACCACGTCTGTGGATATGTGACAAATCAAAACAAACAGTGTACTGCATTCCAAAACATTTAGTTTATTTTAAAGCTGTCATGTAATCTTTGTTCTTTTTTTCATTACCTAAAACGTGTCAATCCAGTTCCTTCTTACCTCGCTTGCTACTTTTCTTTGTTTTTTTTCATGTTACGTTACATTCTTATTTCTACAGTAATTTCAAAATTAAATGTTCCATTTTCATTTGATTGAAATATATACTGTATGAAAAGAAAAACAGGAAACACTATTTTCCATTATTTCTGGTCCTTTGGTTTCAACTCCCGACAACTCGAACCTTTTTCAATTTCCCTTGAAGAGTTAATTGAGAGTCAACTGTAGCAGAACCTTTTAGTTTAGCATCTCAGGATCTCATGAGTAGGAGCGAACAACTGCCCTATATTCACATCACTGCGTTTTCACAGATCAATTTATTTTTAGATTGAATTTCCCACGAATGAGACTCCCATGGGAGCCCTATGACCAATCACAAAAAACTAACATTGCGTCGCGGGACTGGAACGGCCTGTCTTTCTGAGGGAAAAGGCAGTCTAAAAATAGATCGGTCTGTAAAAACGCCATGACATAGGCTTAGTATGGAAGTTGTTCACTCCTAGTCATGGACTCCTGTCCATCTACATGTCTGTAATATTAATAATACTGTAGGACTACCTTTATTAAATTAATGTTGGCCACAATGTTGATTGAAAAATAAAATGATTGTGCTATGAAATCTTTTCTATATTGATTGTACCATTATAATTTTGTTCAGGCATGGTTAAGGCACTCACTGGAGGCTATGTGATCACCTATCATCCAAATGCTACGGATCCTGATAACTTGGGAGAAGCCCTCACAGTTGACTTTACTCCACCTTTTAAAAGAATATGCATGGTTCCTGACCTTGAAAAGGTGCTTAACACTAAGCTTCCAGATCCATCTGAATTTGGAACACCAGGTAATGATGGGGTGAAACACAAGGTGCATAATTTAAGGGGAGGCGTGGTGGCCTCATGGTTAGTTTGCTTGACTCTGGATCGAGTGGTCCGGGTTCGGGTCCTGGCTGGGGACATTGTGTTGTGTTCTTGGGCAAGACGCTTTACTCCCACGGTGCCTCTCTCCACCCAGGTGTATAGATGGGTACCGGCGAATTCAAGGCTGGGGGTAACCCTGCAATGGACTAGCATCCCATCCAGGTTTGGAGTAGAAATACTCCTTGTCGCTTCATGCTAAGAAAACCGGGGATAAGCTCCGGCGTGTTGGACCACTAGGCTCGGAAAGGGCATAATATAAGGAACTGTACCAAAGGTACATTGTTAGTCAACTGTGCTTTGACTGTTAATATTATTAATATTACTTTTCTTCATCTGTCACCTTGACAAAATGGCTTGCAGCCATTTTGAAAAAAACGCTTTTAATAGGTGATAAATTGCATAATAATCACCTCACGTGCGACCAATCAGTGCAAAGAATTTTTAATATTCACCTATGTAATTACACTAATGCCCATTAATTTTAGGGTTATCAGTCATGATTGGATAATCAGCACCTGCTATAAAATGGCAAATAGTTCCTGAAGTAAAACAATAATCGGAAGAATTGCAAAAATCTCCAACTATCCCTGTCGTGGGGTAAACACTTGTTCTAACAAGTATTGAGATAAATAATAATATTATTAATATTATTGTTTTCAGAGGCCAGACAGGTTTTTGATGACCTGTGTGTCAAACACAATGTTGAGTGCAGTGCTCCCAGGACAACTCCAAGATTGTTGGACAAAGTGAGTAAACTGTGTATTCCCAGGTCCCCACTGTTTGATATCATTCTGATTTGTGCTATCCAACAAATTAATAATTAGGATGCATAGGGTAAGCCCTCTCAAAAGAAATTAAGTTATTCGGTGGATTGTGATTTATCCAGTGGATAGTGATGTTCATCTTTTGAACAAGCATGAGTGATAACCAATCCCATGTGGTTTTTAACCGTGGTGCGCTGTAAAAGGCCTTGGCTATGGTAAAAAATTGATGGGGATATTTGACAAAGTTTACAATTCTAAGACACAAGGTGAAGACCGATGGCAGCAGACTAATAATGTGTAATCAGATGAACTTGCGATAAACCATTTGGTTCTGTGTTTTTGTTTTTTTTTTAACATCATACCTTTTCCCTCTATACTTGTGGGCCATGCAAAAAGCCTGATGGTAGAGTGAGAACGTCCTGTCACTTTGCCATAGAAAACATATAATTATGTAGCACTAATATGCAAGACCTCAACCAGACTCAGTCTTCTTGGTGTTTTGGGTAAAAATGCCCGGATCCATAGACCGAATGCATAAATAGCAGCCAAGAAATTATTCTTTTGTTTATGTGCTAATCAGACCAACTATCCTCGTTCTAAAGTAACATTTCTTTTGTATTTTGGCCGTGCTAACAAGGCTAGTGGGTCTAATTAGCACAAAAACAAAAGAATATTTTTTGGCCGCCATTTGTGCATTCGGTCAAGAGATTGAAAAAGTCGCAATCACCTCTAAGGGCAAGTGACATAGCCTTTGAAGCAGTGACTGTCAACTAAATCACACGAGGTGAAATCAAAACCCAAGTTTATCACAGCTCTTCCTGTTTGGTGGATTTGATCTGTTTCATGCCTTGAGAACACAATCTAGATGAGTATACTGTATGAATAATTTATTTGAGTCTTTTCAAAGATCTTCAGCAGTACTGTAAGTCAATGCCAGGTATATCATGATTACTATTCAAATTCCTACACTGTATTATCTAAAAATTGATGGTGGCTTTATGCCCCTCGCAGGCTCAGCAGTGTTGTTGATCAAACACCAGTGTGACACTTTTCCACGATATATAAATTAATGCAGTTTTAGGCTAAGGGGCAGTTTACAGGGCTGTTGAAAGATATAAGCATTAAGAATCTAAAAATGGACCTAATTATGTGGACAGTGATTTTGATAGTTAGTTTAGGGTCCCTTTCTCTTCAACTTCACCCGCACTTACATCCAGACATATGACAATAAATGTCACAAAAAAAGTAACCCAACCTTTATACCAACTGTAATGTGTTAATGGCTTTAAATTAGATGTTGCTTCGACATAAGGGGACAAGTTATGTTTATCAGAAATTACTCTTTGGCTTTCATTTTATTACGTGCATTTTTGTTTTCTCCCACCCTTGTTGGCGTCAAGAATTTTGAAATACACTGTAATTATTATTGTGATTCAAACAAATGGGTGTGCTTTTTTGTTAGCTTGTTGGAGAATATCTTGAAGAATCGTGTGTGAACCCAACGTTTATCATAGATCATCCTCAGATTATGAGCCCACTTTCAAAGTGGTAAGCAGAATTCATTGGTACACTGTTGTCGTTGTATTTTTCAGACGTAGTGTTTAATGTAATGTCAAATCAAGGTAAAGGAAAGGAACTTTATTTAAGTGTCTAGTCGGTCTAGCGCTGGAGCGCTAATTGGGGACACTGTAAACTGAAATTAACAATGAAAGTAAATCAAGTCAAATGTTGGTTTTTGAGGAGAGGGGAAACCGGAGTACCCGGAGAAAACCTCTCATGGTGTCCACTCATACATTTAATTCTGTTGCCTTTCCAATTATCCTTGAGTCATCATTGAAAAATACATCTCTTCATTCATTAAGGAGGGGTTTTA
>OX421447.1:45172809-45190309 GCA_949126865.1 Montipora capitata | reverse complement strand
CACCCGTCCGACCTTTTGCAATGTTTAATACTGTTTGTTGCCGAGTGATATACAGCTTTATCAAATATTGTTTAAAATATCGACACTATGCAGCTAGCGCTAGCGGTGTGGTGGTTAAGCATTCTCGTCATCAGAGCCTCAGACCACGACCCGAGGCTCTGGGAAAAGCTATGTAGGAGAACATGCGCCGTAGGGTTCTTATAGCCAAAAAATGGCTGTTGAACCTTACGACACCTGGTCACTCCTCGTGCTAACATGAATTCACCAATCAGAGACGCTTTTCGTTGTTCTTTACAAAAACCAATGAGAAGACACTTTGTTCCAGGGTTCCCCAGAACTCTTCTCTCCCTCAGTCATGCGCAAAATAGAAGAGCACTGGGGTCGAGATTGGTGGTCCAAGTGGTTAGATGACGAGTATATCAGGTTCATACACTTGTATTGTCTTTTAAAAATATATATATTACCATTTCCCTTAATCCATTTGAAACATTCAGTTTTTCAGTTTTCTAAAGTAATATAATTGCAAATTCAGAGGTAGAGGGTGGATGATTGATTGATTTCCGTCTTGGCTACCGTGAAGCCTGGTCGAAAGCTACCAGAGAAGCAGGGCACGATTGTGGGAACTTTAGAAGCTAAAGAAGTCTGTAAGAGCTTCAGTAGGAAGCAGTTGTTAACAGGTTACTTTTTTGTTTTTTTTGCTTTTTTTTCCTAAGCTTTTTTCCTATTTGCTTTAGGAAGTGCTGTTTTTCCCTGCAATGAAGCCAGAAGAAAAAGCGCCAGACGAGCAAAGTGACGCGACAGCTAATTCCGGGCCAAAGGAAGCCGATTAATAGAATGGTTTAACTTAGTTCCAATTTACTCTCGCTAAGGAGAAATCACATTTCAATTAGCCAAATAAGAAACTTTTTAATGAATTCAAAATCTATCTAAGCATTTTGTTTACCGTCCACTCATTTCTGTTGTGCTTGGTTGCGCATGGGAGTGGTGAGGGGATGCTTGTATCAATACGCAGAACAATACGCAACAGCCCGAGTACTTAAAGTGCTACTATGTTCAAAAAATCCATCCTTTTTTCAGATTTTGAAAGTGTGATTGCTTTACACTTGATTGGCAAAATTGTGAACTTAAAGTTTTATCCAAAGGCTGCTTACTTTGAGTGTAAGTTTTGGATTTCACGGTCCGCCATTAAGGCCCAGTAATACGGGCAACAATTTTTCGTGCAACTTGTCGCGCAACAATGCTGCGTTGCAAGTTGAGATGGTTTGTTGCGAGTATTACCACCTTCTTGCGCAACAAATTTTTATGTTGCAAAAAGTAGACGTCGCTTATACTTTTTGCAACATGAAATTTGTTGCTCAAGAAGGTGGTAATACGCGCAACAAACCATCTCAACTTGCACAAACTGACGTTCCAAACTGACCGATTGGACCTCAGAGGGTTGGATCTTGGGAAAAGTGACGTCATTGACTCAATAGCTTAAATTTTCAGCGTGTAAACGCACCTTATTATATAATTATGCAAAACACGAGTATAAAAATCTAAAAACCCGAAAATTCCGTGCTGCATATTAATTCAGCCGCGTGCACACGCATTGCATTTTTAAACTATTGAGTCTTTGACGTCATTTTCTCCTCGATCCATCTCTCTCAAAATCTTAATGTCAGTAATGGCGGACCCATTAGATAGGAATATTCCAATTAAAATAAAAAGGTGTCTTGTTTAAGAAGAAAAATAAAATGATTTTTTGGTCATAGCAGCATTTTAACGAAGACGTTTATTTCATCACCTAGCAAAGTCGAATGACACTGCTTAAAGCTCGATATTCCGGCTGCGGCAAAATGAGGATACTTGATCTAGTTTGGCGTTACAGATGACGAATTCGCAAATTTGAGAATCCTTAGCTTCGTATGTTCAAAAAGTCGATAGCGCTACTATCCAGTGAAGCGATATATAATCTGAATATTGGTTTCCACCGTTCGAATCATTAAGGCCAGTTCTCTAATGTACCAAGTGTTAAGATCCCACTGAAGATATCTGTCTACTAATAGATGTCCTTTTTTGAAGAACATAAAGTAAAAAACTCGATGTCATTTCGGTCTGACCTGAAAACATTGGTAAAGCCTTATTTTTTTTTTTACTTTAAGACCATGTAAAAAAAGACTAAGAATTAGCAACATTTCATCTTCAGTATGTAAACGCTCGGCAAACGGCTTCCACATTTGATGCAGCTGCAGCTGCAGCCGCGGTTGTTACAGTTATGGATACGTCATCGAGAGACCCATTAGTGCGCATGCTCATACCCATCAATGTTGAATGGTTGTTGAAGCAAAGTTTGAAAGGCTTTTCAACTCATTTCAACGTCTTTTCGACATATTTCAGCAAGGTCGGGGGGTCGAACGGATGTTGAAGCCGTTTTCCCGGGATTTGATGTGTGGATTTGCTATTTCATGTTTTGTCTTTTTCGGGGTTGAATAACCCTCGTTTCGAATTTTCAAGTAAGCACTCTTTCGGTGTTTCATTTGTAGAGTAACGAATAGACTGATAGCAACTAATTGTGATCAGTGCCTATCCCAGCGAATAAAAGTTCGCGAACCTCGTTGCACTTGTTTGATATTATTTATTATCACTTTAAATAACGGACGAGCGATCTATTTGTGCTCAGTTCACTTTTCATAATGCACTTCTTTTAAATAGTACGTCCTCTGTGATTGGTCAATTGAGCTGGCGTAACTATTTACCGGGCTCGTATTTTGGGGCCATTCACAGGCATTATTTTTGGCCATCGTGCTGCCCAATCGACCCATACAAAAGTCAAAACTTGGTGAGAGCCGGGTAAAAACAATAGTAGTAATAATGAATTTATTAACATTGCCACAGGGTAGCTCCTCTATGTTAATGACTATATATAAATAAGTACAAAGAAAAGGATAGTATAAATTGAGTAAACAATATCCTGCAAACCATTCTTGGGTGTAATACAACCTTTTTTAACCCTCCCCCCAGATGTCACCTAATAATGAATTAATTAACTTTTGTATTCTAGTTTGGCCTCTCTCATTAACAATCGTTTTCTCTCTCGCAAATGTGGTTAAAGTGTAGCTGCTGATTGAAGGCTTTGGATGCCGAGTCTTGAAACGTTCCCTTAATGAGAGGTAGAGTAAGACGAACGGTGTTACTGGATCTCTGGTGAAATCCAACAGTTTTCCCTTGCATACATATCAAAGGTTTTATGAGTTATATTGAAGACATATTTGGAGATGAACAATCAAACCACTTCGAATTCTTGCGTCTGCAAGGGATTTCGTGTCAAGTTCTTGTCGTGACCCAGTTTTTGTCAGGAGATGGGTAGCTGAAATCCATAATCCTCGATAGTGGCATTCACGCTATGTTTCCAAGCTGTTTTCCAAAGGGATCACAGAATTATAGTGCTCACCAAGGCCATATGCGTGGTGGTGATACCTTGCACAGATAACCACAACATGTTATCAAGAAGTGCGTCTTTAAAGTGAGGAAGAGAGTTAATTAAGAAATTCTAGTTGAGGAATTTATTTCATTTGCGTCGCCATCAAGTAATTTGCCGTTTGGAAGATCGTTGCACCGTGTAAAACACTTCTGCTCTTGCCCGCTTAAATTACGGGATGTTTGCGCGCGGGCGGGGTTGTACTGGAAGCAACAAAGGCTCGAGGAAAATGGGAACTAGATCATTTTAATAACTTTCTGGGGGCGGCTGCGCCGCGAGACTGCTGCAAGCGCGAAACAATCCAACCCACTATGCAGGAGAACAAATATTGAGGCAAAACTCTGAGCTGATACGACGAAGACCCAAACAGAAAGAGGCTGGGATCTTCCTCCCCAATTATATAAACAACCCCGAAGATGGGGTTACAAATAGGGGGACTTAAGAAGTCTATAATAAAAGTCACTGAGATACTTACGATAATAAAATAGGTTGACAGTCATATTCCTCCCCTGTTCGCAACACTGGAGCGTTCGCTTGATAAACTTCCATTGGAATCTTGAGTGCTTGAGACAACGCCTGGATCTGTTGAACACGGATTGGATGTAATATCAGACGACACCAGCGATACACTACACGATAATCAATAACCACCTCTCTTTTACGAAAGAACTTTGTAGGGGTAAAAAAGCTATCATGAACGTTTGTTTTTGCTGAAGGAACCATCAGAATGGCTAGGCAACTGCGTATGTGCAATCCGGTCAGTGTAAAACGCAGACTGCAGACCAGGGGTAAAATGCAGACGGAGAAACCCATTAGAAATGCTAACAGTTAAGCCTAAATATTGTTTTAGGCCTAAGGTTAGCATTTCTAAGGGGTTTGCGCTTTTTCAACAATTACGTTATAACCTCAGTCTGCATTTTACCCCCGGTCTGCAGTCTGCGTTTTACACTGACCGATGTACAATCGCTGCAGTTGCTTGAAGTGTGAACGCTTGCGTCTGGCTCTGAGTTTACCTTTGCGTGTTCAGTGTGAATAGGACTTTAAAGCCTAGTTATCGTGTCATGATGGAAAAATCCTAGACGATCGTGGATTCACTGTATCCACGACCGCATTAGGTTTTGCCGATTCATAAAACCGGATTCATATTCACAGACAGGAATTTTCCAATTTTTCACACACACATTGGCCGTTTTTATACTAGAGACGCATAATTCGTCTGGGACGAACTTGGGCAAACATTTTTTCCGCGTCTGTTAAATTCGTCTAGTATAAAGACGGCCACAAGACGCATTATACGTCTGGACGCAGAATCTATTTAGTGCGTCTTCGAAGACGCACTAAACTGGAAAGTTCGTCCAGACGAATTATGCGTCTAGTACCCGTCTTTATACTAGACGAATTTAGCAGACGCAGAAAAAATGTTTGCCCAAGTTCGTCCAAGACGAATTATGCGTCTCATATAGTTCGTCCCGTCTTTATCAGTCTTTAGACTAGACGGATAACATGAGAGACGCATAATTGCTCTGGACGGATTATGCGTCTCTAGTATAAAAACGGCCATTTACGATCTCTGCGATCGTCGACGATCGTTCAGGTGAAAAGGTCAAAATGTGCACTATTGGAAAGGGAAGGAGAGGAAAGGAACTTTAAGTGTCTAGTCTTCTCGCGCTGGACACTTCTGAGTTGAGCACTAATTGGGGACACTGTAAACTGAAATCAACAAATCAACGCAAATCAAATCAAATATTGGTTTTTGTGGAGAGGGGTGGAGAGGGGAAAACCGGAGTACCAGGAGAAAAACCTCTCGGAGCCGAACAAAGAACCAACAAACTCAACCCACATATGACGACGGGTCCTTTCACAAAGGAGGCGCCACTTTTTGAAGTAGCATCACTTGGTTGGAAAACGCATTGTTAGAAATTTACTTGACTACAATGCTTCAGAAGATTTTCCCCTTCTTTTACGACCAAACTTTTCCAGTTATGAATTCTCGTATTAATTTTCAATAAGGAGAGACACATGCTTGAGTTTCCGTAAGTTTTTTACAACTAAAACAATTTGCAGAGGAATTTTATTATCTTAATCAATGAATACTTATTTTCAGGGAGGTCCAAATCCACTAGTGGATCTGGACCGAGGGCTCCAAATCCCCTAGTGGATCCGGACCGAAGGCTCCAAATCCACTAGTGGATCTGGACCAGGGGGTCCAGATCCAATGTGACACCAGGCCACATTAGTGGGAGGCGAGTGCTCTCATCACTTATGCCAGCCCTGCATAACTAACTTTTAACGTTGAGATAGTCATTTGAAAATATAAGCCCTCCAAAGATAATACATACACAAAAACTCGTTGTACCTAATGACAAAGTGAGAGTAACCACACCTCGAGTTGTCCTCCCCAAGCAGCTGTGCTGGCAAGCTCTTCACAATATTGAACATATTGATCTGACATCACAAAATAAATAAATTTTATGTTAACACTGGAAGATTCTCAAGTTTGAATTTCAACAAGCATAATTGACTTCTCAGCGTTCAAATCTGTAGCTGTAGCTGGAACAGCACATGTTTTCTTGTTGTTGTTCGTTTGCAAACAGCGGTTTCCTTCCATTCATAGAATTAAGTCCTTACAGGGTTAATACTTGTTTTGGAAACCATCCACCAAACGAGCAAAAGTGGATTAATTAACAAGCATTACGAAAATTTGCAAGAATTGATCTCACTTGCCACTCGACTTTGGGACACCTTTTTCTGTTGTTGTATACCAATGACAGTGATAGAGGGGATATAAACTAATTTTTCCATACCGGACGTGTAGGTATCACCCGTCACTGTGTCGGTTAAAAATGGAAGGAAGTTCTCTTCATGATTCAGCATGAATTCTGCCGCAAGCCTTCTTAACGTTTGCATGTCCGTCTGAGGATAAAATAACATTAATGCAAAAAATAGCTGTTGTCAATGATTCTAAGAATTCTACGTAATCCTACACATTCAAAAAAATCAAATTTTACCTGTTGATTCTGCCTGGACAACTGATCAGCAATTGCACTGTATAAACTGAAACAAACCACAACACAGGATCAAGAACGAAATCAGAAACTGTTGGCTGACTGAATGATTTACTGAGGAAGGAAGGAGGGAAGGAAGGGAGGAAGGAAGGAAAGAAGGAAGGAAGGGAGGGGCAGGGAGGAAGGGAGGAAGGAAGGAAGGAAGGAAGGATGGGAGGGGCAGGAAAGAAGGAAGAAAGGATGGAGGGAGGGGCAGGAAAGAAGGAAGGAAGGATGGAGGGAGGGGCAGGAAAGAAGGAAGGAAGGAAGGGAGGGAGGGGCAGGAAAGAAGGAAGGAAGGAAGGGAGGGAGAAAGGGAGGGAAAGGGGAGGGAGGACAGTAAGAATGACTGACGGCTGACTGACTGACTGACGGACTGACTGACTTCTATATGAAGGGGTTAGTTTCTTAAAATCTGTGA
The DNA here is from genome assembly GCA_949126865.1 of Montipora capitata. Classification (NCBI taxonomy): domain Eukaryota; kingdom Metazoa; phylum Cnidaria; class Anthozoa; order Scleractinia; family Acroporidae; genus Montipora; species Montipora capitata. The sequence goes on along the minus strand of OX421447.1, from coordinate 45,183,384 downwards.
TGCTATTTTGGTGGAGAGTGAAACATAAAATCTGAGAAACGTAAATTAACCACCGTTAAAAGATTTTTGTTTGGTGTTTCAAGCATTAGCACTTTGTTGAACTGCATGTTTGATTTTTAAAATTGTCGTTTGCTCCTACAAAGGGCTGAAGCTTCAATGAAACATCAGCTAACAAATTACAGCGAAAATTCACTCTGATGAAGGGCTAACGCTCGAAACGTCAGCTTTCCAAATCTTTCACGGTGGTAATTCGACCTTTATCAACTCATTTCATAAAACCAAATTTTCATGTTTCACTCTCCCACCAACGCAGCACCACAGTTTCTTAGAAACTAAAAATTTGTTTACTTTAACAAATTACGGTGGTTGATTTAGGTCTATCAACTCGTTTCATGGAACCAAATTCACTGTCTTACTGACTCACTGATTCACCGACTTGACTTTATCAATTGATTGACAACCATAGAAAAAATTTGAAAACTGATGTTTTGAGCATTAGTCCCTTGTTAGGAGAGAACAGAAGAATTTGATTCCACGAACGGCTAACGCTCGAAAAGTCAGTTTTCAAATTTCTCTAGGGTGGGGCAGTTTACCATAATATCAACCCAGTTGATAAGTTATCCATTTTTGTGTTTCACTTCCCCACCGATGCAGCACCACAGATTCTTTAGAAAGTAAACCCCTTAATAAGAAATTTTTTTTTATAGGAACTTTATTTTTGAACGATAATGTTTAAAGCTGAATGGCTTGTGGGGTCGTGCACAAATGAAATCAAATCAAATTATTATATGGCTTGTGTTTGTAGCCGATATAACACGCGTTCTGATTGGCTAATTGTGACTGAATTGTAGGGCATTATTCTCCCGTAATGCCCACGGGCCGACTACGGGCTTGCAAAAACAAAGCAAAAGGTAATTAAAAAGCCATATAATAAACTACTTACTAACCGAGCTAGCTCGAGCTGTACTGGGAAATATTGGCCCTCGGTCGTTTTTGTACGGACCTCGCTGCGCTCGGTCCGTACTGCCACGACCTCGGGCCAATAATCCCCAGTACGGCCCTCTCGCTCGGTTAGTAAGAAGTTATTAATACATATCAAATCATATTGGTTTTTGAGGAGAGGAGAAAACCTGAGTACCTAGAGGAAAACCTCTCAGGGCAGAGTAGAGAACCAACAAACTCAACCCACATATGACACCCGATCTGGGAATCGAACCAGGGCAACATTGGTGGGAGGCGAGTGCTCTGACACCACTGCGCCAACCCTGCTCCCCTTGATTCAAAGATTGTCTGTCTGTCTGTCTGTCTGTCTGTCTGACTATCTATAAACTGATCAACTGACTGTTTAGACAACTGACTGAACGGCTAAATTAAGGCTACATACCAATTTCCATCTGGTGTTATCTGAAAGACAAAAAAGAAAATTACAAGGTACATTAAAAAGTGAACTACATTCATGTACCTTGCCTACCTTTAAACTTGTAAAAATACCTCTTTTATTGCCAGCCCCTTAGTCGCCAAGATTTCTTTTAGTTTTTCAGCTTCAACATTACGTGCACTGTGCACATTTTCCAGCTGAGCCTCTGCAATTCTCTGCTCTCTTTCCTTTTCCTTGGCAGATTTTTTGTCCTTGTACCATGAAAAAACAAATGAATGCCTACTATTGTTATTGCACATACGTTCTACGCATCTCGAGATACTCGGATTTCCTATCGGTGATGCTTACTAATACCAAATGCTTACTAAATTGTGGGTAACCATGCATCCTTTAGAGATAATTAAGCTTCAATTTGAGAAAGACCGCCATACATTGCTTTGTATTTTAAAGCTTTTTGCAAATATTATTCATGAATTATCTCTGAAAAATGCATGGTACCCACAATTTTCTTTTTGGATTCCAATAACACTTGTTAAGATCTACATTTCCTGCATAGTCATAAACCGGGGTAAAAATATTTTTAATTAGTAGGCACCGTCCTTAAGTTTCTTGCTTATGTAAGGTAAGCAGTCATAACTTTGCAGGACTTTTTGCCAAAATTTGATTTCACACTCTTGGCTGAAGTGTAAAATATAAGTAAAATTGTTACAAGTTTACAGTGTAAAGTAAAATTAACTTCCATTTTGAACACCACGACCCGATTTTTAGTGTGAGGGATCATCAACAGCAAGTAAGCAACCTGTCTGAGTTGTGTGTATCGAAAGTATCTATATAAATGTACACAAGTACGGCAGGTACCATGTCTGCTACATAACAAGGAAGTCAATTTCACCATAAATAGAAATAAGATTGGCATTGTGTGATAAGAAACAACCAACTACCAACCTTGATTGGGGAGGGGGGGGGGGGGAATGCTGAAATGAGTCATTAAGTTAGCAACAGATTTAACGATGAACGAAATGTGAAAGTGTCTCAACACCTTTGTCACAGAATGTAGGTTGTGGTGACATGAAATCTGTTGATGCAACAACACGAGGATTTACGGATTTCTTTAAACTATCTGTTCAGCATTGCTTTCTTGCACCTGTAAACTTAAAGAAATTAAAGCACAAAGTGGCTAACTATTAATTATTGTTAATTTTGAAATATTTAATTGCTACCAGAGATAACTTACTCTTCTTTTCTGAGCTTTTGAGACTCTTGTTTGTGGTTGTGTGCTTTCTGCAACTGTTACTGACTCCATCAACTCAGTGACAGTGTTGATTCCTTGCTAAAGAAAAACCTCTCAAATTTATCAACATTGACAGGAAAATAAACAATATTATTGCACTTTCTTTGAAATTCAAATGAGAACTACCATATATGCATTTTATTTTTCAAACTGGGCATTTCACTATCCAACATACTGTACTGCCATTAATTTTGTTTTGGTCCACCTGCTTTTCTCACCAGTAATAATGATGACAATATGTAACAGTGCAGTTTAATGATGGCAAGTGATAGTTATACTACTACTACTACTACTACTACTACTACTACTACTACTACTACTACTACTACTACTACTACTACTACTACCACTACTAATAATAATAATGATGATAATGATGATGATGATGATGACGATGATGATGATAATAATAATAATAATAATAATAATAATGATGATGATGATGGGTCGTTGTTAGGGAATGTTCCAAACAACCTTCACCTTTGGCTTCTGTTTTTGAAGATTTAAGTGAATGACAGCAAACATGTTGCTGATAAATGTCGCTTGAACAAAGAAAACTAAATTATCAATAATCAGAATTATCATTGATGAATTAATTATGATTAAATTAATCATAACAACAGTGATAATGTAAAAGCAGTGGCGACAATGTCAATGATATAGTAAGAATAATAATAACTTGGATTGGCAATAGTGCACTCCTCACTGTGCTTGCTTTTGCACATAAAACACTTAACAATATTCCCTCTACTCTGTGATGTTGTCAAACAATATAAACCCTCGCAAATTGTATAACACATAGCAACCTAACAACACACACACACAGAATGGTGTGAAAAGTCACTCACTGGTAAATCTTTTTCAGATAATTCTTCAAGCTCTTTACTTTGTCTGTCATTCAACTCTTTTTCAAGTCTTGCAATCTCTAATGCTGTTTCTTTTTTCCTCTTTTTGTCACCTTTAGGTACAGAATGCTTCAATGATTGTATTTTGGCTGGAAGACAATAACATTATTTTATTGGAGATTGAGATATTTTATATGAAACCTTTTCAAAATTTTATATCATTGGTTGCAAGTCATCATCATAACTAATGTCGACCTCGGGGATGACAACAGGGAAAAAAAGAGAACTTATATGCATTAGTGTAGGCAAAGATATGTCTGAACATATGAGGGTGGTTGGAGCGATTGCTTCTATGAGCTAAGGTGACAGATGCTGGAAATGTTAAGTGAGTCCGACTGTGCATGGCCTTATACATCATGGTAGCGGCACTTAGATAAGACAGACTTTGAGAGTGTCCCAGCCAAGCAAATGCTGCACAGAAGTTTCAAGTTAATATTCTTTCTGTACAATCTCTTTCATCACTGAATGTTTTATGTCATCTGCTTCTATTATCCCGAGATATTTATAGCCATTGCTGGTTTTATCCAGTGATCTAATCTTTCCTATCGCTGGTAATTCAATGACCTTGGTTCGAATGAACTTTCCCCTTTTCATAATTAGGGTTGCGCATTTGTTGATGCTGAACTCCATGCACATGTCTGTGGTGATGACTCTGACTGACTGCACTAGGCTGTCTATCTGACTCTCGTTTTTGCTGTATTCCCTTTCCTTCTCCTAGATGGTATCCAGCCTTCATCTTCCTCAACACCAATGTCAGGAGTATCAATGCTTTGATGAAAAGAGGGGGTGACAGGCTGTCTCCCTGGAAGATTCCCCTCTTGATGTTAACCTCTTCTAGCACTTTCTCTCCAGCTGTCAGCTCTCACTCACAGTTTTCCATGTGCTCATGCTACTATTTATTAGTGCCCTCACAGTGCATATTGTCAGCAGCTCCGAAAAGTTCTACACATTTAATGAGCTACGAGAGAGGGACCATGTAAAACGCTTTCTTAAAGTCAAAACCTTCCCTAGTCCCGTGAGCCTTCTCTTGCAACTTCTTATGGTCATCTTGTCGATTAGCAATTGGTCTTTGGTTCCCTTGGAATTTCTCCGACAGCCTTCTTTGTTTCTAGATGTTTGTTAAGTTCCTCACTCAGTACTGACATGAGGAGTTTCCACATCAATGGAAGGCAGGCTAGTTTAGTTTGGTCGGAAATTCGTGGTTACTGGCCCAGCCCTTATTATTATTATTATTATTATTATTATTATTATTATTATTATTATTATTATTATTATTATTATTGTAATGTCTTTAATGTGAACAAGAAATACAACAACCGAGTTTTGTCTTCCGAGTCCAGCACATGTCTTTCGTTTCACTACTAATCGCTCCAAAGCATGCTGGGGCCGTTACACGAGTCACACAACGCATGCAATATTACAATTATTATTATTATTATTGCACATTGACTTGCAGCAACCAGTGCGCAACAAGTATTCCTAGTTTGAGTAATTGCTTTATCAAACCCACGGTGGTCATGTTTCGATTGCCATGTGAATGTCTATTCAAAAGTTAACTAATCTGTTCATGTTGTCCTTCAGCAATGTGATGTGATGTGATGTCTTTGGAGGCAGTGCAAATTGATTGGCTAAGAAGACAATACTTAGCTGTTCTTAACATTTGACATCCAAACCGGCCGAAACCGGCCAGACTTAGTATTTTACTCTGTCTAACGCCAGACGATTTTACTCGTCAATGGAACCCCTGGGAGTCAATGGGTTAATGGTCTAGGAAAAAAAGTAAGTTCCAAGAGAAATACAACATTGTAGGCTCCAAGTCTTTTGTCTATTGGCTGAGAAATTGGTGCTTTAGACCTTACATTGAAATTAAATGCTTTACTCCTCATCATCATTGTTGCCCTGAAAAATTTGGGGTTACTTTTTCTAGGGTTGAATTGCCAAAAACCCCTGAAAGGCATATTTAACCCTTCTCTCCGTTCTTTTGGCTCATCCATCTTTCCTGTCCAAAGGAGGTACGATTGTACAACAAGATAAAGGAATGTATCAACATCTATACGATGGTGGTTCGTTGGGGGGCACTTAGCCTCAAAGCATGTTCTATTAAAACATATCGGTAGTGATAATTGAATGACCAGGACTCAAGCTTGCATGTATACGAATGAAAGTCCTGTTCGTTCAACTGTCAATACCGATTATCATTAAACAAGAAGAAAAAACGGTTTGTAAAACCTTGAAGGTCTTTCGTCTCCTTTCTGTGCTGTTTACGAAGACGTCCCAGGGATGTTTCCTCCTCTTCGTCCGCCATGTTCTGATAGGATGTAATTACATGAAGATCCCTGTGACCGCAGGTCACCTGCACAAGGGACTCGGTAGTCACCAGTGTCCTCGCATGTCCTATTCAACGTTGAATAGACGTTTGTCGTATTCGATATGTATTGCTTTCTTTGTTTTGTGGGGCCCACGTATGGGCCGTCAAAAATTGCAAAGCCGCCTATATTTCAAGGCGTCTTGCGGGGTATTGGGAAAAGTTTTCAATCAGCAATAACCGCGCCTCGGATGAACCTCACAGGCTACAGTAATGCCACTGCGCAAAGCTACCGTTAGATGGTGCGGAATCACTTAATAAGGCGTCATCATCTTACGATCATTATGGGACAGAAATGCGTAACACTCGGCTCACTCAGCAATTTTTTATGCTAAATCTTGAAATGCGGGGTTTCACAAAGATGGCTTCTATGTGCAGTTCGTAGTAATAGAAGAGAATAATTCTGTTATGGGCAAGGAAAAAGGAGAATTGCTAGAACGCCTGCGCATAACAGGATATGGCGTGATGCATGATACTGCGCATTACAGGATACTGGATATTGTGTCAGATTGGTGCAACTTTGCATAATTTCGCATTTTCCCTGGGGAACATATAGCCATAACTAACGCCCATCCATTTATCTCGGAAGAAGTAGGATGCAAACCCGTAAGCCCTTCCCTCTTCACTTCGACGAAGGGCTAACGCTCCGACGAAACGTCAACTCACGTGTCTTTAATTTACTTTTATCAGCTAGTTCGATGAAACGAGATTTTTTTTTCTGGATTTTTTCAGGTTAGCTTATATCTGCTTAAGTTAGCAAATAAGTGCGTCCCAATAATAAAACTACGATTATATTTTCCCCGGAAGGACTGCTTCTTGTTTGACGCGTCTGTTATGCTTCGACTAAGTACTGGTGGGCGATGTATCATGTTTGGGATAGGACCGGCTAAGATAGTGGAGGACAAAAATAAATATTATTCTAATTAGGCCTTGCTCATTAGGCATTGTTATGTTCGCTTTGTTCTTTTGTTTTTTGGACATCTGGTATATGAATTGACAGTGACGCAAGTGGTTGGTCATCTCCCTTTAGAGAAATGGAGGCGAGTGACCCATTGATGAGGCCTCGAAACTTTCGTTTTGATGCTTTGTGTTCGTGTCCTGCTACAAGAAAAACTGGATGTTTCTTCGGTGGTTCGAACCAAAATTTGAATGGTTAATAATTTGCATGATACAATGCCCTACAAACTTTGCTCAGTTTAATATTCGCTTTGAAAATTGATATTGGTTGTTAATTTGTCGGGCTTTATTTCAAGTCGTGATCCGCAGAAATTTTGCTCATTGAGCGAAGAAGAGACGAGAGACTGAAAAGGATAGATCCTAAAGAGGACTCCGAAGTAGAATTGAGGAAAAATGACATGAACAAGCTAACAAGGCCACTTTAACCACTTTAAGATTTTCTTTACCGGCTTCTTCTAACTGATAACATCAAGTGACTGACGGAGTAAGAAGTAACCACGTTGACTCCGAGGAAAGAAGAAGTAATCACATTTTCGTTGGAAAAATTCAAACCCACTCACTCTCTTAAATACATCTCCACTCGTTGACATGAAATGCATTTAAAGGCGCGTTTACACAACAGAGGAAAAATGGCACGGGTCCCATAAAAAGTGGAAAGGTTCCAATCATTTTTGTAAAGAAACAGTGAACTTTTATCCATTCCGCTACGACTCCGACAAGAAGAGGCACCGTTCCCCAAATGTTGACAGAACGGCAAGAACTTTTCAGCTAATTTCCACGACATCAAATTTGCCACAGATAATGATAAAAATCAGTGGGCTTTCCGAAAAGGACGTTCGACGTAGACGCTGCTAGTCCACTTTTAACTGAAATTTGGTTTTATCAACGGAGTTGATAATGTAAATTGGCCACCGTACAGAGATTCTAAAAGCTGACGTTTCGAGCGTTAGCCCTTCGTCAGAGCGAATCGAGGGATTATGGGTTACGTGTAGTTTTTATAGTAGTTTTTATAGTAGAGTAGGAGCTACGCTATTGGTGGTAACATGGCAACGTGAAAAAAATAGGAATATATTAGTTAAATGAAAAGCGTTCGTTAATACCGTGAGGATTAAGAGTGCCGATTTGAAAGATGAATTTTTGTTCCAGATTCTTGCGGCTTTCCGTCGTACCTAGATGTAGGGAAAGGCCGCAGATAGCCATGTGTTTTTTGGAGTGGTTAGGCAGATTAAAATGGCGAGTGACTGGCTTAGATGCATCCTTGTCATTCTTCTCAACATCGCGAAGGTGTTCGCGGAATCGGTCACCTAGTCGTCTACCTGTCTCACCAATGTATAATTTATTGCATGACGTGCAGGTTATGCAATAAATGACATTTGCGGAGGTACGTGTGAAACGATCGGTGATCTTAACAGATCGCTTAGGTCCCGATATCTTGCTAGTGTTAACAATGAAAAGACAAGTTTTGCATCGTGAGCGCGCGCATTTGAAAGTGCCGGGTTGCTCGTTAGTTTTGAGCGCGCTTCTAACTAAAAAGTTGCCTACGTTTTTGTCGCGTTTGAATGAAATAAGTGGAGGTTGCGAAAAGATTCTACCAGTCTCGGGATCATTTTGGAGTAATTTAAAATTACTAAGAATGATGCTTTTGACTGCGTGATTATGAGGATGGAAAGTGAGGGTGAATGGAATTCTGTCATTCTTATCTTTTTGTGACGTTTGTAGTGATGACTGTCGATCAAATTGTTGGGCGCGATGATGGCCCGCTTTGACCACAGAGACAGGATAGCCACGTTTTTCGAAGAACTGGCACATCTCCTCTGATTTGCTGGAAAAATCGGAGTCATCACTACATAGACGTCGAAGTCTAAGAAATTGAGAATAAGGAATGGAGTTCTTGACATGTGACGGATGTGACGATGAATACAACAAATAACTGTGTGAATCAGTAGGTTTGTAGTGCACACTAGTACATAGCACGTTGCCTCTAATAGAAACTCTGATATCTAGAAAAGCCAATGAAGTTTCCGAAATTTCCCAGGTATATTTAAGAGCCGGATGAAAAGAGTTGACGGAGGTTATAAATTGATCGAGTTCTTCTCTGCTGGATGAAATAGCGCCGATGCAGTCGTCGATGTAGCGGCCGTAGAGTTCAGGTTTGGGGCCGTTGTACTGATTAAAAAATTGGTGTTCAACATATCCTACAAAAAGATTGGCATAGCTAGGTCCCATTCTTGTGCCCATCGCTACACCATTAATTTGTTTGTAATAGTTGCCGGCGAATGAAAAACAGTTAAGCGTTAAAACTAGTTCGGCAAGGCGGAGGAGCGTTTCCGAGCTAGGTTCTTTGACAGTGCGTTGATCGAAAAAGTGTTTAAGTGCTTGAAGACCTTCGCTGTTAGGAATGACTGTGTATAGAGATGTAATGTCCATGGTGAAAATAAGTTTGTCTTGGCCGGAGAAATTGAAATCGCGGAAAATTTGTAGTGCGTGTGTACTGTCTTTAATGTATGATGGCAAAGATTTCACGATAGGCGTCATAATCCTGTCTAGGTAGCTAGAAATGAGTTCGGTGGGGCAACTACAGGCAGAAACGATAGGGCGACCTGGGTTGTTGGGTTTGTGAATTTTAGGCAAGAAGTAAATGCACGAAGTTCTAGGGGTGTTGATGATGAGATTAGTGGCAGTGTCCGGTAATTCTTGATTAACTATAAGATTTTGAATGGTGTCTTTGACAAGTTTTTGATTTTTGGAAGTGAGATCTTTAGGGATTTTGGCATAAAACGAGGTATCCGAAAGTTGCCGCAAAGCTTCTTTTTGGTAAAGGTCGGACCGCCAAACAACTACCGCGCCGCCTTTGTCGGCCGATTTGACAACTATGTCGTTGCGTTGACTAAGATTTTTAAGCGCCGCCCAGTCTTCCGAGGAAAGGTTGGAAAATTTAGTGTTGCGATTGAATTTAAGTTTGTGAATGTCGTGACGGCATTTTTTGGTGAAAAAATCTAAAGAGGCAAATTGTCCCTCTGGGGGAGTCCATTTGGATTTGCGAACTAGAAGTGTTTCAAAAATATCTTTATTAGAAGTGTCCGAATCATCCTCTTTGTCGTGAAAAAAGGCTTTTAATTGAACGCGGCGAAGGAATTTTTCAACATCTTACTTAATAGTAAATTCGTTAGTGCGTTTGGTAATAGGGACAAAATTTAGGCCCTTACTGAGAACAGATTTCTCTGAGTCAGTAAGCGGAAGATTTTCTGGAATTGTAATTATATATACGGTATTATGGCTATGCAATGTAGTGTCGTCGGTAATTTGCGGACCTATTAATTGTTGAAGTTTTAGAGTCTTGGTTTGGTGTAAATGGTCAAACAGTCCAGAATTAAGTTGTCGGATTTTAGCGCGAATCGATTGTACTAAAATTGCTGGACAGATTTTGGAAAGTTCGGAGCGGCAATGAAGAATTTGTTTGTCAAGTGCGATTCGTTTTTGGCACATAGCTCTAATTGTGATCCTCATAATATAACGTGAAAAAGAATTTTGCGCACATCGAATTTGGTGAAGATACTGATTTGAGTGAGAAAATGTAGACGCATGAAAGTTCGAGCGAAAACCTTTAGGAATTACTTTAGAATTGAGGCAACGGCCGATGAAGTTGATGTGACTACAAAACCTAGTTTTGGCGAAAATG
>OX421447.1:45158668-45172609 GCA_949126865.1 Montipora capitata | reverse complement strand
ATTAGAAGTTACTAACAATTCTTACTTTATATATTTATTGATCATTTTAAATTTATATTTTTAGATTAAGTACTATTATTGCTTGTATTTTTGATATGTTGTTCTGTTTGACTTGCCTATATTTTATATGTTATTTATGTCGACTTGATGTGCAAACGTTGTCGATTAATAAACGTAAACGTAAACGTTTCGACAGCCAATGAGGCTCTGGTTGGCACATTAATGACCATAGGTGACGTCAACGATATCTTCACTATAAACAGTCAAAATTTCACGGCCCGGTTCTTGTTTGTAGCTTAGCCGTTCCTCCTTTTCTATAGTATAAACGGCATTTCTGAGCCACTGCGGCTCACAAATAATACAGTAACTGGCAGACCAGATGATCCTTTTTGCGTAAATTGTGATTAGGGCAATACAGGCAAAAGATGAAAGGCAAGTTGTTTTGCCTCTCGATAGTTTCTTGAGACAAGAGTTAGGGTCTGAATGGGGTTAGCCGACTAGCGACAAACGGCGATAAATATAACTGACTACCGACGAAACGGGAAAAAATTGCCGATTACTGACAGGAAAATATTAACCCACAACCGACATGGTCAAACATTGTGGGGATGTTTGTATTCGGAAATAATGCGTAATGTATTTTTTTTAAACAACATGTCAATACACTGTAGTATTTTGTATGATTTGTTTCTAGCTTAGGAAATGTCATCTTTTGGTGGGCTCTATTTCATCAGAGGTAAGCTGTTTCTCCTCCTTTTCGGGGAGGAGCTCGAGCGCAGGCTCATTTCCCGAACGGAGGCTTGTAATCGAGTGCCGCAGTATTTTCACTGCCTGTTCTGACTGTTGTGCCTGTACATACGGTCGCCTGTACGTTGTTTTTCTATGCGGCCGAGTCATTAGCGGAATTATTAAAAGTGATCCTAAGTTTCTTTCGAGCTCCGCTGTCTACGCTGAAAATAAAATGACCCTCCCTAGCTATAGGTAAGGGATTGAAATGTCTTGACCCTCCGTTGGAACTCATCCTAAAACTCGCCGACAGTCCCCCCCCCCCCCCCAATTTTGTATACAGTTGTAGCAGAAAAAGGGTTCAGTACTTTTAATAAAGCAAACTGATAACATGCAAGTGGAATCTCTGTTGAAGAATCGAAACAGGACCAAAAAAGCTTTTGGTTCAACAGGATGACAATTAGTTTCTACCACTGTAAACCAAGATACACGCACTGCGTTCAAAATTATCAATGACTTGACTTGTTCGTGTGGCAGGAAATATTTTGTATGGCATGATTTTCGTACTGTACCTGGTTTGTATTCGTGTTATAACATAGTATTAAACATCACATCGGCCTAACTTTTTGTGATATGCAAAAATTTGGTTTTATCAACGGAGTTGATAATGTAAATTGGCCACGGTACAGAGATTCTAAAAGCTGACGTTTCGAGCGTTAGTCCTTCGTCAGAGCGAATCGAGGAATTGTGGGTTATGTGTCAGTAGTTTTTATAGTAGAGTAGGAGCTACACTATTGGTGGTAACATGGCAACGTGAAAAATAGGAATATATTAGTTAAATGAAAAACGTTCGTTAATACCGTGAGGATTAGGGGTGCCGAATTCTTCCGGGATCGACTCCACAGCGAGCGAATTGTCTGACAAAGTTTTGAAGCAAGCAACCGTGGACAATTTTTTTTTCCGTGACTCTTAGTATTTGAATTAAAATTCGTTGTAACTGCCATTTTTTTGTCACATTTTTCCCAGTATTACGTCAGCATCCATTTACTATATATATATGTACATAGAAGCAATTCAATGTAAACTCTCATTGTACCTGAAGAAGGCTGGTTTAGCCAGCCGAAATATAGTACACCACTAAAATCAAATCGACGTTGTATCGGCTCTTGCTTAAAATATTTAGTTTCTCAACTTGAAAGAAATAACGCCGATCAGATCAAGCCACTGATCCAACCTACACCGACAGGAAAATTGTCCACGGCTGCTTGCTTCAAAACTCTGGAATTTAAAAATATAAACTGTAGATCTCCACGAAGATCCGATTTTGCCTGTTATTTTCTTCGCCATGGGCATCGACATCGTCTCATGGAGAATTTGCATTGGTTGCTTCTATCAGAAACATATATTTACATCAAGCATATCATCATCCACGTACTCAACGAAAACCAGTAAGCAGCCCTTCAGTAAAGGCCGGGACACACTAGGCGATAAGTCGCTGCGACACGTCGCGGGGACATGTCGCCGCAACAATTCGCCTCGTGTGACACGGTTAATTTTTATGAAAATCATTGTCGCTGCGATCTGTCGAGCGAATTCAAACCAGTTTGAATTCGTGCGACTAGTTGCAGCGACGAAATTAGCGAAAGCAGCGAAGTCGCACAGTGTGTACACTTCCGGCAACAAGTCGCTGCGACAATGTATAAATGAACCAATGAGAGAGCGTCATATGGTCAGCCATATTGAATTAGAACACTAGTTCACATTCCCCTTTATACAAGATCACTGCGTTTGCACCGAACAGGCTTCGTGTCGCAGCGACTTGTTTTGCAAGAAGTACACACGGAGCAACTTCTCGCAGAGACCTGTCGCTGCGACTTGTCGCCTAGTGTGTCCCGGCCTTAATTCGTTGTTGCTTGTTTTTTTGATATTCTCTTTGTCTTTAACAATATGTATGGATGTTGAACGGAACCCTGGTCCCACCTCAACACTCGCAAACTCAAGACATTCTCACCTTTTGGATCCACCACCTACACGGCTCCGTTACTCAAATCTGTTCAACACAACTAAAAGAATCCAGCTGAAGCTCTCGCGATATAACCACCACCTTCTCAATTACACTTTCTTCAAAGAAAACAACTATATTCCACCGTCACTCTACCCAAGAAAACCTCCACTACACTCCGACAACCAGTTCAACAGCAAATGGAAACACATTTCTCATCAAGCTGCTCACAAACATCTGAAACTTCTTATCAAAGAATGCAAAAATAAGATAAACACCTTAATTAAATATGGAACTATCTAATCATATGGAACTTCTTCGAAACTCTTACTCCTTTCATTATACGCCTCTAAACTGAACTCGATGGCCTTATCGCTCGAGTCTCTGCTCAAAAAAAGACGCACGAAGAAAACTACACCCGTCCGCCGTTTCATTCAACACCGAGCCAACTACAACGCTTTTCCTCCACAAGATACTGCTTCTAACGACACCACATCTAATGCTACGGTTAACCTTTCCACCATGCCTAATGTCCTCACTCAACACAATCTTACAGATAACTAGCTGCTCGGTGAGCGTACACTGGTTTGCCTGTGGTACGTGCAGTGTTCCAGGCAATTTTTTCTAGTCGGGGGCCATTAAGACCATTTAAGGGGTCACCCAGAAGTCATACCAGCAGAGGCCCTTTGGCTCACACGTTCATACGACGAAACAGATCCTTTTCTGAGGTTAAAAACCTGGCTGCCGGCCTATTAATTAATCATCTTTAGAAAAAAATAGACACGCACAGGAGCCCATGACACGCATTGCTTACCTGTGGTAGTGTAGTATTGTCAACTGAGCTGTGTTTTGTCTGCCAGGAGATTCAAGTTGTCTTTGCGTAATATGTAGCTCTAACAGTGCGCGATATTGTTTAGGTATTGTATATCATTGTAGTGCAATGGTAGAAATCTTAGGTAAATAGCCCCCTGAGAACCTGAGAAGAAATGTGGTTACTAGCAAAGTAATTAACCCAGAAAGATTGAAGAAAATAAAAGGGAATCTAGAAACATTGGCGTCTGGGCTGGCATGTTGATCATTTTCAAGTTCCCGCACAACTTCTTTTCACCATAAGTTTAAGCGTGCACTCTGCATGAGCATCTGACAGCTTTGTGATACAAAGGTTCATTGAAGTTTTCCCTGTCCGGCGGGGTTAGTATCTGGATGGGTGACCTAAAAAATATACCACTTCGTATAACAGAAGCATTGGACCGAAAATTCTATTTTAACGCTAACAAATGCGAGCTAAGCAAGGTACAGATTTTGTTAGCTTGCCTTATGCAAAACAAATATTGATGCAAAAGTAAATAAATATTGATACACAGATTTTAGGAAGAGCAGAAGGAAGTTTTCAGAACGGTCGATCGAGAATAAAATATTTTGCCATCAGCAATAAAATTTACGACATAAAAACAACATTAATTTTGAACTGCGAATATAAAAAGTTACGATCAGCGGCAAACATTTTGGGGGATTTTTGCTACTGTACTTTTGGCTGCACAAGCAAATCGCAAAATTGAAAGTGACATCGAATTCAGCGGGCGCCGTGATTAATTAAATAAGTTACCGCGGCTGTTTACTCGCGAAACAGTGAAGCATCTGTGCCAAATGATGGCTGGATACAAGGTTTTTGTTTTTGTTAGTTTTCTTTTTCTTTTAAGTGTTATAAACAAGGAATGTGCGAATTCAACAAAAAGATCACAATCGCCCAACTCTTGAGGTTGACCAGTGTTTCTGCAAAGTCAACACTTTACTCTCCAAGACAAGGTTATTTATCACCTGGTAATTCCATCGTTTTGGAAATAGCAGCTACTTTATTATTCATCAGCGCCACAATTTTGTGCTGATTTAGGGGCTCATTTTGTTGAAACTCAAGCACGCTTCCAACAGACCTGTTTATTGTTTTTATTTTCTCCCTAAGGGCTTGTTGAATTTGTAAAAGCCCATAGACGAGTTCACGCTCTTGAGTGCATCATGGGTAATCAGGGCAAGATAGAGAAAAATTCAAAGGTTTTTAAGGAAGGTCAAAACGATGAAAAGTATTCATGATATGCAATTTTGGGTTTTTTTTCCAAAGCAGAAGATACGCGCTCAAAGGTGCGGCAGAATAAATTTGGAGAGAATGGCTATTGAAGAAATTATTTATTAACAAGAGTTTCTGCCATACATTTCCTTTAATTCCAAGGGCACAAAATTATAGAGAATGTATGGAGACAAAAAAAAGCAATATTTAGGAATTCTAAGGAACGGATACCAAGTCTAGTTCATCTCAGTTGTGAACATGAGCTTATTTGTTTGGTTTATGAAGGCGAAAGTCTATAAAGTGTAGTCATGTACAGTTTATTTTGCTTTGAATTGCCATACAAACCTTTGAATTTCCCGCCATGTTGCCCCGATTACCCATGATGCAATCAGGAGCGTGAACTCGTCTATTATATCAACTGCTCATCTTCAGGCTCTGTGATGTCTCCATGAAGTTGATCTGTAACTCATGATGGGTACAATGGGTTCCACTTAACAAGAAACTCTTTTTCCCTGAAAAATTTAGAAGTAAATGTGTGTCAGTTCACGCGAGTGTCTTATTTCCTGCAAGCGTAGTATGTATACGTATAGGAACCAAAGAAGACGAAAGAAGCACTTAATAATAATAATAATAATAATAATAATAATAATAATAATAATAATAATAATAATAAACTTTTTTGATCTCCTCGAAAGGCTTTTCATCTTAATTTACAATGTCAAATATCTAAAACTTAGTTTTCCAAAAATTCCGTTAAAAAATGCTGTTTTATTTTTGCTTTAAATACATCAAAATTAGTGATAGACTGAAACTCATCTTGGAGACTATTCCACAGCTTTTGGCCTCTGAAGGTAAACGCGCACTGACCTACAGCCGTCCTACAGAGTGGTATTTGTAGGCGGTCCCTATTCCTAGTGTTGCAGTTGTGCACTTCCGATCCGGTTTTGAACTTCTGACAAAGATTTGGAGGTGCAAGTCCATTTGAGCATTTAAATACTATGGTAGGATCCCTAACCGCAAGTTGTTTAATAATTGGCAGCCACTGTAGCTGTTTAAGAATAGGTGTAACATGATCAAATTTCCTCGTTCCAGAAACTATCCGGGCTGCAAAGTTTTGCACTGCTTGTAATAGCTCAATGTTTTTCTTGGTGGTATGAGCCCATACTGATGAACGATACAATAATTTACTGAATACGAGATAATTGATTATAGTGACCAACGTGTGCTTATCAAACAGATGTTTTACACGATTGATTTGGCAAAGGCTACCTATACATTTCGAGGTTACTTGAGTTACATGTTCGTCGTACGTTAGATTACAGTCCATCACGGTAACTCCCAGGTTTTTCACAGACTTAGATGGTGTAATTTCCTTGCTAAGAAGTGTAATGCTCAGATCATCTGGTAGCTTCGTCAGCATTTGCGGAGTCCCCAGAACGAGACATTTTGTCTTGTCCGAGTTAATGAGTAGACTGTTCTTGCAACACCATGCGGCTATGTTCCGAAGATCTTCTGTCAGCTGATCTGCGGCTAAGGTGGCATCGCTTACAGGAAATGAGAGGTATAACTGTGAGTCATCAACATAGCACTCTAACGACCCTACCTTAGGCACAGATGGTAGATCGTTGATGTAAATATTAAACAGTGCCGGGCCCAAGATTGATCCTTGTGGTACACCATACGAGACTAGGCGGGGTTCAGATGTTTCGCAACCAATTCTCACCGACTGATTTCTTCTGGTCAAATAGCTTCTAAACCATTCCATTGCTTCTTTAGAGGTACCCATTGCACGTAGCTTCCTTAGCAAAGACAGGTGATCAATGCTGTCAAATGCCTTGGAAAGATCTAATAACACCAAGGCAGTGACCTGTTTGCGATCCGTTGCCTCCAGGGCTAGATCTGACGTCAAAAACATTGAGTGTCTCTGTCGAATGCCGTTTCTTATTCCCATTCTGGTGTTCACTGAGACAGTTTCTGCTTGTTGCATATTCGGTGAATTGATTTAAGACTACTCGTTCACATATCTTAGATAGGGCAGGTAACAACGACACAGGTCTGTTCTCGTTGGCTATTTCCGGATCCCCACCATCCCTTGCATTGGGACAATTTCAGATTCTTTTCAGATGTCAAAAGTGAACTGTTTATGATCTCGGTCAAAATCGGGAGGATAGCCGGTAGAGCACCTTTCACCACTGCCATATGTAATTCATCTTTCCTTGGTGTTTTAGTTAAAATGACTGAACAATCCTTTTGATCTCGAAAGAGGTAGCAGCTCGAAATTGAAACTCATCTTCTTCGGGTATAAAACTGGCAGGGAGTTCCTGATGTAAATTAGGTAGGTCATTAACTGATGCGAGTCTTTTGGCTTCTTTTGCGGCACGTACTCGCACGTCCGTAAAGAATTCATTAATTCCGTGGCAAGTTCTCTCCCCTAGAATAAGCTGGTCGCGACTTCTCCCTAGTTGTTATTGCAATTCCGTATCACCTTCCACCGTTCACTAGAGCTCTGATTCCTTTTGATCTCATTCTGGAAATACTCCTTCTCCGCCTCGCGTAATACCCTCTCAAGCTAAGTGTATTTCCAAGTTCCCTAAATTTAATTTTGATGATAAATTAGGGAAACATACATGTAAACTATTATTACTCTAACGAACAATGTAGAGCATTTGTGAGATCTCAAATATTTGACAGTTGTGAGGTTAACATGTCCCCAACTCTCCCAAATGGTGATATTAAATAACTTACTCAAACATTCTGGTGACTTCTATAAAACAAAAAAGCAATCGTGGTGGTCATCCTAAAAAAAAAATCAAGAGTTTCTGGAAAAGGTTGAAAAAACTCTGGAGGGGTGCATTACCATTGTAATGACAATATAGACAACCCATGAATTCCACCATCCCTCTCCCTTAAAAAAACAAATGTTGTCATTTGCATTTTTAAGTATTTGTTACACGCAGAAGGTTATTAATGTAATATCATGGGTGACAAATTACCCCTTAATTTAGGCGCGAAATTTCAGCGTTAATTAATAATTTCACATGTGAAATTACAAAATTGCCATGGTAACATATCTTGTATCTCGATCAGAGCCAAGATGGCGTCTAGATTTAAGACAGTGACCATTGAAGAAGTTACGAAATTAAAAGAAGCGGCAGAAAATTTAAATACGCTAAAGAGCACAATTAACTGGGTGAGAGTTTTTGAGAAGTGGTGTGACGAAAATAGCCTTGAGAAAAACCTGGGGATGATTCTTCCCGAGCAGTTGGATAAATTAAGTACTCGAGCGATTTTACAATTACGGTTGTGAGCGTAATTTGTCACCCACGACATTAAAAGGAAATCAAATGGTTTTCTCGTGAAATTAGGAAATAATTTCACTTGCGTTTTTGTCAAAATTCTGATAATTTCTCTCGCCTAAAGGCTCGGGAAATTATCAGAATTTTGACAAAACGCGCGTGAAATTATTTCCTAATTTCACTCGTCGCCATTTGATTACACATACTAACATACCTCTTTCCAAAATGGAAGTTCTTGAGAGGCCATGATGTAGACTGGCCCCTGACCTGCAACATGCTTAAGGGCTTTTCCTGTCATCTGCTGTGATGTTTCCATGTTCACATCAACAATATCGGATCCACATGATTTCACAAATGTGAAGCTAAAAGAAACCAAAACAAATATTAAAACCTATATGTTAAACCTTCTAGATCTGTTCTGTGGTTACCTTAAAAATTTAGTGTTAAAGTTGTGGTCAGTTTCGTGGTTCTCAAAATGTTAGCAGATTACGATAAGTGAGAAAATGATGACCAGGAAATGGTGTTCCCCTAGCAACGACTCAGCTATTGTAGTTATAAGTGATTTTCGACCCCGCTAACTCTTAACTTAACAAATTTGCATACGTGCGTTGAATTGTGATACGCGAGGACACAGGAATTTTTCTCTCTGACAAATGATCCTCGCAGTTATGAACGCAATTCTTGTAGTGTAAAATGCAGTTTATTTGGGAAGCTAACAATATTTCTTTAACTACCTGGTTAATCCAATTTATTGCTACGACTTACTATTGCGAAGATTGTTTACATGAAACTCACGCTTTATGCGAATTTTGAGTGTCATGAAATTACATCTGTCATTTGGGTGACAATATATTATCCCTTTATTCTACATGTAATCCAAAAACATTCAGATACTAACAAACTTCTGGGGTATCCAACGTCAATTTTCGGAAAATATCTGTTCGGAAGACGATTTGAGATCTAGAATTTTCGGAACATTTGTTCTAAAATGTCTTGCTTGCCTGCCTGTCCTAGGATTTTCGAACATCTAAAAAATGAAATAATTGCCCATTTTTGACGGATTTTTACCCTAAAAAGGCCACCTAGAATTTTCGGGAGCCCTTTTTCTGGCTGAAATTTTCGAAAAGGTATGTTTTGATCCCTATAATTTTCGGATCACTAGACTTTCAGCTAGGAAATCCGAACAGATAAAAACAATTTAGGGGATAAAAATATGCCTATATCTACCGTTTAAACACCAAAATACGTTTAAAAATGCTATGTTTAAGTGGTTTTGAACTATATTCTCGTTGGGTGCCCCTGAAACTTCATAATTATTTAACCATTTCTTCTGCTTTGTGCTTGTCAGTATCCTGATTTGCGATAATTCGTAAGTCTGTTTTTGTATCTCATAGATGTTTAGATTTTCAATTAAATGGCCGCTCAACCTCGCGTTTACGCTGAAGTCAAAATAGATACGTTTATCAGGAACCCGACAGAGAAGGCGTCCTGATCCGACAGATGAAATGTAAATATTCAGTTAAATATTACAGAATTTTTAAGATTGAACTAGTGAGCAGCACGTCTGCGAACTCAAAGAGTTGTAAAACTATTTATTTTACCCTACGCGTTTCGTGTGACTAACGCACACTTCGTCTGGGATGTTTTACAACTAGACCCTCCGTGAGGGTACACTGGGCTGCCTGTGGTACGTGCACCGTTCCAGACAATTTTTTTCAAGTTGGGGGGTCATTAAGACCATTTAAGGGGTCACCCAGAAGTCATACCAGCAGAGGCCCTTTGGCTTACAGGTCCTGACACGTTCGTACGACGAAACAGATCCTTTTCTGAGGTTAAAAACCTGGCTACCGGCCTATTAATTAATCATTTGTCAGAAAGAAGAAATTCCTGTCCTCTTTAGAAAAAATAGACACGCATTGCTTATGTGTGGTAGTGAAGTAACACAGCGATTTATTCCATATAAAATGTCAACTGAGCTGTGTGTTGTCTTCCAGGAGATTCAAGTTGTCCTTGCGTAGTATGTAGCTCTAACAGTGCACGATATTGTTTTGGTATTGTCTATCATTGTAGTGCCATGGTAGAAGTCTTGGGTAAATAGCCTGAGAAGACATGTGGTTACTAGCAAAGTACTGAACCCAGAAAGATTGAAGAAAATAAATGGGAAGTGAGAAACATTGGCTTCTGGGCTGACATGTTGATAATTTTCAAGCTCTCTCACAACTTCTTTCACCACAAGTTTAAGCGTGCCCTCTGAGCATCTGACAGCTTTGTAATACTAAAGTTTACTAAAGTTAAGCCCTGTTAAGTATATGGATGGGTGACCTCAAACATATACCCCTTCGTAAAACGGAAGCATTGGACCGAAAATACTATTAACGCTAACAAATGCGAACTCAGCAACTCAGAAAGAGTAGAAGGAAGTTTTTTTTGTTTTTGTTTTTTTTAATTAATTTATTTATTCCACACACACACACACACACACACACACACAAAACAAACAACTTACTTACAGGATAGACACATTTACATATTTACAGTAAAACAGTATACATTGCTTCCCATACTGAAAAGGAAATCAAAGCATTAAAGTTTACGGGCTGTCGGTTACAAGGCTGTTGTGAAAAGGCGATAAAGGATTTGTTGGTTTAGGGACTTATCAAAGTAAAAGAAGCGAGAAAAAAGAACGGTTTCCTAAATTAAAGTTTTCAGTAGTTCCCACTTCGTTTGTAAGGTGCCCGCACCCTTTTGTTCAAATAGACAGGTCGACTTAAGACATCTGAAAAAGCCTTCTACCTTTGGTAGCGTTTTATTGTTTTTACAAATCCAGATATAATGTCTTGCTAACAGGAGGCAAAAATTCATTTGACAATGATTTTTGGAGGAGTCTGGCATCAAACCTAATGCTATAAGAAGATTGAATTAGTAGTTTTCTGGAATAATCTGAGACGAAATAAAGCGTTGTATTAAGAAGGTCCAAAAAGCGGTCACTCTGGGACAGGACCAAAAGAGGTCACTAAGTTTTTCTGGTTCATCTTTGGAAAAGGAGCAGTTTGGGTCGTCTTTTAGGCCGATTTTAACTAAGAATTCGTTAGTGAGCAGAAGGAAGTTTCCAGGACGGTCGCTCGAGAATAACATATTTACAACATGAAAACAACATTAATTTTGAACCGTGAATATAGAATATAAAAAGTTACGATCAGCGCGACAAACATTTTGGGAGATTTTTGCTACGTTCAATTTTGTTATTGTACTTTTGGTTGCACAAATAAATCGCAAAATCGAAAGTGACATCGCCGGAATTCAGCGGGCACCGTGATTAAGTTACCGCGGCGTGTTTACTCGCCAAACAGTGAAGCATCTGTGTCAAATAATGGCAAGATACCGGGTTTTCGTAAGTTTCTTTTTCTGTCAAGTGTTATAAAGTTTGACAATAAATGAACGAAGTCAAAACAAAGATCACAATCGCCCAAACACTTGAGGGTTGACCATTGTTTCTGCTACGTCAGAAATTTACTCTCCAAGACAAGGTTATTTATCACCAGGTAATTCCATCATTTTGGAAATAGCAGCTACTTTATTATTCATCCGCGTCACAATTTTTTGCTGATTTTGGGGCTCATTTTGTTCAAACTCAAGCACGCTTCCAACAGACCTGTTTATTTTCGTGAGCAATACTAAAAATATCCTCCCGTATCACATTTCAACCTTAAGCTCGAAAATTCAATACACAACATGATATGATAATTCACAAAGGCAGAAAATATCACGGAATCCTTTTCCAGCGAAACATTTTATTGAAACAAACAACATAAGATGCACTACAACGCCATCCGCGTTGCAATGACTTTCGACGCCATTGCTGGTTAACGAGAATAACAAACTCACGAGGCAGAATGTATATTTATATTTAATTAAGTTAGCACAACAGAAAGACGCTAACCTCATTTTGACACGAAAATGCTTTACCGTTGCCATAAAAACTATCCAGTTAAGCTCGCATATTATAAAACATGATGAATTCATAAAGGCCACCTTTTCCAGCGAACAATTTTTTGAAACAAACAACATATTTGCTATTAGAGGCAAAACCCCTTCCTATTTCATTACGTGCGCGAAGAGAAAAAACTCAGTCGTGTCAAATATGCGCAATATTACAACAAACTAAAATTTCAGGATCAAACCGTTTCCATGAAGAACCTTTTCCTTGAATAATGAAGCACAAAATAGACGATAAGCTTTCTTTCAAATAATTCTTGGCTGTCACATTTCCAATTTATTTTTTTTACCTGAAGACTGTGCAGAGTTGATCACAGATCCACTTAAGGTGTTCGATTCGTTCTCTGTCTTTGTTGAACCCATAAGTTACCAGAGAATTTTCCATTTGGTTTCAGTGTTCTACATTAAACAGCACACTTGGTAAATATTAGAAATGCAGCTCACTTTGATTTCGGCTTGACGGGCGACAGATTGTTGTCGAAGTCCATTACTCGTCGCTTTTAAGATTCCACCGCCTGTCTTGTTCAGTATCCAATTGACTTGCCATTATTGAGCTTCATAAGGGTATATTTTGTTCAAAGATCCACTAAAACGCCATTCGCGTTACATGACTTTCGACGCCGTTGCCGGTTAAGTTTATCATTCTACTGTGTCCACCAGAGAAATCTACGCATTTCCACTACCCTCTCTATCCTAAGAAAATACGAGCAGAAGGCTCTATGCACAAAAATGCCACTTAGCAGGGGAGTGACAGGCAAGACTTTTACCGACACGGAAAAAAAAAAAAAAAAAAGAATAACACCGAACAAACACCACCCACTTTCCGACTGGGATTGTCATACGGCAACCCAGTAACAACACAACTCCTATTAACATAACCTCTAACAGCAACTACACTTCATCTCACATTACCAGTCACGCATCCATGTCTAATACTCTCGCCAGCACTCGCAAACGCTCTCGCCGCAAGAGCAAGCCTGCGAAGCTCCCACTTGATCACTCGTCTGTTATAAATCTCTCCAATTCTATTCTGTCTCCCGACGAGATATTTGTTCTCGCACGTGGCCTCACATTGAATGTATCTAGGCACATCAACTGGCCTGAAATCTCAGCCGACATATACGACTTTGCTCGACGCATGGGACTAACAGAGTTCTTCTTTGACGAGAACAACACCACTAACATGAACAAACGAGACAACCCTTTCCATAATAAAAGCACTCGGAACCCTCCCACTAACAGAGAACAGGCCCTAGATACATTCTTAGACGCTGTTAAACTTGACATCACTAAGTGTAAACCTAAACCTATTCGCAACAATCTTACCACCTCAGAACGACAGGCAATACGCCAACTTAAACAACGACAAGACATTGTAATAAAACCAGCAGACAAGGGTTCCGGTACGGTTATTATGGATAAAACCTGGTACATTGACGAATGCAACAGACAACTTAACGACTCGAAATTCTACCGACGCTTAAATGAAGACATCACTGTTGACATACAAAAACGAGTAACAGTATACGTAAACAGAATGTACACTGACAAACTCATTGACGAGAAGACAAAACAATACCTGATACAACCTGACGTAAAACCAGGACGTTTCTACATCCTTCCCAAAGTACACAAGCCCGGTAACCCAGGACGCCCTATTGTTTTCATCTAATAGTCATCCCACTGACCGCATATCCCATTTTATTGACCACCATCTTCAACCTCTTGTCCACAAACTACCATCTTATGTTAAAGACACTAACGATTTTCTCAATAAACTCCTTACCATTGGCAAATTACCCTCTAATTCATTATTAGTAACACTTGACGTGTCATCTTTGTACACTAATATTCCACAT
>OX421447.1:45128668-45153668 GCA_949126865.1 Montipora capitata | reverse complement strand
TAATGTAAATAAACACTAAAAATAGGAAATATTATTTTCTTTACTCAATGAAAACCAGAAAAGGAATAATATTCTTTATTGTTCTTTAGCCCATTGACTCCCAGGGGATCCCCATTGACGAGTAAAATTGTCTGGCATTAGACAGAGGAAAGTACTAAGTCTGGCCGGTTTAGGCCGCTTTGGACGCCAAAGGGTTAAAATAGCTTCATTCAATAAGCAGGGATACTCCAAATAAATCATTGAAGAAGGGAAGCTGAAAACTTTATGAAATCAAAGCATCAGAGTTTTGTGGCATTTGCAAGATAAAATAATTTTAAATTGAATGTTGGGGTCTTTAGATAAAGGAAATTTCCTTTCCACTGAAAACCTATTTGTTGTCTCCAAGACAACAGGAGTGGCAGCCATCCTACTCTGCAACATTATATCTGGGACCCTTTGCATTGTTGTAGTCCATGTCTGACAACTCTCTTTTTGTTTTTGTGTGACTTGTGCCTCAAACATGTAGACTGCTCACAGTCCCTTCTGAGTTAGTCGAACTGCCCACTTTAGTCAGTCCCGCAATGGAGGCCAGGGGAGAATGGTGATAGAGCGACATAAAAGGGACTGCACACTCTTCTGATTATGGACGCATTTAGGATTGTGGACCACTGTCAGAATTTTTTGACGAGTTAATTACTTCTTGTCAGATTGCCATGCCAATCTGTCTTCGATTTTCCCTGGGGAAGGATAAGCATGATATGGCTCATTTATCCCTTCAAATGGCTAACACATTGAACCCAAAAATGAATAGGAACTTGCGGTCGAAGCTCTCCTATCGGGCAAGTATGTTCTGGCTGTGCTCATTAAATTCAAAGTAAATACTTGCAGTTTCCTTTCCCAATAGTTGATTGAATTAGACATGCACATAAATATTCCCATGCCATTACTGTAGTTATTTGAGTGTTTAATAATTATTACATTAGCAATAAAAAAGGTAGAACCATCTGTATCACTTTCACTAATTAGATTAGCAAAATTTTGTGATCCTGGACACGTTGGTTACAGAAGAGCTGTATCTGGCTCTATTACCATTCCCCCCTTGGCTCGCTTGCGTGACTGACGAAACCAGGCAGTTTGACTGACTTGGAAGGGACTGTGAGCAGTCTACAAAAATGAGAAACGATGCAACATATGTAACATTCATATGTAACAATTTAAATCATCCATTATTATTTCATGGAAGGGGTGGGTGAAAATTGGAGAGAAAAAAACTTCCCAAGCAGAACCCAAGATTTAATGCATTGACTCCAGAAAAGCCCCCATTGAAGAGTATTGCGTTTTTTGAAAGAGGAAAAATTCAAAGTTCTGATAAATAATGCTCTTGCTAGAACCAGTCAGTAATAACAAAGATAACACGTCTTTAATGAATATCAGCACTTCCACCACCAGTTTTCTCTCTTAAATCTATCCCATGCAAGTCTGACAGTGTCCTGTGGTTAGCAGACCAGTCTGAATTTAAGTGTCCTGGTGCATTGAGAACTTCTGAATGCATCAGATGCGGTAATGCTTGCAATCCCTTTGTCTCTCTCCTCCCCCCTTCCCTAAGCCTCCCTTGGCCATTTCTCTCAATTGCATGACAAAACATGATTGGGGGGGGGGTGGCTCAAATGACATAGGACCACTAACAGTCAATGTGTATCCATGGATGATCTTTGACAACCCACGAGCCCGCACCCCATCTAGAACGTTTCTCCAGCCCCTCAAACTTTTTCCCTGGTGAAGACAAATACACCTGGGGAAAGTTGTAAGGAGTAGTAATAAAAAAAATTATTGTTTTACTAAGATAGAACACCTGGTTAAATACCACGACCCTGATTTGATGAATGCACACTATATCCCCATGATGTCTAGAGGAATTCACTTTTATTAGAAATCTGTGCTTTTATTTCAGTTCAACAATGGGTGCTATCTATGAAGAACATAAAGATGAAGACGGCTTTTTATACATTGCCTACAGTGGAGAAAACACCTTTGGAATGTGATCTTGTGTGAATTTATCTTTACGTTGCCTTTCACTTTACCTCCATTTATCTTGTTTGGGAGATTGTTTAGATTATCAGTGGACTTAAGTATCAGCTGCAGATTCAAACTAGTGTTAAAATCGGTTCTTAATTTCTCAGGTTTTCTGTTTGCTGAATGTAACAATAATTGTGCATATGTTGAAGTACAGGTATTACATGACTACAAAACGGCAAAGTTTTGCCACAAATAGCGTTAAATGGAAGTATAGCGTCATTGTTTTGGACGGGAAAAATTGCTACAGACAGCCTTTGTAAATACAGAAACCCACCAGAGTTAATTGAGTCAAGACAAGACATTCACTGTAATTGTCATTTTTATCTACTTATTTACAAATGCCATTAAAAGCATAAACTCATCAGAGAGACATCACAAGATTTGTTGCTAGATATTGATAAGGTTGGTTTGCCTGTTTTAACTCTGCTGTCTTATGACAGATTGCTTTCACATGATGTGACTGATAATCAACTTTCAGGGAGTCAAATTCCCTTTTGTTTTAGTACATCAATTTGGCAGCTGATTGCATGAGTAAAATGATCTGCTAGGCTGTGAACACTTAAGACAATGGAGTTCCAAGAATGACACACAAATGGATGTTTATTCTGTCAATTTAACACAGTTGGACAAAAAACCTTATTTAACCTCATGCAAATTCCAAGAGTTCCTCCGGCTTTAGACACCAAGAAGGAAAGGTTGCCATGAACTTGGCTCTGGCAATGTTATAGGTTGGAGCTCCTCTTTTAGCTTCTCTGTAAGTCGTTATTTGCTTTTTTCTAAACAAAAAACAAAGCATGTGTGCATGTGAGCTGTTTAGTGTAACAATAAATATATATATATATATTAATAACCTAAACTTAGTATCTGGTGTGACTGCCAGGCAACAATGTCAAAAAACTAGAGGAGATTTCAAGTTAATGCTGTTTGGTCCAGGGATAGAATTGCAAGGAATTACAATCCCATCTAGCCTGATTTAGAAGTCATGAAATAGTATCGCTGCTTATTCTTTGTTTGGGATGGAGGTTGTATTTTCTTGTTTCTTTACCTCAGGGAAAAGCCAGAGGTGGCTTGATCTAGTCCTTTACGGTCTTCAACCAAATCTCTTTTTGCTGAATGAAGAATCCCCCCTCCTGTAAGGCACACCCCTAATCCTTACATTTATCATGTAAGCAAGTTCAAGCTTCTATTTGCTGGATACTTTTTTTTAATAATATCATTATGCCTTTAGGATGGTGTCATTGAAGGTGAGCCTTGAGCTTTTTTATTTACAGAATTTGCTGGTACAACCTGTGTAATAATAATTATTATTACCGTTAAAAGCATTACCTCAAGGATGGTGGAAGTTTGTCATCCTGTATGTTACGGACAAGGGCTTTAAATGCTTCAAATAAACTGGTCTTACTTATGCATACCCTGGACAAAAAAAAGGTATAAACATATAAACATATGCCTTGCAAGCCAGAGGTCAGGTGCATGAAAAGGTGTTACCCAGTCATCTAAGATTGGCTTTGTTATCTACAAGGTTGAGATTTGTCACTGAGATATTGCTGCCCAACCCCCCCCCCCCCCCACCCCCAGACAACACGAGTATGTCAACACTTCAACTTGACTTCAGCCTTGAAACTTGGTTGAAGGGAGGAATGAATACCTTGCTTTTGATGAAGAGAGGTTCTTCTTGGTGACACCCTGTCTAAGGCCAGCCACTGAAACTTCATGCCACTGGGGATCTTTTATCCAGATGATGGCTGAAGGAGATTGATCCAAATTTAAAATGGAACTACTGTAAGGGATTTCTTCAAACCAGCTCTCGCTGTTGTTTGGTAATGAAAGCAGTCCTATTGTTTTAGTCTTCGGTATGTACTATGAGAGTACATGGCTTTAAAGTGGTACTACGACCAAAAAGAGATTTATTTTTTTTCTTTGGATTTCAAAACTATGTTAACTAAACACTAAATGATCCAAGTTTTAAGTTCTGATTTAAAAAAAAAACACCTGTTTATTTTAACTGCAATTTTCTTATTTATTGATCCGCCATTACTAACTTTAAAATCTTGAGAGAGCTGGGTCGAGGAGAAAATGACGTCAAAGACTCACTAGTTTAAGAATGCAATGCGTGTGTACGCGGCTGAATTAATATGCAGCATGGGAGTTTCGGGCTTTCAGACTTTTAAACCCGTGTTTTGCATATATAATAAATTGCGTTTACACGCTGAAATTTTAAGCTAGTGAGTAAATGACGTCATTTTCTCTAGATCCAACCCTCTGATGCCCAATCGGTCAGTTTTGAATGTGAGTAATGGCGGACCGTGAAATCCAAAACTTACACTCAAAATAAACAGCCTTCGGATAAAACTCAAAGCTCAAAATTTTGCCAGTTAGGTGTTAAGCGAACACGCTTTCAAAATCTGAAGGAAAAAAGGATGTGATTTTTTGATCATAGTACCACTTTAAACTGCAGTAAGCGACTTTCTTTTGAATTTGGCTTTTTCACAAAATCACAGGCAGAGCAGTCCGGTATCTAAAATGGCCTAAGTGACAAGTAACGAGAGCCTGATGTTGAGCAATCAACAATGCTTAACATCTGCAATAGACCACCACAATCTTTCGGAAACCGCAACTTGGCAACAGGAAAATGTACCTTTCAATATTTCTAACAAGTGTAGAAAGTAGGTGAGGTTTGGCAAATTGATCCCTCCTTGGTAGTGATTTGAGAGAAAAACAGACAAGAAAATTTGACAAAGTACTCAATAATAATTATTGTGAGTCGGGGGTCAAAAATACAGCCCCTAAACTAATACATACATGAACATGAAGGTGATGCTTTACTCTGACATTCCTTCTCCAGTGATCTTCGCTCCAACAATGTTCTTTTGCTATATTCAAACACAACATCAGCCTGAAAAATCCTGGGTAAGTGTACACCAGTACTACCTTTCAAATCCCTAGTCAAAGAGAGAGCACGTTCACAGATAGCTCTTCTCATGGCAGCAGCATTGTATGGGCATTTGCCAACCACAATTGAGGAGAAAAAAACAGGAGAGTCCATAAAATAGGACACTAATGCCCCCTGGCAACCAAGAACAATCCATTTCATTATCTTGTCACTACACGACATTGACAATGTAGGATCACCACGCCCTGGCTTAGTGCGCAAAACACCAACAGTGTGATAACCTAGTCCTGATTGAAGTGGGTCTTGTTTGCCTCCTGGTACACACTTTGCACCAGTCCTGTATAAATCCTTTGAATACCGGTAAATCAATTCATGATTCTCTTCAAACTGATCAAGAGTTCCTTGAAGGTCATGACTCATAACTTGATCCCTTGTTGAATTACAGGTTCTTCCCCTTTCAGAACAAATTTTCTTTCTGAGATTTGTCTCGCTGTCATGGTCATCATGATGATGTTTCTTTGAAGGTCCAAGGCTTTGTTTGACACTCTGCGTGACTATCAAAGTGTCATCATCTTCCCCTTCTTTTGGGAAGATAGATGCATCACCACCTAGAGGAAAGATGACAGCAAAATATGAAACTTAACAAAGAAGACTGGACTTTATTTCTGTCTAATTAATTAATTAACTGGGAGGCAGGTTGTTTCTTCTTTGTAAAAATCTTAATCCAGTCTAGCATACTAAATTAATCATTTACCCACCATCCTAGACTGAGGTACAGGTTAATTAAGCCCATTTTTTCTTTCTTTTTTTTTTCAACATGTATTAAGCAGCAAAGTCATGGCTATTTGATTGTCTAAATGCTGCATACATAGAAATTATTAATCAAGTTAGATACACCTAGAGCCACTTTACTTGCTACTAGAAAGTGATATTTACAATGGCCTCGACAAAGCTTATCCTTTGATAATACTTACATGGTGTATGGGAAGTAAAGAGATGGAAGGATACTCCAATTTGTAAAGAGCAAACATTTATGTCTTCTTTGTAAACAAAAATGCTATGCTGTCCTTCGTAGGCATACTGTAACTGTTGGTAGAGGTACCTTGAACAAAACCAATAGGAGGAAGTAAGAAGACTTCATGTCTGAAAGATTGTAATGGTTAATTATTTGAACTGTGTAAAGAAGCATGTCAAGATGTTTAGATGATCGCAGTTCAGGCTTGGTTACCTCAGTTGGTAGAGCCGAGGTCAGGTTCAAATACCATTAAACCCTGAATTTTCAGGCTTTTCATTGATTACTATTTGAGTAATGATGATCTTAAAACCTTGAAGAGGAAGTCTGCAACCTGAAGAGACTTTACCAACTTTACCTCATGGCCATTCCTAGCCTGAGTTGCAAGCATTCCCACATGACTAGTGTGAGCAGGAAGCATCAGAGACTTTTAATGGAGTGAAATGAATTTGGAAAACCCAAAACCCCCAAGCTCATTGTTCAATGCTTGTACGTGTTATTAAAATGTCAGTTTAGGATGTTGTACCTCGTCTTACACTTACAAAGGTTTACTTAAAGTTTATGTTTAACTGTATAACTTGTTTCATTAACGCTGAAGGGCCCCTCTTGAGGAAACATCAAAGGGGCATTAAGTTTATCTTGGTTATTTTGTTCTGACTGCTATTCTGATGCAAAGTAATCGTTTTGATAATTCAGCAGGAAATTCAAATGTTTTGGAGCCGTCTGTAGCTACATGTAGCTTGGGTAGAAAGTGCTATAAAGTGGGGGAAGGAGGGAGGTAGACTGAGTGCTGAAATGGAAGGGGATTGGCAAAAGGAGCCCCCTTCCATTTTAGTACTTGCTTTACCACCCTCTTTCCGTCCCCTTTTAGTGTTTGCTACCCAGGCTATCTGTAGCAAACTATGTGGAGAGGAATGTTGTCTTTCACCTGAGGAAACCTCTCCTGGCAATAACTTCAGCATGACTGTCATTTAAAATGTTTCCTACAAAAACATGTAAAAGACAGGACACAAGAAAAAAAAATTCAAGGGATTCATATTAGTAATTAACTTCTTTGTAATTTCAAACAATGTAAATAGATTAATAAAACTATTTTACTCCTGTTCCATTCGACTCGATTAGCTTCACTATACTTGGGGGGACAAATTATAATAGCAAATTCTTAGTAGCGTACAAATAAAATTCTATGTTGTTGTGTTGCTGTTGTTGTTATTTCAAGAGGCTGCCATATCTTCCATGCTAAAACAGTGCACAATCGTGGAGAGAATTATCTCTATTTTTTGTACTGCTCAGATAAGAAATATGCAATGATTGGTCAATTGCGTGTGCTGTGTTCTAGAGAACTACCCTGCTTACATCAAAGAGTGCTTTCCCATGCGATTTGATTACCAAAAAATACAAAGACAGTATATCTTACCAACCTCATTTCCTTGGGCTGTACTTAAAGTCACAGTGCCTTGTTTTTTTTTTCCACTTCAATGAGTTTTATGAATGGTGTTTGAACTGAAACAATGCTGTAACTTAAAGTAGTGCCATATTTTGGAGGGATATTTTGGTATCACTAATCTGTGCTTTTATTTAAAATGTCTATTTTAAACAAATTGTAGGGGTAATCCAAACCACACTATCCTTAAGGGCACAATCCTTAATGTGGTAGACTGCTAGCAGTCGCTTCTAAGTCATTCGAACCACCTGCTTTAGTTGCGCAAGTGAGCCGAAAAGCATTCTCCCCTCAACTCACTTGTGTGACTAAAGGAGGTGACCTTTGCAATTGACTGACTTAGAGGGGACTGCTAACAGTCTATTAACCCAGACATGGCTCAACCATACCATACTTACCCCGACCACTCATGTGGCTTCTTCCAATGCATTTTGAACCTGTTCCCATGGCAACAACATCCATGACACATTCTGACAGAGGAAAATTAGGTTTGGTGCTGAGTGTACATTGTTGAGCGAAGAACTATAGCTCAGTGAACAGGGCCAAAAAAACTGTTAGCAAGAGTGCAACACTTCTAAACAAACCATAATGAAGACAAACTTAAATATCCAACATGTCGTGACATGACCTACTATCTGATCAGACAGTAGGTCTATCTCGGCTACCTACAGCCGTCTTAGTTCGAGCAAAACAGTACTCTCTTAGCCTTGAGCAAGTCTTGAAGAGTTGGGGGAGTTGGGAACTAAAAAAGGTAGAGGGGAAAACGTGAAAACAAAAGGTAGTTGGTACATCTAACCTTTTTCTCGCACGATTACGATAGCGGCCAAAAGTGTCCACTCATGTTTATCTTGTGGTTTTCCTTTCTTGCCTAATTTCTTGAAATGCTCACAGCACAATCGCGCCACTTTGTTAGCAAAATTTTCATCTTCTTGCCAAGTTTTCATAATTGGCGAAGAATGTAAAGTCGAGCCATCATTTGCGATTCTTGATTGATCAAGTTTCGCCATATTGGACGTGGTAGAGTAAAGGAGACTGGACCAGCCCATTTGACTTGATGGGTAGTCAGGACTGGAAGGAACATAATTGCTATCAAATCAAGAAAAAAAGGAAATCTCTCGACGTAAAATATTGGTAATGACACCCTTACCATAACTTCACTCGATATTCATTATTTAGGAATCTGATTCCAAAACGTCGGGGTAAAAAGACCTTTCTCCTCCCCTCTCCCCTTAAGTCCAGTTTGGTGCTCAATCGCGGGCTCAAATAGCGCCAAGGAGGAAAAAAATCGTAGCGGATTGTAGCGCGAATTTCTGTTTGTGATTGTTTATCTCCGTTGGTATGAATGTTTTGACTATTTTCTTCCACCATGGTGATGTACGAAGTGCATTCCCATCCTGTTCATCAGAAGTACAAGACTCATATATGTAGCAGAGCTACTCTTTTTCAATTCTTTGTCATCGTTTTGACATTTATACCACCTCTCATCATCGCCTTCGTTACTCATGGTAATTGCTGTAAATGGTTTCTGGCAATAGCATTTCGAGATTTTTTGCGAAATTTCGCTGATCATTTAAATTTCAGGTTTCTGGCTCAAAGAGAGTTTTTACAGAGAACAGCACGATGTGAGATTCAAACATGAGATCCTCTTGGTTCTACAGGGGAATACCCCAGGGTCATTTTTGGCATACAGCACCTTTCAAAATTTTAATCAGCTCTTGCAGGAAAGGCTGAGGATTCCACTCATTAAGGTGAGTGACCTGAACAAACATCAGCTTACCTGTAATGGTGTGGTATGAACCTTTAAATGCATTTTTGAGAGCCTTGTGTGTTTCATTATGCTATATTTAAAGTTTTGAGATCATGTCATTGTGTGTGGTTAGGTAAATACTTGTGATCAAGTGAAGCTATGATCCTCGCAGTTTGAACGCAATTTCAGCAATTGCGTAGAGAAGCCTGAGAAATTTAGGACTTCAATGGGGTTTGAACCTGTGATCTCACGATGCCAGTGCAACGCTCTAAACCAACTGAAGCTATGAACCCCGAACACTGTTGAAGTCCTGAATTTTTCAGGCTTCTCTCTGCAATTGCTAAAATTGCATTCACAACTGGGTTTTTTGAATTAAAAAAAAAAATCCTTATTTCGATGTCACATAGCTCGTGCATTTTTCGGTGAATGCAGCTTCAATCTTATTTTTGTCCATATTTGGGCATAAAATTGGTGTCCTAAAATCCCCAGCTTTGTTCCATGGAAAAGAGTTGAAAGTTACACGCTTCAAGGTTATGTGCTTCTTCACTTACCTTATGGAGACAGGTTGTCAATGCTCATACTTAAAAAAGGAAATTTCACTTCAATCAAAATGCTCTC
This sequence comes from Montipora capitata, assembly GCA_949126865.1. NCBI lineage: Eukaryota > Metazoa > Cnidaria > Anthozoa > Scleractinia > Acroporidae > Montipora > Montipora capitata. The sequence goes on along the minus strand of OX421447.1, from coordinate 45,143,902 downwards.
TGAGTCCTGTTAAATATTGATATGTGTTGTTGCAATACGAATAATCCCATTTTGTCCACTCCACGTGCACTTGGGGCATACAAGGCACAACAGCCTAACATACAAACAAAGAAAGCACCATTTATTTTGCTTATACTAGTATCTAAACTGTCAGATGCTTGCCCAGCACTAACATTATAGTCATTCATTCATTTCTCTGTTTTTAGTCTTGGGAAAGTGATGACAACTTGGATGGGAAATATGACCACCTTAACTTTAACATTGAGATCCCTCTTACTGACTCAGAAGCCATACACTCTGTACAGCTCCTGCTAATATTTGATTACCAGCTTCACGTAAGTGAAATTCCCCTTGCTTTTCTCCTGATCACGGCACTCCAGATAAGTTGAAGGGGAAGGTTTCATACTGGCCACACAGAATCTGAGCAGGTCAATCTGGGTTATTAATAGACCTCATCATGGTTTGAACAGCCATCTTGACTAGTGGGCAAGGCAACAAAATTTATAGGGATCTGAAATTTTATTGGAGAATTTTACCTCTGAAAAATTTATAAATTGGGAAAAAGAAAGTTCATGGCAAAGGGTCGTACTAATAATTATTGATTTGGGAGGACCAACTTTAGCCTAAAGTCACTTAGTAGCATTTTCAAAATTTCCTTACATTTTGTCTGTAATGTTTTCCGGGGAATCTTAAGTTTGCTAAAAACGTGGAGACAAGTGTATGAAAAAATGTAATTTTATCCTCAATGATGTCCCATTACTGTCACTTTCCATTCACAGACCACTGATGCTATTTTAATGATTGGAAATGGAAGGTCCATTGACCTTCAGACAAGTTGCCTTACATAGGTATAAGAAAAATATTACCACCACGAAGAGACGAATTTATGAATTCATGAATACGTCTGTTGGTACTTTTTAGTAACTTGTTATATTCAATCTGTATTAATTCAACAGCCCTGGGTATAATTATCATTTTTTTCAGAAATATGTAAGCCTTCAGATGGAGAGCATAGCATACATACACCACTCGTCTCCTCTGGCTGGTGCAGAGTTTTCTACTGTTGGGAAACTCAGATTGCAACAATCTGGACCATTGCCTCATAAAGGAACTCACACAATCTATAATGTAGGTTGTTATCCTCTGAATATTGCAAAAATACAGACATGCTTTCTTTCCTTTGGAGAGATGAAGAACACTTTATTTAGGACACAGAAATTTTAATAGCATCAAAGGGTGTGCTTTCTTTTTAGTCTTGAAGTAATGTCTTGAGATTGTTAATTTTGCAACGTTGCCTTGTTTATTTTAGACTTCTGTTATTGATGGCACAAGTTCCAAGGTTGAAGCATACAATTTGCATGATGTTTTCACCAGTTACATCCAGCGAAATGGTATGAATTGGTTTGTTAGTGGTGGGGAGGATGCACCTACAGGCTGACCACAGTAATACACAGGGCACATAATTATCTAGGGAAGGGCACAAATAGAATGGGATTTGTATTAACCAAACAATTTATACAGGTGGACAACAAATCATAATTAATTGAAGTGTGATCATCTGGGTGAGCGTATTCCTAAGAAGGACTGTTTAGGATGACACTGATTGATGTTTTGACAATCTGAGCAGAAGTCATCTTTAGAGTCAAGTGATTTGTGTAACGTCAGTAGATGTTATAAATACTCTGGTTGTTAATGTGATTGGTCAAAGAAGTCGTGATGTTATAGAGAGGTTTTCAATTGAGTGTCGAAAGTAATTGGTGAATTACTTTGGTTTTGCATTACTTCACTCAGTGATTGATTCAAAGTTCCTGCGCCACTTTTTCAACCAATCAGAAGTGAAACCAAAACCAATCGTGGCTCACGCGTGAACATTTTCCTGCGCTTTGTGTCGGCTACGTGTAATAATTTTTGCTTTGAATTTTGATTGGTTTACTTGATTGTCTCCGTCCTTTTTGTTTGGCCAAAGTAGTTACTTTGGTTTTGGTTTTAGGACACTCGTTTGAAACTCGCTCTAGAATCGACCAATAGCAATCAATAATAATTATTGTACAACACTTAATGATGTGACTCCTGGGTTCAAACTATTCACTATTTTGCACAACAAAAATATAAAAAAACAAACTAAGATTAGCTTGCAAGTATAGGAAGACATGTGCCTGAAGGAAGCTGCAATAAGAAGCTGTTGTAAAAAATACAAAATTGTAACACAAGATTTAAAAATTGTGTTGCTGATGACAACTTCATGTTGTAGAAACTAGTCTAGGTACTAGCCATGTTGAATGGGTATCTCTCTTTGGACTGATTGCCTAATTTTTGCCAAACGTTCTACTTTATCATGGATACGAGTTAGTCCTTACTGGCTTTCATCATCCTTAGTACAGCTGGAATAGCTTGTTATATTTTTGTTTCTAGTTACCACAGAGTATGTCTCGCGTCACCCATTGTGGACTGGTGGACGTGCATCAGGACAACCCTTCATTTTAAAAGGGACTGTGTTTTATCCAGAGGAGACGATAATGTATCCTTTGAACACCTTAGAAAGGCAATCATATTTAAAAGGAATTCAAAACAATAAGGTTAGCTGTATTTTTGTTAGAAAGAGGGCACGATGTGCACCTTGAAATTCCATGGACTTCTTACTTTAAATTCAAAGCTGTTAAGGGCCTTGAAAATTGTTGATTGGAATCCTTGAAATTGTTGCCTCAAGCATCCTATGAAACTAGATAGAACTCCTATCTAGCTTAGCACTTCTTTGTTCTTTAATGCTGTCAAGAATGGTGTTCCCCTTCAAAATCTTGATGTAGTCGACTTGATTTCTAACTTGTGTATTTGTTTTCTCGTGTTGGCTCCTAAAGAATATGTGGGCTTGCAGAAGGCTTACGGTAATTGCCAAAATTACAGGCAAGCCCTATCCCTTTTTCACATACTTTACAGGATACCTTCTGTAGTGTCTTACAAGTTTGCTATGTGGACCTATGTAATTGCAGAGTTATGGGTATGACTAGAGAGAGAGATCTGCCATGTTGTATAGCATCGTGTAGAGTTATTAAAGTTTTGTTTATCTGAAGATATTGTGTGTTTCTAATAGCCATCCGTTGGTGAAACTTTACACCTTCGGTAGGCCGACAGGTGAGTGTTTCCTATCTGATTCAACTTAGCCTAATTCAGGTCAAATCTTAGCATTGCATTGGTTTGATCTTGCACTTCACAGAGACCTTAACGGAAGCATGCCCTTCAAAATCTTCAAATTTTTCCAAAACAAGAACAAACCCTGTTAAAAATTTCACAAGTTTCATTCCCTTTCTTTTTTCTCCCTTCGTCTTTCTTTTGATGGCACATTCTTAACTCCAAACAAAGGTACCGGCCAGGCTTCTGGCAGCTAATCAAGATGGCTTGGATTCAGTATCTCTCAATTCTGTTCATCTTCCTGTTTGTGTTCAGAAGAGTAAAACGATTTGTGTTTGAAAATCAGGTGGTTACTTCAGTCCCGCTGAAGATCGAGAAAGAACATCAGGAATAGAGAAAACTAACGGATAAATGTCAAAGGAGTTTCTATTCCCTTCAACTAAGCTGCTGGTGGATGTCAGATGCGAAGATCTCAACAAGAAGATAGAGTCAGCAACAGGCATAGGGGAGGGGACCACAGAGATTCCTCTCCCCTCCCCCTAGCCATTATTTGAAGGGAATTCTTTGAAAACACTAATCTTGAAAGGGCACCTCACTAATATGAGATCCAAATCAACCTCTGGGTGTCTTTGGTTGGTCTCACAAAGAATGTCTTAAACATTACACATGATTGTTTTAACTTTTCTCTAATTGCGTGATCCCTTACGTTCACTTGTCAAAAAACTCCACTATTTGCTTGGCCATGTTCATGTGAAATAATTCATTGCAGTGACCATTCGACGAAAAATTTTTTCCCCGTGATCTTTCATATAGGATGTCTATGTCATAATGTGGTTTAAAACCTGTACAGTAGAGCAGCATTCAATTGAATGTCAAATGTCGCGATTGCTTTGGGTTGGTACTGAACAGTGCGCTTCAGATGGTGATTGGCTAGAAAATTTCAGACCATTTTTTGCAGCCAATCAAATTAACCCGCGCTTAGTTAGCGCCAATTCACTGCTTTGTGTTGTGATTGGTTCATATTAATGTCAGCGTCTCTTGTGATTGGATAAAGTGATTTCTTTGCTTTTGTGGCACTCAATGAAAAAATCACAGGCTGTAAGGACTTTTACCTTAAGAGTTTTAATTTGAAAATTCTGTTCTTCATTATTTGTTAGTAAATTTTGGGTTTTGTTTTTAGTCCCAGGAACACACGTGTTTAATTTTTTAGCCTTTTGATAATTTCAATTAAATATCGAACAAATCTTTAACCCGGTTTACACGACAACCTTTTGGCACAATACCCTTTTGAATTTGGCCCCGGCGCCTAAAATTTACGGCCCGGGCACCTTCCATTTTTTCGTGTAAATGCCGAGACCATGTCGTAGGTAGTCTCGGCACCCGTACGTTTTGGGAAACTCGTGCCACGAACATTTCCTCACTTACACGACAGAAATGGAGGGTGCCGTGCCATAAATTTTTTAGGCACCGCGACCAAACTCAAACGGGTACCGTTCCAAAAAGGTTGTCTTGTTAACCGGGCTTTAGGCCATCGCACGCGATGACTTTTCCAAAGCATGCGCGACGTATTATTTAAATAAACGAAAAATGTTAACTTACTTTTGTACGTACAGTACTGTTCAGAAACAAGTCGGACATTGTACGTGTCTGTATAACTAAGTTATTTGGTTTTAAATATCCGCATTGGTCCCAAAGTGTGATTCGATAGTAGAATAAACTATCACGTTTATGTTTTGTTTTGTGACGAATCGAGGATGAATTGTAAGAATTGGACAACTTTCGTCTCGGTCAACATTGGTCATCTTCAGTGCTCCTTAGGGGTTCTCCAAGTAGTCCTTTTTGTATCTGAATGTCCAGCATTTGACAAACTCCTTTTTCATGTATGGCTGTTTTGCGAAATAAAGGTGGCCTCATATGACGTAAGCCTTCTTTAAGATATCACGACAAGCCGGCCACATTTGTTAGAGAGATTGGAACGCAACACACTTTGCTATTTTTGGTGAGCGTAAGTGCTCCACTAATTGGGGGACTACAAATCAAATCAAAAGAACATGTAATTAAGAGAGATCAAAGCAAATGTCGGGAGGCGCGGTGGCCTCATGGTCAGTGTGCTCGACTCCGGATCAAGTGGTCCGGGTTCGGGTTCTGGCCGGGGACATTGTGTTGTGTTCTTGGGCAAGACAGCACAGGGGCATTCTGTCTGCGCGTGCGCGACTTTGAGATCTCTTATGAGCGTATCCGCTGGCCCGCCATAAGCAGAAACCAAAAAAATAATGGCGGTCTACGTGGCGAAAAGTTTCGAGTTCGTGTCGTTATCTGTGTAGTTTATCTTCCTTGCCTTAGGTGTAGACGGAGTCAAAAGATCGAGAAACGGTTGGGCTGTTTATGGCAAAAAGTCACAGCAAAGTACTTTCGAATAATAAGGGGAAACCAAGTTGTTTTGGTGTGGAACTCTCACGTAGTCAGTAATCTTGCGAAAGTTGCATAAATAATTCGAAGGGCTCTTCAAACACACATAAGCAGACTAGACAGACATTTTACCGCGTTAGTTTTGATTCCAACCTACGTGTTTACCTCTCACTGTTCTCTCTTTTGCTCTGTTGGGCATTCTTGTTTGAAATGTGTTGAAATATCGAGAATTTCAGCTACATTATGAAAATAAATGTTCACACCCAAAGTTTACGGTAGCTTGCCTTTTTTGGTTTCAAGTTTGTTTGAGTTTAAGCACATCCCAAATCCCTAGGGAACTAAATCTGAGGACCTGAAATAAATAACCACTGTCTAAGGGCATAGCAAGGTCTATGATTCCCATGTTGTAATTGAACAAGCTGCCCTCTTGAACCTTGTACAACTGTCTCAATCTGTAGGAATGATCCTTCTCTGTGTTCATTTCCAAAGAATCAGACTATTCAAGTTGAAAATTGATTACAAAATGACAACAGGAAATTAGTAAGTTCTGACTAGACCAGGCCCAGGGAACAAAGCGATGTTAAGAGTGACACACCAAAGAGTATTCCTTTTTTAATATCAAGCCCCAAGCTTTTTAAACTTTTACAAGTATAGAACTAAAATATAATAAAATTTGTTAGTCCTTTGGAAGTATAAGATATGAGGAAATGGTCAACAACTGTATTCACAATAAATGGATATCAAAAACTTAATGATCACGAGTGTTTTTCTTCATATCAACTTGCTGGTCACCTTACTGAGACTATGACATTCAACATTTTATTATGTAGGATGTGACTCCAACTAGTGAAATCTTAGCTGTACATTGAATTTATAAGCAACCAAGAATCCCATTTGTATGAGCCTCGTGAATTCAGCACATCTGTTTACTTTACTGCAAACAAATTAATTATCTATGAGTGTTTAAGATTACAATCATAATCCAGAACTTCAAGAGCTTCAAATACGGCTGTTTTACATAACCAATCTGCCCGTTTATCTTCATTCACAACTGGTTCTCGAGGTAACACCTTTCCACAAAACTTGACCTCTCAGCCCATCTGCCCATCTCTCTAAACATCAGAGAATACGCTGTCAGTTCTTTTGATCCTAACTTTTAATTCTGTACATGAAACACTTTTTCCAAAGCAAGCTTACTGATAAACCCAAGACATGGAGAATTATGTTTATACTAGAACTTGTTTATGGATGCTGGACACTTTTCGAGAAACTATGATGAGTAAATTCTTCAAATTAAAGACATGCAATATGGAACTCTTTTCATTCTTCTAGATAACTACATTCCCCTTGTCCTTTCAATTAACAGCCTAACCTTAAAACTAAATAATAATTTGCAGAGTACGTCTGATCATGGCTCAGAATACATGTCTGAACAGATGTCACTACAAAGCACTGACAGACAAGCTTCGAATGCATACAATCATTAGCCTCTTTGAAAGCCACAAGCATAGGCTACAAGGTAGCCTTATTGCAACCAGCTCTTCTGGAAACATCAGTAACTTCATCAGATATCTTGCAGGAATGGTTATGCATGAGTGGGGGGCACAACTGAAAGGATCAAACATGGCCATTTTAGGTCTGAAGTAAACATCAATAATATAGGGTTTCATTTCTTTCAACTTAAGTAAACCATTCTCTCCCTCTTCCTCACACTATCTTGGTTTTTACATACATTGCAAATGCTCATAAAGATTTGCTACACTGTACCCAGTATTTATTCAACATTTTTTGGGTACAAATAACATTCAAGGTAATATGTAGATGAACTCCCTTGCCCTCATGGCAAATTTGAAAGTATTATTGTTCATCTAGTTTTCAACATAATTTTTTTTATTTTTGTATCTTCCTTTACCCGTGAATTGTGGTGAACATTTATTGATTTTTATACTACAGTATATGGATTGTTGGAAGAGCCAGTACATGACAAATCTGATGTGTAACATATTATTTGTGAATAATGATTGTTGAGAAGATGATCAAAATATAGTGACAGGTCTTGCAGATAATCAAGTGCATGTTTCACTTATTCTAGACGGTACAACGGGATTTTGGCAAGTAAAACGTGTTTCCTAACATTTTTTTGTACAAATGTATAACTAACACATACATCTAAAGAAATCGTGATTGGCATTCCTCTACAGGCTAAGGGATACACACTAAAAGCGAAATGTCTGTTCTGCCCTACAGAGCTCGTCTCCAGAATTACAACCAAATCTTTTTGAATGAGCATTCTCACTTATTTCTTAAATCGCTCGTCTAAGAACACTTGCTGAGGTAAATTCAATTGCTGCACGTAGAAAAAAAAACCTACGAGCTTCTAATGCTAGTCTGCTAGGTAGCAGCATGCTAATGAAATAAACACGATAACAGAGCTTACGCCATCCGGTTCGAAAACTACATGGACAAGCTCCAAATGTGAAATCTTCGACAGTAAACGGTAGTAGTTTGCCTTGTTACAAAAAAGAGCACGCATTTTTTCGGAATAAATAAACCAGATGAAGCGGAGGACAAATAAACAAACAACGCACTAAAAGTGTTCTCGGACTTGGGGGCCGTCGAAAAAGGGTAGTTTAACCGAACTTTTGACTTAAGTTAGCTCTAGGAGACGAAAAAAGCAATTACAAAAATACCTACTGAAGCACAGGAAAAAAAATTGCAAAAGTCATCGTGTATTGAAATGACACTACAACCTTGTTAAAAATGGACAACTATATGCTCTGCACAACAGACTTGGAGAGCAGCAAGACAGAAGACTTTTGTGATCCACGACTTGGAAAATCAATCAAAACTTCCCAAATAAAAATTTGCCAAAAGCTGTTGTAATAACATTGTAATCCTACAAACAGCGCATTTTTTAAAGCCTGGAGTCCCAAGCAGCTGCAAAGAGGAAGAAGAGACAAAGTTATTTGAAGTAATTTAAAACTTGGGGGCCGGCGGAATTATGATGAAAACTTACTTCAAAGTTGAAGCAAAATCAGCTCAAATTCAAAATTTCCATCTCATAAAGGGTGGTTTATCTGAGGATCGTGTCAATATACAGCCCTGTGATTCATAACAATAAAGCTTCAACATCTTCAAACTAACCTGCATCATTTGTCTTCTCGTGTGAACATCTTGAACTTCGGTAAATCAAATGCCAAACTCCACTTCTTTGGGCCTTTATCTCGTTTTGTTCGGGATTTGATCATTAAAATATTCTCATCCGAACTCCCAACAAACTCGAAGAATATCCATAGTGATAGAAAAGTGTGTAATTTTGTTACAATCTTTCATCTCTCTTGACAAAATATTTTTAAAAGTGTAGATCGCCCGTTTAAAAACCCGCGGGCAGCGCGTTCAAAATAACAATGGCGCCGAACTCGAATAATTCGATTCCCTTCGCGCATGCTCAGACAAAATGCCCATGTGCTGGGCAAGACACTTTCCTCTCACAGTGCCTCTCTCCACCCAGGTGTATAAATGGATGCCTTTGAATTTAATGCTGGGGGTAGCCCTGCGATGGACTAGCATCCCATCTAGAAAGAAATACTCCTAGTCGCTTCATGCTACAGAAGTCGGGATAAGCTCCGGCTCTGATGGGCCACTTGGTTCGTAAACAGACTTTACTTTTTTTTTTTTAAAAAACAAACGTTGGTTTTTGATGGGAGGGGAACGCCGAAGTAACCGGCGAAAACCTCTTAGGGAAGAGTAGGGAATTAACAAACTCCACCTGCATATGACGTCGAACTCAGATCTCAGTGGAAAGCATGTAGGTAGCTTGTGCACGCGGCGTTTTTGAGACACGGACTTACACCGGAAGTGAACGTGTCGCACGCCAGGACAGTAATCTCCCCCAGATTCCTAAACCAATCGTCTCTAATAGTGAAAACGTACTAAGCAATATAAATGTGGCAGTATCAAGACAAGTTAAAAAGGAAAACAGCTCACTTCCGGTTGCCGTCCGTGGCGGAACTATTTGTGGATGGTGTGTGTTGTCTTCCGCTCTCAAGAGCCAGAATTTCATTTGATGTGAAAATTATTAACTCAAATTGACAAATTAAATTTTGTAATTATTATTATTACGGTTTCATGAAAGTACGAAAGAGGAATATTGATTCTCTGGTGTAAAGTTTTCTCAGTCTGAGAACCGAACGCAGGCTTAAGGCAGGATGAAAGGCGAGTGCCGTCAACGCTATTTTCAACTTGTTTTAAAAACTGTCTATTCTTAGTAATCCAAATTTTGAGCAAACCGAGGGAAAAATCAAACAAAACACTCTGATATACACAAACACAACATGTTTGGTAATGCAGTAACGTGATTTATGCCAACAGGTGTTTATTTTGTAGTTTGCGGGTGATTTATCACGTGAAGACTCTTTTGGGCGTAGTATGTTCTGCTAAAGACACAGCCCAGTAAATCAGATCAGCATTTTATGTAAAACAGAGGATTTTATTTTTCAATTACATGTTCTCAAATCCTGTTAATTTTTTTTTCTTTTTTGTACTCTTTAAACAAGAGATTTAGAGGCTGTTGCAAATTCATTGAAAGATCTGATCATGTTCAGGGAGGGCTTTTTAAAAAGTAATTGTATTTTGGAAAATCACAGTGTCATTTCGGCTATGCATTCCTTTTAAAACTTGACTTGGGTTGGATTAAAGTCACGAGGAAGACAAGCATTCACCAAAAGGTGACGAACATAAATTTTCGGCATCGGCGTAAAGTAGCGCAAAAGACTGATTGTCGAGCTTCAAAACGGCATAGGATAGCAGAAATTTTTTTTTTGTATTTTAATACTGTTTATTTGTTTTCATATTAATATAATAAGAAATTCTTTTTGGACGCCCCTGTTCGTTTTTTCTCCAATGGGCCAACTTAAGTTGTGAGTTGCTGGCCAAACAGAGCGGTTTGTTTTCTTTTTAAGAAGTGGGGTTACTTGATGATAGAATTTTCCATTTGCACGTCGAGCCTGCTTTCTGGCACTGATGAAAACAAGGTGTGGTTTAAATGTGGACCGAGTTTGTAAATGTAGCCAGCTGTTAGATCACGGATTTAACATGAAGCAAACCCATGGGTGCGGTTTACATCCGTTTATTGTTTTTGTTTGGTATACTCCCACAAACCGTTCACGTTTGCGTAGCAAGCCGTAGTGTATTTGGGAAACTGTGGTGTTTAGGAACCTCTTGTGGAAAGGAACGTCCCCGCAACGGTTTTCCAACGTTCCTTCATCAATAATAATTCTTTCAAGTGGAGGAAAAGTTAGAGGCGAGCAATCCCGAAGAAGATTTAACTGCATCAAAGACAAGAGCTGGGGAGATACAAACTTCGAGCAAACTCAAGAAACTCACAGCCCATGTGGGATATTCCTTGCCATCAAATGGACCGTTACTGTCGGTGTTTGTAAATTGTATGCATTTTGTATCTCGTCTTTTTTGTGTGCGTTTGTGCATTGTTTGAACGTACGTTGCAAAAAGAGGCGTGAACCAACTTCAAGCAAAGCTAACTAAATCATGCCCGGATATGACGCGGAGTTCACTTCACCGCTTGACAAAGCGTTTGAATGTCCTGTCTGCCTCATTGCGCTCCGGGACCCTATACAGATAACACCCTGTGGCCACCGCGTATGTAACACGTGCTTACAGCCAATTTTAAGGTTAGTGCGATTTTTCTTGCCAAATTATGCCTTCTGCCGTTGCAGTTCCGGCTTGAGGAGTGTGGTAGCGCCAACTGGAACACAAGTTTTCACTGTCTTTCTCCCCGATTCAAAGTATCAGTGAGCGTTTTTATAAAAGATCAAACCGACCACACTTCTCTGAATATGTTCCTCGCGGCTCTGCTGGGCACGATGAAGAATTTTACCGTCTCGTTTTCAACTGTCAACAATCCCAATAAAAATATAGGAATCCTTTTTTTCCTCTTTAGAAATAAACGTCCTCGCTGTCCGCTCGACAACCTGAGTTTTGATCCTGAGAAGGTAAGAGGGATCCACTGATATTTGTTATAATTTCTCTTTTCCGGATGGACATTTTGTTCTCCACAGCTAAACCTCTTTTTAATAAAATTCTTATTGATTGATGGATTGATTGAGTGATCGTTTGATTTATTGCTGATTGATTGAATGATTTCGCTATTAGGTTTACTCTGACAATGGATGTCACAGACAGATTCTAAATTTACAAGTACTCTGTTCAAACCTAGAAAGAGGCTGCGAGTGGACTGGGCCGCTCAGTGAAGTGGAGGTGAGTTTTACTCTCGTCCCCAGAGCCGCCTGGCCTTCTAAGCCGTCGGAAGCTAAGCTCGAGGACCAAGCGGTTCTCAGGACGAGAATTATTTAAGGTGGCACCTTGTTACTCTTTTATACAAAGACACCACCCCATTAGCCCCAGATTTGGACGATATATCCATAAGAGTTATTTTATTGGTGTGGATATTCTAATCTTTTCTAATCCTTGAATTCTCCTGGCAAGCTTGTTGCTAAATAACAATTTGGTTTCTAGTGAAGAGAGGCGCTACTCTGCGCTATGTTTTCACGGCTATAATGTATTGTTGCTTGCCTAATTGAGAAGCGGAGACATACCTTTCTAGAGGTTTCCCTTCAAAGTATCGTAATCCATCTCCTCCTCTGTACAAACTGTGATCAGTCTCCTATTCGCGCCAGTCCGGCGTCTAAGGGTCTCTTTACACGAGCCCGGGTTGCTTTTTAGCCCGGGTTGAATCACCGCGGCGGGTAACCCTTTTGCAGTCAAATGTTTATAAGCGTTTACATGAAAACAGTAGTCAAGCCGGGTCAGCCCTCCTTGCCGGGTAACCCTTCTCAAGACTCGGTTGACCCGGCTAGAAGGGTTGAAATTTCTTCAATTTCTTCATGTAAACACTGGCGTATCTGACCCGGGATTGTTTGAACATCACTATTTTTTGCGGTTCAGCGTTCTCGCCCATGCGCAGCCTGTACCAAAATGGCGGAGGCGAATGGGCATGAAGTGGGAAAAAGAACAAGTTGGCAATGGAATCACTCAATGACTGGGCAACTTATTGCGAAATTAAAAGAATTCAAAAACGAGATGGACTATCAAAATATAGACTTTAAAGAGGACGTCGTTACTATGTACTGGAAGTTACGAGAGCGAATGGCTGAATGGTTTCCAGACAGTTTTGGTCCTGTTCAATTTGTCAGCCACAAATTGATGATTCTGATGATTGCATGGTTCGTCCGCCATTTTGCTCACTGACAAGTGGTCACCAGCCCTTTCAACCCAGCGAAAAGGGAACTGACCCGGGTCAGCAGAGAATGACCCAACCCTCACCCAGCCAGGGCTCGTGTAAACGTAAAATTCGACGCTGAACTGACCCGGGTCGGTGTCCAACCCGGGCTCGTGTAAATAAGGCCCTTAGAGACCCTGTCATTTTCGTGCAACCAAGTCTCTCCCTCAATTGAACGATTATTCTTCATTGTCACTTTCTTCCAAATGAAGTATTATCGTTCATTTTGGACACTAAAAGCTTGATAGGGATCATGGGAAATGAACATATTTCTTTTAAAAGTGGAACCCTAATGTCTGGACTCGCAGGACTCGAACCTGGGAACGTGTAATTAATAACCCCTTTAGACTACCACATCTCTAACTGCGATGATGTCATTTTTTATTAATGTCAATAATTTTTTCTTCCAAAGTGCCGCTGTAAACGTGTATTAACACCCGCTAAGAAGCAAGCTTACACAGTGAAAAATGTCATTTTAAAATCAAGCTTTAGACTTAACCATTATTCAGCAATGATTTTATATATATACAAATTAGTTTTGGTAAATAATCGGCACATTTTTAGACTGTTGATCGTTAGTAGTTAAGTGGATAAAACAGTTCCTTCGAAGTGGGTGCTCCGGGTTCAAATCCTGTCCAGGGGCTGCTTTTACTTTTCTTTTTATTTGCTACCACAAGTCCTGGGACAGAGTGGTCAAAATGGAGGATAATACTTCATTTAAGGCAAAGTGACAATGAAGGATAATCCTACATTTGAAGAAGAGATCGTGTTGTTTCGTGCCACTAGCGCTGATTGGCCCCTAGTCGTCTATTATAGCACCCGCGGGCGCGCATAACAGACTCGAGGAACTGGGACGGTTCAGGCGAGATCTCCTCCGGCTCATCTCGCGTCAGTATATACGTGATGACTGGCGACCAGTAAAGGACAAACGGGTGATTCACTAGATGTGGAACGGCAATCTGCGAAAAGCAATTTCTCGAGTAGTATGTTCGCTCCCCTGGCATGAAAAGAGAAAGGAAGAGACTACGCGCAAAGTAAGAATCTTTTCGCGTGATAATCGTATTTCGTAGACGGCATTACATACTGATTTTGATAGTTCTTTGCCCAGCATCACCAAGGTGGATGTCACTATGAAGAAATATCGTGTCCAGAGCGATGCGGGGCATCTTTAGAGCGACGACAAGTACCGGACCATTCCCTTGGATGTGTGAAGAGACTTACAACCTGCGCTCACTGTGGCAAACAGGTTGTCTTCAACCACATGAGTGTAAGTATTAATCTATTTATTTAGATATCTAATATATTATACAAGGTAATGAAGCAAATGGACAAGAAGGCCAACAAAGAGAAAAAAAGGAGAGGGAAAAGAATCAAACCAGGGGATTAAAAGATGAAGTTGTGGTGGGGATAGGAAAGGAAAGGAAAGGAACTTTATTTAAGTGTCTAGTTGTTCTAGCGCTGGAGCGCTAATTGGGGACACTGTAAACTGAAATGAACAATGAAAGTAAATCAAGTCAAATGTCGGTTTTTGTTTTGGGGATCTCTCAATAATGCCAAAACACTTGTAAAAATGTTGTCGAGATCTTTCCCCATTATTACAAATATTATTCATTGAACCAAAAGGTTGTGATTTTCTCCCTTTAATTTCGCTGCAGCAAAAGGAACTTAAAATTTATTGCCTTTAAAAATCCAAAGTTAATAAAAAAGTAAAGCAAGTGGTGTATCCGGTGCTAACTGCCGCAAAACGTGTACAAGGAAGTTATAGTTGCATTTACTTTTAATTTACTTCTGGTCATAGTGCATAAAGATGGACTGGTTATGAAACATCGGAAGATTCAAAAGCGAGAACAGTGACATCGCGCTTCAAGTTAACTTGACCGTGATCAAGCACAATCTTTTGTCCTCAGCTCTCGACTGAGTTTTGAATAAATTAATTGAAACTTCTGATTTGTTGTATTTTAGAAAAAGGATGTGGTTTTTGCATGGTCAGGGCCAAAACAGCGAACAAAAACATAAAACAAAGAAACCTGTCGAGTTTCCTAACTATCTCCATAGAATAACTATGTTCTGATTGACAAGTTTACTATAGTAACCAAGCAGTACGCGTGCATAGTTCGAAACTCATTTGAAAACCGTTTTATCGCCAAGTTAACACAATATTTGTATTTCACTTCTTCGAGTCATCGATGGTTTGCCTACTCTAATCAGTTTTTGATAATTTTTTTAAAAGTTGCATCTTCAAACTTGCGCCTCGTTTCCTGTGAGCTGTCCAGCCAATTGTGGAGAAACAAATATTACGAAGGAAAAGGTAATTTAGGAAAATAAAGACTGTCGCTTGTGGAGTCGTGTTCTTGCATAACTTGGCTGCGACGTTTCATTCCTTTGTTTTTATCTGTTGCTGT
>OX421447.1:45101168-45118668 GCA_949126865.1 Montipora capitata | reverse complement strand
TTTGGCGCGACTGAATTAAGTTCGACGTTTGAAACCATTCCCGTGCTATGGTCGTGCCACTGCCGGGTCAAATTCACTTAAGTACGACACGGCAGTAGCGGGAAGTTTGAAACTGGCTTAACAGATTAAGCTAGGCTTATCGTCACGGAGCATAGACCTTAGCTTCGCGTGACCCACGGCAACTCGAGTATTTAGTTACTAAAAAGCAAAAACGAAACTCGGAGTCGTTTTAAACATTACTTGCAGAAAGAGACGCTATATAAAATGAAAATCCTTACCCGTCAAATTTTGAGAGTTTCGATGAAGCTGTTTTGTTGGTCAACAGAGAGTCAACTTGAGTTCATGAAGAAAATTACGGCAAGGAGCCAGTTAGAAAATATATATAACCTTGAAACCTAATTTTTCCTCCTTGGCATACCGTAAAATGGTTTTGGGGTACTTTTTTCCCGCAAACAACTTCTTATGTAGAAGAAAATTTCACGTATACGGCAAACGCGAAAATGCCTACACTCACGTAGAAACGACAAGCGGCAGCCGGCAAGCGCAGAAAATGGCGGGAAAATAATGGTCACGTGTTCACTTTTGTCGTGATGCTAAATCTCTCTATTGTCGTTCAGTTGTCTGGGAGATTGCCGCAAAAACAAAACTACGCAGCCTGCTGTGCAACTAATTATCCCACAATAGTTAGTGACAGACTCGGCTAGTTTATAGCGGAGCGATAACTCAAAGCTTTTGTTAGATGTTGGCCAATTCTTGATTCAATGCCGTGGCAACCCAGGCATGCTGAACGCGGAAACTGCTTGCAAAAAAATCATCTAATAACAGAATTCTGCCAGGTAATTAGGAAATGTTGACCTTATGGTGATGAAATTAGCCCCCCCTTCCCCCAACTTTTTCCGCATGGGATTGTTTCCTCCTACCTCTCTCTCGCCCCTCAAACTTCCCTTATCCATGCCAAAACATAGCCCCCCTCCCCCCACTTTCAAACGTACTCCGCGGCCCCTGTTGGGAAGCTACCTGACAGGATAGATAAGATTTTTTCCGAAAAGATGCACAGTTTCGTTCCGACTTTAAATCAAAGAATGAAATTAACAAGGAAAAGATCGGAACAAAAAGTGCCATTTACCTTGGCTTGTGAATTGGTTTGACGGGGTAATTTCCGATGAAAAGCGAGATAAACCTTTATGCGATTAAATCAATTGTACTGAAAAGTTAATTAACCTGTGGGTTTTTTCCTATAATCAAATTCCTTTTCTCATTCATTTTTTGTTGATATTCACATTATCCTTGGATTAATAATTGGTTTGCCTTTCGTTTTAAAGTTTTCCCTTTTTTTCAACTCTTGAGTGAGGCTCCAGCAATAAAGCAATCGGTTAAAAACCAACTGATTAAAGTAGATAAAAACAATATTTCTAAAACAACTGAATTTTAATTGCTTTTTCGTTTCGTTATTTGCATGCACGTCACGATTTTCAGAATCTTTTTGTCATGCAATAAATATTTATGCAGAGAAAGGAAACGAAATCGAGATAAAATCTGAAATAAGAAAATCTAGTTGAAACTGTATCCAAAGTAAAAGCAATTTCGAACAGCCATGATTCTAAAAGTTGTAAGTGTTGTGGTTGTTTTAAGCCTGGTGACTGGTCTTGGTGAATGCACTCCACTTAAACATGGTAGGTTCCTATCTATTTACCTTGAACTTCGGGATAGATTGTTAGTTTGAATTATTTATCACGCCTGTTTCGTAGCAGTATAGCGAAAATCGATGTTTCGTCTACTTCAAAACCATGACGCCACTTTTGAAGACTAACTGAAACGGTACAGAACAGAAACGTTATGCTTTAGCAAAACGTTTCTGATTAACAAGGAATTCTCAGCTTCAAATTTGTTTTACAGAAAGAGACAAAGGTTTTATTGCTAAATCGGTTCCATTTGGCAATGTCATTAGCAAGGGATTTTTAATATGTTACATGGAATGTTAATTCGTTTTAGAGAGGGGGGGGCGGGAAATCCCTCCCACTTAGTCCCCCTCTTTCTCGCTCGCCCAGCGAAGAGGAGCTCGTCGAGCCTGCTTGTAGCTAGCCTGCGTCGCAGACGGACTAAACCACTGGTATAGTCAGCCGGACTGTATCGTGCAGACTTAACTATTATATCATGACTATACGCGGGCTCGCTCGTAGCTCGGGCTACTGATGTATGGGCTCGAGTAATGTTTTGAAAGTTTTTAAGATTTCTCGAGCTTTAATCGAATGCATTTTGAGAACTTTCAAAACATCACGAAATCCACGAACAGGTTCATAGCAAGTTCCGTGTCGCACTACGAGACCTTTATTGCACTCTAAGACAGAAACGTAATTATATTCTGTTGAGTATATAATAAAAAGGGTTATTCAGCTTAGGGAAGAACCAGGGAGCCTACTGAATCAGTTTCATACTGTATCGGGAGAGAAATGGCAGCGATGATGTGTAGCTAAGACAGCTGATTTTTTCAGAAAGCCAGCTGTCTTAAGTGATAAGTGATCACTGTCTCAAGTGATTTGTGATAAGTTGTCACTATTTTAACGGAATAAGTTATAGCTGAGCGAGCAAGTGCGTAGCACCATTGTGGAGAAATATGGTGACCCATCGGTCCGTCCATACGTTCAACTTTTCATGTCGCACCGCTGAAACCCGAGTGTTTTGGCGGGAAGTTGCATAGCCAGCGTACTGTAACTGCATTTGACAACTCTCGTCAACTGTCATCAACTCTCGCTCGCGTTTGGCCAGGGCTTGATTAAGTTTTATTATGATTTTTTTTCAGAGGATTTTCTCCAGGTTGAAAGTAGTATATCTCTTGTTTCATACTTGAGTTTAGTTGAGATATAAATGAATAAATAAACAAGGTCTCTATCATCAGAAACTAAATGTTTGCCCCTTTTGATTCAGAGCGAAAAGACACTTTGAAACCACACAGCACTTACAGGCTGATGTTGAGGACAGGTAATGTCAACAAAATCAATTAGCATTTTGCTGTTTTGTGGAATCTCTTCCTCGTGCATCCAACTCCTTTGAAGGCATGCAAACAGAATACTCCGGAAGGTGCAGCAACCGGAGAAGTGAAGAGAAAGTGCAGTCTTAGTAATCAAATTTACAGATGGTTAGCTGTTCTCGTCTTCTCCGAAGAGGACCGTAAACCCTTCTCCCCGTCTCTCAACCATTGCCGGTTCATAAATTTTTGTGGGACATCATATAAACATTTCAGAATAAAAAGTAGCGACATAAAAACATGACGTTTCAGCGAAGTCATGCCATCATTATCAAATGTAAATTATTGTAAGTTAGGTAGCGTTATATATAGGATAGAGAGAGGGAAAATATATTAGAATAAATGAGGCGGGGAAAAACAAAAGAATGAACAAAATTTGAATATACAGTTTCGCTAGAATGGAGTCATTTTGAGTGTTCAGAGTCGGTCTCTTTTTCCTTATTAAAAGCATCTCATATAAATAAGGCACTCACACTTTCCGCGGCATTTCTTTAATTGCTCGTGAAGATTGTTGGATATTTGGTTGTGTTTGTCCTTCAGGCCCGCGTTGCTCGAAGCATGTTTAGCGCTAACCAGCGTTAAATACTATGGAAACCTATAGGTGTTGAAACCTCTTAACCAACGGTTAGCGCTAAGCAGTCTTCGAGCAAGCGGCCCTAGGTCTTTACCGATGACATAATGTTTATGCTCCTAAATGCGCAGGTGGAGATGACGGCTGGTGTAGCCTATATAATTCGAATCACACCAAAAACATTGAAATTCATACACAACGCATTGTTGGCTTACAAGTGAGGGCTTTGTTTCCTTAACTTTGAAATCGTCAGAGATTTTCCTGCTTGTGAAAAGTGGTTAATTGTAATACACGATCGATTTTCTTTCCAAGGTAGCTAAGTTGCCTGCGCACGGAGTCGGCGGATCTTTGAAAGGCAAGGTTATTCATACAAGGCTGTCTACTGGGCTAATACGGTTTTGATCTTGGGAGGCGTGAAATCTTTTAAAAGTAGAATCAATAAGTTTTGCAGGATATTTCAGTTTCAGCAACATTTTTTTTAGTTATGGCATTCTTTGGAGAAGAGGTCCGGTGAGGATGACAAGCGTTTAGCGCGATCAAGCATAGTTCTTATTAGCGATCGTTTATATGGCTCTGATAGCTTCTGATAATGGAGTAGAAGCCCTTTGCTGGTCTTTATTCTGTACACAGAGGTGTTAATGTGGTTATCGGTCTTAGTGATTACCATGCCTACGAAGGGTAAGCTGTTGTTGACTGCTGTCTCCATTGTAAATTGGATTGCCGGGTGCGCATCAGTAAGAACTGAAAGGAAGTCGGTAGCAGCGGTAAGGTCAGGTACTAGGGCGAAGGTATCATCGACGTATCTTTTGTAGAAGTTGGGAAGTTTGTTTTCATGTGCAAGTTTCTCCTCGATGGAGCAGATAAACTAAGGTGTTTGCCATTAGTGGTCCTAAGGGTGAGCCCATCGCAACGCCATCTATTTGCTCGTACAAGCCGCCGTTAAACTGGAAAAGGTGATCTTTGGTTGCAATTGTAAGCAGTTCAATTAGGTCTCCTTCACAGATGGTAAGCCGGTTTGTGTATCGTTAAGCCAGTTCCCATTGAATGCTTTCTTTGCTAAAATCTGAATAGCTTCATCTATAACGGAAAGTTAGTGAAAAGGGGCTGTGACATCATACGACACCAGGGCATCATTGTCACCGATTTGCAGATGTTGGATCTTTTCGAAGAATGGAAAGATGTCGGATATCGCACGGTGTGCTCGTTGATAGATAAAGGTTTCAACTTCTCGTTCAACCACTTTGCCAGAGCGTAGTTGTATGTATCTGTTCTGCAGACAAAATGGGTCGCATGGCAAGACGTTCTTTATGGGTCTTGGGGAGACAGACCATCATGAAAGAAGGGCTAGTCTTGAGCCTTTCTTGCAGACGAAATCTGCTATTTCCGTGGAAAGATTCTTCTGACAACCGATTCAAGGTGCTTTTTTTCACGAATAAAGGGTGGTAGTATTTTGGAGGTCTTCCTCTCGTCGGGGTTCTCTCTAAACCGACTGGCGTGAATTTGGTTTGGTCGTTGACCGATGCTTCACAAAGCAGACGAACATAATCGGACTAATCCATGACAACGACGCCTGAACCCTTTTCCGGTTTAGTGATCACTATGCCATCAGTCAATAGTCCTGTACGAATAACCTCGCCTTTCAAGGATCAGAAATCCGCCGACTCCGTGCGCAGGCAACTAAGCGACCTTGGAAAGAAAATAGATCGTGTATTACAACCAGTTTTCACAAGTAGGAAAATCTCTGAAGATTTCAAAGTTAAGGAAACAAAGCCCTCACTTGTAAACCAACAATGCGTTGTGTATGAATTCAATGTAATTCGTGTGATTCGAATTATGTAGGTTACACGAGCTGTCATCTCCACCTGCGCATTGAGGAGCATAAATATTCTGTCATCGGTAAGCACCTGAAGGACAAACACAACCAAAGATCCAACAATCTTCACGAGCAATTTACCACCTTAAAGAAATGCCGCGGAAAGTTTGAGTGCCTTATTTATGAGATGCTTTTAAGAAGGGAAAAGAGACCGACTCTGAACACTCAAAATGACCCCATTCCAGCGAAACTGTTTATTCAAATTTTGTTCATTCTTTTGTTTTTCCCTGCCTCATCCCATAAACTATTCGAAGACAGAAGGGCACAGAGTTCTCTGTATTGTGGCCAGCAGCCGCTTTATCGTAAGTCCCGAAACGTTTCGCGTTTCGCAATTCCCTCCTTATATCTTAAAGAAAAAGAAAGCTGCTCTTAAGTTGTTATCTTCGGAGAAGATGTTATAAGACCGGTTTTTTGAAACAAGCACAGCTCAGTACGTTTCTTAAATTGCTTCAGTTTCAGACCCGAAGCCGGAGTTTTTGGTACTTTCGACGAGAAATTAAACGGGCACCTGGACACAAATAGGGCTTTGTTCCGCTCTCGACATTTATCACCTGGACGGGTGTTGAAACTCCTGCATTATGTCTATTAAAGGAAGGGGGGGGAGTACGATATTTTCGGGTGTTTAGGGAAAATCATTAGTCAATCACGAGTTTAAAACTCAAAATTCCTTTACTGATGAAATTATCGTTACATCACAAGATGGTTCAGTGAGCAAAACCGATCTTTATCCAGGCGATTTGCCATAAACTCCCGGGTGGGGGGTACTCCCTTATAAGGGCTTAATGGGGACGTGCGGCCAGCCAGGGTATGTTTTTCGGGATTTTTGTCTTGAACAGGGTATCGAATTTATCATTTTTTGTCTTAATCAGGGTATCGATTTATCAATTTTTGTCTTAAACGGGGTTAAATGTCCTAAACAGGGTATCAAAAATCGGAATTCTGTCTTAAAATGGGTAGGAAAATCAGCGATATTTGTCTTAAACAGGGTCAGGGTATGAGGGGCCGTGCCGCACCTCCCCACCCAGGGATATATTAAGTACCCCCCCCCCCCCCCCCCCGGGCATAAACTTGAAAAACGGCGGGCCGACTTTTTCCATGACAAATGCAATCCGTTTCAATCTTGTCCATTTGTGTCCATCAATGCTTCTCTTTCCTTTTGCTGTATTTCGTTTATGTTGTTCAACAGTTTTAAGTGGTTATTGTAATGTTTTATTCTACTTTCTGGGCATTTTGGGTGTTATGAAATTACATCAGTTTGCGTGACATATAGCCAAAGCAAGTACTAAGTGGTAACCACGTCCTAGATCGTTCGCAGACTCATTATTTTGCACAACGTTTGGAAGTTAACCGACTTGTACAACCTGACCGATCTAACATTCTGTTCACAGATAAAAGTTCAGGTGAAAATCAACGTACTATCAAAAGACCATGCTTGATGGAAGAGTAAGCATGTTTACTTGTTTTGTTTGGTTGCTCATGGCTTTCTAGAACCTCTGTGAAATGCAAATGTTCGGCCCCTGATGCAAGATGCAAGATTTCAGTGACCTGTCGTGCACTCCCTTTGAAATACAAATAGTTCCAACTTTGTCGTTTGAGACTTCAAGAGCGTTCAAATCAAGACGGCTTTGCGACCAGTATTTTTCAAGTAAAATATATTTTTACTAAAGGAGTACGGGTCCAATGCAACACAAGAACAATATTTCGATTTGGAGTAAGACAATAACCGTTACAGTTTTGTAACTTTCAGCTGCATAAAAAGTTTCTAACTTTCTGCTCGATCGGAATGACACCTGCGTTCCAAGTCAAATTGGAATCTCGAAACATTAGGTTTTGAGGAGAGGTAAACCGGAATACGTGGAATATGCATCGAGTGCGAGAATCGATCCCAAGACACACTGATGGAGGCTATCACGGTTCTCTTTTACAATATTTCTGTTCAAAACACTTCTTCCCTTCTACAAATGTTACAAAAGGCATCTTGAGTACTTTCATTGAGTTCAGCCAGCCAAGCAGTTGGCCAAAGATATTGACATGGGCGTCTTAATATGCATGCAATAGGGATTGTGTGATCCGCTTTCATTCTTCCTCAGTTTTTCCTTGGCAATCGAGCCTAACTGAAGTATTGCCTAATTCTGGAAGCTTTGTTTCTGAGTACTGGCGGGAAATTAAGCTTAATTCTAAAAGGTCCTTTTACAATTCCCATCTCCTAGTTAACAAGGCTACGCTTTTAATCTAAAAGCCCTAAAATAACGCTTAACAGTGTATTTAGTTGATGAATATGGGTACTGATCGGATGTTATATATATTTCTCTTTTTTTGTAGTGGTGGAATATGTGAACTTTCTCCAAGATTATGACTCCGTTAAAGACAAAAGCTTCTATCTCCAGTTATTTTCCCATATGCAATGCTTGGTATTTACAATCGTAACTTAGAACATTCGTTGCTTTATTGATCTCCCTAAATTATCGCTAATAAATTTAAGTATCTTCCCAGAATCGCATCACAAAAAGGAAACTGAGTAAAACGGTCACAGAATGGTCAGATGTGTGTCGAGGTTTGTCAACTTCCTCAACATATCAGTTAGAAAATAAAGGGACTATCTATTTAGGGCGTAAATCTTAGTTTTATTCTTTCGTTGGTAAGTTATTCTCGGTGCTTGCGAATCCAGTATGCCTACGCAAGTTCAATTAGTCTTCACATTTCAAACACCTTTCATTTTATAATTAAACGAAAGTTCATAGCTAACTGTTTGCGATATATCAAGGAAATTCAGAATCTCGAGAACAAAGTTCAAGACTGGCACTCAGTTCAAATTTGGTGCGTAACTTGACTGTAATACTGTCCTCGAACGAAATAATATATGAAATGAATCACATATTGAACTGCGAATATGATATCAAGCGAGTCTATGATCCTCGCAGTTATGAACGCAATTTAAGCAATTGCGTAAAGAAGGCAGAAAAATCCAGGACTTCAACGGGGTTTGAACCCGGGACCTCGCGATACCGGTGCGGCGCTCTAACCAACTGAGCTATTCAATTGATGCGTGACTAACCCACCATTCGTATATTCAAACTCGACGTCGATGAAAAGCGATGGAATCTGCACGAATCGTTTTGCTGAAGAATTTCTTTAAGTGTCTATGGTCTTGGCATCTCTATAAAGCGTAGGTAAATGCCTCAAAAGTAATTTTTCAATTTCGCCACCTTTTGACCCCGAAATCAAGCTTCAAAGTTCTCGCTTTGGCCACGCCCAATCAAGTTGACCGCGTAATCGAAGATTGGTGACTAGTGACGTCATTTGAGGACGACTCAAAATTGGAAGAGATAGCAAGCGAGCAAGCGACTACCTTCATCATGGTTCATAGACCGATCATCGTGTAGTTTCGTTAATTAGCGACACTTTAGGACACCGTTTAGTGAGTGATGGAACATAAAAGCGACTTTTCTTCTGAAGACGATGATAACGGTCCTTCATCGGATTCGAACGAAGAGATAGAGCTCGAAGATCCAGACTCGTTTGACGGTGATGCTTCTTCCGATTCAGAAGAAGGCCCCTAATGTCAAGAGCCACTGGCAGGTGAAGATTGGTTTCGTGAATATAATCGTGAAAGGACAAAAATGGAAGAAAGACAGCAGCTACAAAACCGGTTTGACAGAATCGTACAAGAAAGCACTTGCATCGATCAGTGGTGATCAAGAAAGGATCTGCAAGAATTTTTAGGTCTACCGGTTCCGTCGGTTCAGTTCTATATGTTTCTCTACTTTATCGACAATGACAGAACTCTCAGAAACCGAAGAATCTTCAGCAGAAGGAGCTAATGTAGATGTTGGTCTTATTTCGTCCCTCAGAATCTACAGGATTGTAACGAAAACAGAAAGCGTACGAGCATGGACAAGAAATTAAACGCGAGGAACAAACAAGATGTGAAATTCTCGATTTTCACACAGCGTCTGTAAAATGACTATGATTGTACGCTAATGTGGCATGACCAACCTGACGACGAATTCAATCGGTCAAATATTCTCCCCAGGTATTGCACTGAAACTTTGGTACTGGAAGAACACCAATTGGCTCTGGAGATTTCTAAACGATAGCCGCCGCATGAGGTCCTCCGGAGCGAAGTGACAAGAACACAGAGCAGATGAAGCGCTTGGTGTCCAGTTGTCGCGTTTAACTTCACGAAGTCCGTCCAATTCTTCCATGTAGCCTTCGTTTCACTTCGATCGTCATATTGTTATGTGGAATGTTATTGTAACACTATTGTAGTGTGTTGGAAAAAATTAAGAATGCATGTTAAGTGTTAATTTGTGAGCTAAGAATAGGTGACAGGGCGTTGACCAAGGTTATATATACCAGGGCAAAACGTTGGTTGTTAAAAGAAGTGGCGCAAGGTTGACGCATGTAGGAAACGCACAAGCAAAGGTTGTAACACGAAGGTCTGAGGAAGAAGGAAAAGACCGAGAGCTGAGTGTATCACTTCTAAGAGACATTAGCGGGAGCGGGCCGGAAAATTACAGGACAAAACCCATTTGTCAGCGGCGGCAAGAAAAGAAGTCACACGAAGAAATTAAGGCGCTAAGTTTAAGAAGTTTAAGTTAAGAAACTGATCAAAGAAAGAGAACTGAAGAACCAGAGTACAAGTAGGCGCCGAGATGTGGAGAAGTTGATGCATGTGGAAACTGGATTGCTGTTGGTTTGTTAAAGAGCTGGAATGCTGGTTTGTTGAAAGACTGAACTGTTGATTTGTTAAAGAACTGAACTGTTAGCTTAATTTTATTCGAATTTCTAGCGAGTGGTAGAAGTCTTATCATGTCTTTCACTGTTAATTAAGATTATTAGAAACTTAGTAAAGTTTAGAATTAGTATTACTTAAGTATTTTTTCCTTCAAAACTTGTAGTCTTAAACATGTTTTAGGTATATGTTCTATGTTTTGTATTGCGAGTCCGGTTGCGTTTGATAAACTGAACTTCTATCAAAGAAAGAATTGAAATAATACGGTGTAATGACAATAATTTATTAACATTGCACGAGCCGCCTCCTTCCTCTCTTTCTACCACGTGCGATCACGTGCCGTTATCACCCCTTCGCTCTGAAAATCGAAATAGAGAAAGTTCATTATTTTTCAAACGACAATCGAGTTAAATAAGATCTAAGATCAATAATCGGGTTCTTTTGTAGCCATAATGATTAGTAATGCGTTGCTTGTTCGTGTCTGAGGCGTGTGTGAGCAACATCAAGGGAATACTATCCCAATCCTGAAAGGTCAAAATAGGAATAGTTTATGTCATTCGAGGTTATTTTCAACAACACAAATTTATACTATGAGAACGACACTTGGAGGTATGCATTTCGAGACGAAGGAATTACTAGGATCATGGTTCTAATCATTATGGCTACAAAAGAACCCGATTATTGATCTTGGTCGTTAGGGGACCTTAGAATAGAGACGGAGAAAAGATCTATTTGTTTTACTAAAAAAGATGGCGTAAAAACGTTGGCAAGTAAACTCAGGGTTCACGATAAGCTTATGCTTTCGCCTGGAGAAGATCCTTCCGCTGTCGAAGAATTGGATTTCGTTGGGGAGCAGCGGCTAGAATTACAGAAACAAGAGTTGGAGTTGTTAGAGTTACGTAGGAAGTTGATGTCAGAAGAAAGGGAGGCTGAAAGGGAAAAATAGAAGGAGTATGAAAAGCAGTTAGAAAGAACTAGGCGAGAGGCAGAAAGAGAGAGAAGGGAGTATGAATTACAGAAGGCGCGCGAAGAAGAAGAAAGGTCTGTTAGAGAAGAGAAGCGTTTGCGAAATCTCAGAGGTGAGAAAGAAGAGTTGGCCGATCGGGAAGTGGAAAGGCAGGAAAGTGCCTCCCCCTCCCATTCTAGAAATGCTAATTTGGACATTGCTTGTTTCAAATGCGGGTAAAAGGGACACATGTCGTTTAATTGTGCGAAATCCCGCGATACCACAACTTTATTTTGTATGATGCCACTTAACTCAGAACAATTGGAATTTCTCCCATGCAACGTTAAAGGTGTGATAGCGGGTAAACCTGCGGAGATGGTAGTAGATTCTGGATGCACAAGAACCTTAGTTCATAAAAAGTATGCAAGCAAGCGAAGATTCCCTAACTGGAGAGAAATTAAAGTGTTAACAGCAGCGGGCAAACGACTTGTGATACCCCTTGCCTGGGTTGAATTAAAGAGCGAGCAGGGTAGGCGTAACGAATTAGTTGGGGTATTAGATAAATTACCTTTCGATTGTCTTCTTGGAAGGTCGTCGTTCGGTCAGACTCTTTCCAAGAAACATGATCTGGAACAGTGGGAGAAAAACAAATAGGCCTACGAAATTGAAAATAATGAAGCTCTCGTTCTGACTCGGCATCAGAAAGCGTTGGAAGATGCTCAGAAGCAGGCAGACGAATTGGTTGACCGGGAAAACTCTCTTGCCATGAAGAAATTATCCCAGAAAGAGCCAAAGAAAGTCGGGTTGACGGAAGGGGCTTTGCGGACGCTATTTGACCATCGTGAGTCGGTATAGAGATAGAAGACACAACGACAGAGAATGAATCCGTGGAGCATTTAGGTAAGGAAACTTTTGCTCTCAACATTTTAGATAGGGGTAGGAACCAACTACGGGAAGATCAGAGATCGGACGTAACCCTCGAAAAGGTACGAAGTAAGGCTTCACTGAACCCGCCTGAGAAAACGGATGGTTATTTCTTTGATAAGCATATACTTATGCACCGCAAGTTTTCCGAAGACTTCCATAATGAGTTGAGACATGTCGACCGTGTAGTGGTCCCGGAATCTTATAGGAGTGAAGTTCTTCGGGTTGGGCATACCATCCCTCTAGCTGGTCATATGGGAAGTACAAAAACTTTTAATCGCATAGCAGCATTTTCTTTTTGGCCTGGCCTGCCTGCATTTTGATGTTCATAAGTATTGTGCGACCTGTCCACAATGCCACTTAGTAGCACGAAAGATAAAATCTCACAGGGCCCCCCTAAAACCTGTTGAACCTGAAATAGAGCCTTTCCAGAAAATTGCCGTCGACATACACCGTATTCAAAAATGGCGGACACGCGGAACGACCTAGGTTCTAATACATGAAAGCGAGGTTTGGTAGGCCGTATTTCAGTCTGGAAAGTTTTAGTAGCGGCTGTCAGCAGATTTATGTTATATGATATTCCGGTCTTATCAGAGTTAAATCCTCCTAAAACGGCGTCCTCAAGAATGACTCAATTATTCTTACCGAAGATGACCCCGGAGCCTCGTTAGTTGGGCTAAATCCTTCTTCACTGAAGAATAAAGAGTTGCGGTTTTGGTTGCGCGATGCGAATAAATTTAAAACGAAACCTTTGCTTGTAAAACGGTAAGCACAAGGCTTTGATAATAGTAGTTTCAAAGTTGATGTGTTTCAAGGTTTATCAGTTACCCTTTTTTTTTAAATGCGCTTTGCGGAGTGGAGGAATACGTGAAAAGTGGACGCGGTCAAATGGTGATAGATTCTGATCCGGACGAAATTTACAAAAGAAAAATAGAGGATTATGAATGTTATGAGCTGCAATCCTTCGTTATCACCCAGCGTGAAATACCCAAGCGATGGCTGGGGAAAATCTCTATAAAGGATGCCTTCATTCACTCGCATTCACTCACAGGTTTCCCTGTTGAAGAAGAAAATCCCTGACCTGGAGAAAAAATTTCTTTGATGGAGTGGAAATGCTCGGCTATATTTGTGGTTACGTCAGGAGCCCATCAACCGGAGCTTGCAACTTACCTATTTTCGTGCAACGGCGTTTTCACAAGTAAGGTTATTTTTAGATTGAATTTCCCGCTAATGAGACTCCCACAGGAGCCCGATGACCAATTACAAGAAATTAAGCTGACGTCATAGGGTCACCGAACCGGAACTGCCTTTGTTTTTTGACCTAATTCGCGGAAAGGGCTAGTCTAAAAATAAACCTACTTGTGAAAACGCCGTTTCACAGACGCTGTATGGAAGTTGCATGCTCCAGATGGGCTCCTGGTTACGTCCGTTATAGCTTGATGGCAATCATATTACATTCTGCAATCTCATTGACCAAGTGTTTCAATTTGTCCAATGAGAGTGCAGAATGTAATATGATCGCCATCCGGCTGTAGCCACACATCTAGCCGAGCGCATGGGAAGATTATAGAAAGGTGAACATTATTTGGAATTTGTCCGCCAAAAATCGCTGTGTGGTCCCGGAGTGGAGTTGATGTGATAGGAAATTTATCTGGCCTTGAGGCTGTGTGTTTTTATGGCGATTCGTTCCGTTTCTTTGTGATGCGAGAGCAATTTGTGGGACGAGATTTCCGCGAGTCACCAGTTTTTTTTCTCTTTATGGAACTAACGACATCGTAAAAATTCATAAGCCACAAACCCGTCTAAAACGGACACAGTTTGCTCTCCGATTGCACAGAAAAGACGAGGACAACTGTACGTAGAGGTAAGTGAAGTTTATTTCTAAATTTACAGCTTATTTTAGCATTTATGAGCTCAAAGTTAATTTTCCCATACAAAGTCTTTAAATCGTATACCGAGCCTGGGCTGCCTGTGGTCGAGCTAAAGATGAGTGGTTTCGCAGAGTGGAAAATCCGTATATGTCAGCTGAGATGAACGGCTGGTTTGCGGACAACCTTTCAAATTATGTGTTAATTGCGTGTTTTTGCTTGTGTCTGTGGCGAGGGTACGGAAAAGGTGCCTCCATTTTTATATTTTACATTATTTACCTTAGCCTCTTCGAGATATGTTCAATCTGTGAGTGTTGTGGTTGTGACGATTACTAAGCGAAAGTTTGAGTAATCGGTAGAGTGCCTATAATCCGGATAAACCTGGCAATGCACCTTGACAAACCATGGATAAATTTGCAATAAACAGTTCATTTTTCTTAATCATTAGCGCTTTCCTTTTTTAACATCACTCTTGAATTGAAAAACGAACACGTTTCCTTCCTGACTTTATAAGGAAGCACGCGCATTTTCGAGACGGGAACGGCAACCGGAAGAGAACATTTCGTGTGCCAGGACAGTGGTGTCTCCCAGATTTTAACACTAATCATCTCTAATAGAGAAATGAAACTTAGCTAGGTAAATGTGGTTGTATGAAGACAAGTTAACGGGAAAACAGCTCACTTCCGGTTGCCGTACGCGTCTCAAAATCGCGCGTGCTTAAGCTCCCTATAGAGTGCCAGGGACGGCTTTTTTCCTTGTCAGCCGTCTTAAGGTGGCTCAAACCAGTTTCAACACTTTTAAGAGACCTTGTTATGAGAAGGATTGACACTACAACTCTTTATTACGTAACAGCAATGTTATGGTACCATGTGAAACATCAAAAAGTTACCATAGCAACAGTAAAGCCTTGGAAAAACACCTGATATTTTGGCTTTACTTTCTCATATCAAGAGCCATAATGGGATATGCAAAACGAACTCGGTGACCCCAATTTTGTATTGCACAAAAGTGATCAGCAAGCAAAGATGAAACTCTCTGCAAAGTCAGTTAAAAACATTTGTGGATTGGATTTAGAGCTACCTTAAATTGTCAATTATTACTCTGAATCCGCTCCACAATTTTTTTTTAAACTGTGCAGAAAGTTTCATTCTGGCATGCTGATTACATTTCCGAAATAAAGGATAGGGGTCACCGAGTTCATTTTTGAGATATGAGTAACTAAAGCCAACATATGGGGTGTTTTTGCAGGGCTTTCCTGTAACGTTTTACGTCAGAAAAAATGACCGAATCTTTTTCAGCAATAATTGGTGTTTGATATGGTACCATAACGTTGCTGTTAAGTGATAAGTGTTGTAGTGTCAATCCTTCTAATAAGAACGTTTCTTTCAAGTGTTAAACTGGTTTTAGCCACCTTAATAGAATCTGTCTTGATATGCGTGAAAATGAAAGGGCCAAGTTTGTTTGCAAGGCGATATTGTGTGAATAACGATGTTTAATCATATCCCTTTCACAAGGTGTAAACACTTACAACGACGATATTGTACATACAATTTCCAACCAACAGTCAGTGGAAATGTTTTAATTTGTTTCTTCGTATGCAAGCTGTAATGAATGAAAACCAATAAGTGGAGGCAGCTACAAAGATGGTAGACTTCTTGATGAAAACTAATATCAAGAAGAATTTAGTATTGATTTTGAGGTGAAGGTAAAAGAAAAATGAGGCCTAGACTAAAGTACAATATGAATAGGGACGTATTGAGGAAGGCGATAGGTTGAATTCGTGGAGTGAGTTTGGAAAAATAAAGGGAAAACAAATGACGAACAAGAGGAACAAGCCAAGTCTCATCTCCTAAACAGAAGTTGAACGCCATGGATTTTTCCATTAAAAATTTCCTATTTTATTTGTTTTTTTAAATACATTTTTTAATTTTTATTATTTTTATTTCGTAATGTTGGTTTTCACCTTTCCTCCCATTTTCTGACCCTCCAGCAACTCTGCCTTTCTTCGTCACAAATGTTAGTTAAGTATTGTTATCACAAATAGTCATGTCAGATGAGACAGTGGAAGCAATAAAAGTGTGCATTTGCGTGCTTGCTCATTAATGAAATTTAAGAGTAGATCCTCAACATCTGTTTTGGTAAATTGCTTTTACAACAGTCGATCACAATATCTCTCGCCGGAAAAAAGGTCAATCAAGAGAGAGAAAAATGACGTTTTCTGTACTAAATGAAATCAAAATGAAAGGGGCTACCCCGATATTAACTTTGCGGAAACCGAGGCAGTTGTTTCCGGATTTCTAGGAAAGCGTCAGCTCTTCTGGGAAATTCCCTGCCAGGCCATTTACATTTGCATAACATCTTTGCACATTGATATTTCACTGTATTTTCTCGGAGAAATTTGAATATTTCAGTCACCTTAATTAAAACTTGTGTAAAAACTTAAGTAAAAGTGTGTTGGTCGCTGATAAAATTCATTTTTAATCTCGGCTCTGCAATTTTAAACCAACGTTTTAATATTCGCGCTCACGTCCTTGAGGTTGGGAAAATCCCTTGCGTGACGAAACACTGATTTGGCGCTTCCTAATTGGCTAGTTACTGTGTATTTTTGACAAATTTGACCGCAGTAAGCGTATTCTGCGGGCAAAGTTGGACAGTATCTTGGAGATCATGGAGTGCTCTTGGATGAAGCTAGGACGTGCCGCGTTCATCGTTCTATTACTTTTACAGTGTGCATTTCTAATCGCTTATGGCGCCGTTTACAATTCTTTATGGGCTCCCATAGTACAAGGTGTTTTATTTTTACCGGCAGTGGTCGTGTGGATTTCTCTCGTATGTACAAAAGCAAAACTTCGTTGGTTATTTTATGTGTGGGTTGCGTACGTTATTGCCATTGTGGCAAACATTGGAATCATATTTGGAACTATCGGAGACAAACTTGACAGCAAAAGTTCCCTTAGCCCTACTGCCCTGAAGGGAGTTCTGTGCATTACACCTCCTCTACTGCTGTTGTTGTTACACAATGCCGACGATTTAGATGATGATCGATCAGGATCTGACGAGCGCAAAGATCTAGTGTCCAAGCTTTCCTACCGAATGGCCATTGATCTCTTCGATGTTGTCGACATGATAGATATCGTCTTGGATGAAAAAGAACACGGGAACACGAATTGCTCTTGTGCATATACTACAATAAATGGAAGCGACACGACCATTGCAAATTCAAGTGTTACCACAATTTCTGAAAACGTCGGAATGGCAATGGCCTTCGAAATGGCAATAGTACTGGCAATGGTTGCAGTAGCATGTCTCAGTCTACTAATGTCACTTTGGCAATTGTTCGAAAACAAGCTATCACGCCGTGGCACGAAGATTCACTTCCGAGTAACAATTTTCCGCAATCTGACAGAGATAGTTTTTGTCAATTTATCCTTCTTGATCATTCGCCTGGTGGTGTGGGCTAAATACCACAGAGATGCGTCCATCTTCATTGCCAAGAACATAATATCAATATTTCTGTCCATTTTGGAAATAAACTCACTTTGCGAATCACATTCCACT
>OX421447.1:45071168-45091168 GCA_949126865.1 Montipora capitata | reverse complement strand
TGTTCCTTCAGCGTGAAATACACATGCTTCGTGTCTCACCTTTCTGATGAGAAAACAAAAGGCATATATATATCATATATACTTTGAAATTGCAACGTTTTTGAAAACGGGTGTATATATATAAGCAGTGTACGGTTGGTTGACCTAACGATGAACTCCCAGTAAGAGGATCCACAGGATATAATGTCTCGACGCGAATTTGTAGTTAAGTGTACGTAAGGAAAAGCGACGAAGAGACAAACTCTTGACTGTTCTGGACGAAGTTTACTACGACGTTTCGGCCGTTCGGCCTTCTTCAGGTTAAAAATTAAAAACTAAAAAAACTATTTACAAAGTTTTTTTAGTTTTTAATTTTTAACCTGAAGAAGGCCGAACGGCCGAAACGTCGTAGTAAACTTCGTCCAGAACAGTCAAGAGTTTGTCTCTTCGTCGCTTTTCCTTACGTACACTTAACTATATATATATATAGTTTGAGCACTCTGGCATGACTTGGATGTACCACATGTGTGGGACATCTGAGGTGGCTTTATAGCTTAACCTCCATCCTAGACATCAGCACTGCACTGATGAGGCCCAGAAGGCCGAAACAGTACTGTCTGCAGTTATATATATATATATTATATATTATATATATAATCCTCATCGCGCCTAGGTGGCACTTAAGGCTGAGACAAGAGATATCCATTGCTCCCTGTCATATATCCATTGCTGCCTTCTCAAGTTCTTTCCGGGCCATGTCTTCCCTGTTGTTTTCATCTCTGCCTCGATCGTCTTCCTACAAGTTTCTCGTGGACGACCTCTCTTCCTTCTTCCACTATCCGGTGTCCACCTTAATGCAGTTCGTGTTATGCTATCTCCGTCTTTCCTGATAACATGCCCAAGCCACCTACATCTTCTTTGCATTATTACCGTGGTGATGTCTCGCTGGCCTGTCCTTTGATATAGTTCCTTGTTTATGATCTTCTGGGTCCAGTATATCCTGCATATCTTTCTCAGGCAAGAAGACAGTCTTTGGCTGTCTCTTTGGGTAACCCTCCAACATTCTGCACCATACAGTAGTACTGTTAAGACATTGCTGTTATAGATCCTTATCTTCGTTTTTTCACTGATGTTTGGTGACCTCCATACTTTATTTAGTTGGACAAATGATGATTTGGCCTTCTGGAGACGGTTGGTTATGTCCTTAACCGTAGCATTGCTTTTGCTCATAATACTTCTAAGTAGGTAAATTCCTCTACTTCCTCCAAATTTTCATTCTCCAATTCAACTGGTAATGGTGTTTCCGTAAGCTGCATTGGCTTGATCTCAGTCTTCCTGCTGATGTTCAAGCCCAGTTGGCTGGCAGCTAATGAGAGGTCTGATGTTTTTCGCTGTAATTGATCTCTAGTAGAAGACACGAGTGCAACATCGTCGGCAAAGTCGAGATCCTCAAGCAAAGACGTTAGTGGCCATCTGATGCCCCGTCTTTTGTTGCCTATTGTCTTGCCGTTATGGCATTATCCAGAATAACATGGGTGACAGGACGCAACCTTGGCGCACCCCGCTCCTGACACTGAGCTTCTTTTTGTGGATAACACTGCAAGAGAAATTGTTGTAGAAACATTTGATGATGCTGATAATCTTCTTAGGGCACCCATAGGCTAGCAGAATACTCCATAAGGACGGTGTCTCTGTGGATGCTGTCAAAGGACGTTTCCAGATCTATGAAATTAATGTGTACCTTAGTGTTCCACTCGGTCTATGCACCCTAATCCTGGTCTAAAGCCTGCCTGCTCCTTCCTTAAGATGGTGTTGATGGCATCACTTAGTCTCATTTGGATGATTTTTTAAAAGATCTTACTTGGTACTGAAAGGAGTGTTACTCCCCGCCAGTTCGATTATTGTGTCCTATCCCTCTTCTTGGGGAGTTTAATGATCAGTCCCCTGCACCAGTCTTCAGGTATGGACTCGGCATTCCAGATTTTATGGAATAGGTTATAAAACCAGTCTGTTGCAAAACGAATGTCAGTTTTCAATACTTCTGCTGTGATGTTCTCTATTCCAGGTGCCTTGTTGTTCTTCAGACTCTTGATCGCTTTCAGACTCATTTTTTTTTGGTGGACAACAATCGATATCCAGTTTATCTCCTAAGGGCTGAGATATACCCGCTCTGCTGGATCTGGTCTGTTAAGGATCTTCCTAAAGTTCTCTGTCCATCTTTGTAGCTGTTTATCCTCGATTGTGATTCTCTTCCATCCTTATCTTTCACTGCATCGCATTCACCCTGGAATTTTCCAGAGAGGTCCCTTGTTATTCTGTACAACTCACTTTGCTCCCCCCTTATCACAGCTTGTTTGGCTTGGGAGGCTAAGTTCTCATAGGGCATTCTCTTGTCCTTCCGTAAATTTGTCCTAACTTCTCTATTAGCCAAGGAGCACTCTGCTGATAGTTTCTCAATTAGTCTCTATGATCTTGCAGACCCTTTCTTTTCCTTGATCTCTCTCTACGCTTGTCCCTAGCACACATTCGCATGCATGCAAGTAGCTCTCCTTTGCTATCCTCCATACTGATTCTGCATCCCTTTCTGCCTCCTCATCGATGTTACTTAGAGCCTCATACTTATTTTTTACAGCTATAGAGAAATTCTTGCTGACATCTGGGTTTGCCCATTTTCTTCCATCTTGATGGGATTTCTTCTCAGCTGTAGTTTGACAGTTGCTAGAAGAAGGTGGTGGTCGCTTCCAACATCGGCGCCCCTCTTTACAGTGACGTTGTGAAGAGAGTGCTTCCAGCGACCATTTATCAAGGCATGGTCTATTTGGTTCTTGACGTTCCTATATGGGGAGATCCATGTTAATTTATGAATCTCTTTGTGTTCAAAGATGGTACTCCCAATCACAAGATCACTTAAACCACAGATATCAACCAATCTCTCTCCGTTCTCGTTCATCTCACTACATCCATTTTTTCCCATGGTCTTTTCCCTTTCTTCGTTAGAACGTCCTACTTTGGCGTTCGGATCTCCAATCTCTAGCAGAACATCGTGTGAGGGCACATTATCTAGTGCTTTTTGCAGCTGTTGATAAAATGTGTCCTTTGTCTCCTCCTCAGCATCGTTGGTTGGGGCGTAGCATTGTATAACAGATAGCTTTGTGTACCTGGATTTAAATCTTCCTACCATCAGTCTCTCGCTTATTGGTGTCCATTCTATCATGCTCTTCTTTGCCTCTTTTGACATCATGATCGCTACTCCTTCTCTATGGTTGCTATCATTCCTCCAGTGATGTTGTCACACAGCCATTGCCAGTCCATCTACACTCGCTAATGCCTAAAATATGAATGCGGTAAAGCAACATTTCCCTTTCTACCTGTGCGGTCTTGCCTGTTTGAAACATAGTTCTAACGTTCCAAGTGCCAATATGGCACTTTGACTTTGGGCTCAGGATCGGAGTGGTCTGATCTTGCACTGTGCAGTCATTCGTCCAGCTCCGGGCTGGTAATTAACCATTTCCCTCGTCCTGTGGTTGTGTATTTCTCTTTCTCTAGTTTCCGTAGCAATTGTTTGCTGTGATGGGGTTGCTAGCCCCACGCACAGCTGTGCATTTGTCGAGTTATGGATGCACTTGGGAGTTTGCTAAGCACTCGAGAAGCTAGAGTCGCACTTGGCTATCGCCTTGTGCAACTCTTACGCTTCTCTCGTGCTTAGCAACCTCTCGCATGCACCAGTAACTCGATTTTCGCACGCTAAGCATGAATCAATTCTTAAGTGGAGGTTCAGGCTTGGCTAAATGTATATATTAGATTTCTTTGTTTAGAAGAAAAAATGATAAGTAAATAAATAAATAAATAAATAAATTTGAAGGCATGCAAACAGACTACACCGGAATTGAAGGTGCAGCAACCGGAGAAGTGAAGAGAACGTGCAGCCTTTAGTAATCACATTTATTTTCTCGTCTTCTCCTACGAGGAGCCGTAAACCCTTTCTCAGCGTCTCTCAACCAATGAACAGAGTTCTCTGTATTGTGGCTAGCAGCCCGTTTATCATAAGTCCCAAAACCTTTCGTGTTCCAAAATTCCCTCCTTATATCTTAAAAGGGAAAGCTGCTCTTAAGTTGTTACCTACGGAAAAGATGTTATAAGACCGGTTTTTTCAAACAAGCAGAGCTAGCACAGTACGTTTCTTAAGGACGTTCGCGCGAAAATTTTTCAACATTGATTTTTTTCTGAAACTTTTACCACTGTAAGATGATGAGTTAGTTATGTCAGAAATGTAAAAAAAATGGGGGGTCACCGACTTCGTTTTGGAGAGAACGTGCCCGGAAAAACACCCAAAATGTGACAAAATCGGGCTTCGTTAGCGAATAAGGCCAGTGTCTGTAAACCCAAATATATTGCAATTAAATCTTTGAAGTGAAATCTTCTCTGCCAAATATTGTTTAAGTGGACTTATTAAGTGAATTTAGTCAACTGGTGAGGTTCCTTAAAGATCAAGTTCGCATTTAGCGACCACAGTTTCACGCGCCTTGCAGCCGCAGGATGGCAGGATTTGATGTCCCGTGAGCAGAAATCTTGAAATTTTTTTAACTTCCCACATTGATTTTTTGTTCATTTTTGGACAACGTGGAGATAATTGAAAATAAAATCCGTTTCTGGAAAGAGAAATAGGGGTCACCGAACGTCCAAGACCGTTAAATCCAGGCAAAGCTATAGCAATGGCCTTTTGCCCTATCATTTCTCATTTTATTACTTAGCGCGCGCGCTCGTGTATGACGTGGCGTGTGCATTTGCGTGCGCAGTAAGGATGCGCAGAAACAATTGGCGCGAACGTCCTTAAATGGCTTCAGTTTCGGACCCGAAGAGTTTTTGGGACTTTTGACGAGAAATTGAATGGGCAGCTGGACACAAATAGGGCTTTGCTCCGCTCTTCTGTGACATTTATCACCTCACGGGTGTTGAAACTCCTGCATTATGTCTATTAAAGGAAGGGGGGGGGGGGGGGGGGAGGGGTACCTTATTTTCGGGTGTTTAGGGAAAATCATTAGTCAATCACGAGTTTAAAACTCAAAAACGGTAATGTGGAATTCCTTTACTGATGAAATTATCGTTACATCACAAGATGGTTCTGAGCAAAAACGATCTTTACCCACGCGATTTGCCGTAAACTTGAAAAACGGCGCCGGGGCCGACTTTTTCCAAGACAAATGCAATCCGTTTCAATCTTGTCCATTTGTGTCCATCAATGCTTCCCTTTCCTTTTGCTGTATTTCGTTTATGTTGTTCAACAGTTTTATTTGGTTATTGCAATGTTTCATTCTACTTTATCGGCAATTTGGGTGTTATGAAATTACACCAGTTTGCGTGACATAGCCAAAGTAAGTACTGAGTGGTAACCACGTCCTTCGCAGACTCATCATTTTGCACAGCGTTTGGAAGTTAACCACCTTGTACAACCTGACCGATCTAACATTCTGTTCACAGATAAAAGTTCAGGTGAAAATCAACGTACCATCAAAAGACCATGCTTGGTGGAAGAGTAAGCATGTTTACTTGTTTTGTTTGGTTGTTCATGGCTTTCTAGAACCTCTGTGAAATGCAAATGTGCGATCTGTGTTCAGCCCATGCAAGATGCAAAATTTCAGTGACCTGTCGTGCACTCCCTTTGAAATACAAATAGTTCCAACTTTGTCGTTTGAGACTTCAAGAGCGTTCAAATCAAGGCGGCTTTGCGACCAGTATTTTTCAAGTAAAATATATTTTTACTAAAGGAGTACGGGTCCAATGCAACACAAGAATAATATTTCGATTGGAGTAACACAATAACCGTTACAGTTTTGTAACTTTCAGCTGCATAAAAAGTTTCTATCTTTCTGCTCGATCGGAATGAAACCTTGGAATCTTGAAACATCAGGTTTTGAGGGGAGGTAAACCGGAATACGTAGAATATGCATCGAGTGCAAGAATCTATATCCCGAGACACACTCACTGATGGAGGCTATCATGATGTTCTCTTTTACAGCACGAAGCCAATATTTCTGTTCAAAACACTACTTCCCTTCTGCAAATGTTACAAAAGGCATCTTGCGTATTTTCATTGAGTGCTGCTAGCCAAGCAGTTGGCCAAAGATACTGACATGGGCGTCTTAATATGCATGCATGCGATAGGGATTGTGTGATCCGCTTTCATTCTTCCTCAGTTATCCCTTGGCAATCGAGCCTAACTCAGTGAAGTATTGCCTAATTCTGGAAGCTTTGTTTCTGAGTACTGGCGGGAATTATGCTTAATTCTAAAAGGTCCTTTTACAATTCCCACCTCCGAGTTAACAAGGCTACGCTTTTAATCTAAAAGGGGTTAGCGCTAAAATAACACTTAACGGTATATTTAGTTAATTCTCTCTTTTTGTAGTGGTGGAATATGTGAACTTTCTCCAAGAACATGACTCCGTTAAAGACAAAAGCTTCTATCTCCACGGTTACTTTCCCATATGCCATGCTTGGTATTTATAATCGTAACTTAGAACATTCGTTGCTTTATTGATCTCCCTAAATTATCGCTAATAAATTTAAGTATCTTCCCAGAATCGCATCACAAAAAGGAAACTGAGTAAAACGGTCAGAGAATGGTCAGATGTGTGTCGAGGTTTGTCAACTTCCTCAACATATCAGTTAGCCTGAAAATAAAGGGACTATCTATTTAGGGCGCAAATCTTAGTTTTATACTTTCTTTGGTAAGCTATTTTTGGTTCTTGTAAATCTAGTATGCCCATGCAAGTTGAATTACTATATAAGTCATCAAAGTGGACTGTGCACCCATCAAAAGCTATACTTCCAACTTTTGACGAGACGAGCTTATGTTGTGTTTTAGACCTGACCTAAGAGTTCACCTTCAAACGGCTATTATGTCTAAGTCTTTATAACTCAGTCCAATCCGCGGTTTGCAATGAATACCAAGACCTACCAAGTGTCATCCTTCATTTCACCCGGGCTGGATCGACTGTGGCTTCCTTAATCCTCGCCATTTTAGAATACAATTTCTGGTTAAGTTGAGCATTTGCAAAGACGGAAGCCTGTATAAAAGCAGGTCTTAGAAGGGAGTCGAACTCTTCACCTCGAGATATAGCGTTTGCTTGGCTTTACTACCAGGGAAGATTCTCAGCTTCTCATTCTTGAACCACAGAAGCACTTCATCCAAATTTCATGTACTCGCAATACGTGTTTTATTATTTTCTTCTTTGTAATAATAAAAATAAAAATAATAATAATAATAATAATAATAATAATAATAATAATAATAATAATAATAATAATAATAATAATAATAATAATAATAATAATGAATCGGCCCTCTGGAGTCGGAAATATCTATGGTTTGTTCTGCTGGGCAGAAGTCACGCGTTCGTGCTAAAAGCCTAACGAAGGGCGTGAGCCATGAAAATAGGGTCATTACCTCTGAATGATATCGCGTGGTTAGTGCCCGCTTACTGCATGTGTTTGAATTAATTGTGGGTTATTCCTGTCACAGCTTTTATCTGGTGAGGACGTTTTTTATTGCAATCTTGTAACCTTGGGAAATTCGTGAAACTAAAAGTTTATGATGCGACAAATAGTTTTGGCAACGGAGGATTTGGTTGAAAATAAACTTCTAAGCCCTAAACTAACGCCAGCATGGGGGTCGCAGTATCCATCACTTGAACCTAAAACGTTTTTTATTTCGAAATAATTACACGTACCTCCTAGTTTCTCTAAAACCAACTCTGAGTAATGGTATTCTTCTGATAACGGGAATGAAGCAATTAAATCACAGTAATTAACACAGGTGTTAATCAAGAACCAGTTGTTTTGATCGGGGTAGGGCGGAGGGAAGGATTTTAACCCAGTTGACACCAAGTGGAGCTAAAAACGTACTGTGAAGGAAAAATGGTGCTGAAAGTAACGTGAATAGAAAAAAATTACTGATCTCTGGGTGAATGACTAACCTAAAACTAAACTAAACGCCCGCTCACAGGCTGAAACGGACTAGAAGTCGTCGGAACCTGTCTATTCGAGAACATAAAACAAATTTCTAGTTTCTGAAGAAAGTGTGGTGCTGCGTCGGTGGGAGAGTGAAACAAGAACATTTGTTTTTATCGAACGTGTAGATAAAGGTCGAATTACCACCGTGAACGATTGACGGTTTTAATTCGACCTCTAACCGTGAACACGTTTGTTAAAACCAAATTTTCCTATTCGAGAACAGAGGCAACTTTTGGGAGAGGGTTTTATGGTAAATACCTTTGCGGAATCACTGTGTAAACGGTATTTCACTATAAAATTTGAGATAAAATATTGTTTAAAATCCGCATTTTAAGGAATAAGTATTTTTTTAAAAATTAGAGGTGAATGACGTTTCGACGTTCTCGAACGTTATTATCAAAT
This sequence comes from Montipora capitata, assembly GCA_949126865.1. Lineage (NCBI taxonomy): Eukaryota > Metazoa > Cnidaria > Anthozoa > Scleractinia > Acroporidae > Montipora > Montipora capitata. The sequence continues at coordinate 45,082,777 of OX421447.1, read as the reverse complement.
CAAGAGATGAAGCAATACTGAAGATCTTATAAGGACAAGATAGAAAGATTAGTTCATTAAAAGTGTGAATAAGGTGTACAAATTTTATCACTCGGGTTAAACAAAAAGCTTAGCTCTATTTAAATAGAGGCAATCCGCGTGTTTAAATTGGCTTGAGGTCTCTCATGAAAACAACTCTTAAGGGGCAATCAAATTTCCCTCGGCACTTTTGAGTTAAGAGGGTCAACGAAGGCCCGTGGGCATATTAAGCTGTATGAAAGATTTTATACCGTGATAGCAGTGCATTCAGAATAGTGAAACCTTTCAAAGATCAGCTAACTGTTCGTAGTTCGTAGGCAGATGCGCGATCTGAGCCACATTAGATCTACCTCTCTCCGCAACCTAATTTTCCTAACAAAAAAAAAGAGCATGACCTTAGCCGGATGAAAAAAAGCTGAGCATTTTTAATCAGCAGTGTGACGTTTACTTATTTTCATGTGATCTGTGTAACACAGATTATATTGGGCATACATCCCAACATCTACATGCGCCCATTGGGGAGCACAATTAGGCTTTGGTAAACATTTCGTAAGCTCGCGGTGATACAGATCTTTCAAAGAGATTCAATCTTGCATTTTGAAACATTAACGTTATTTTTCAAGTCACTCTGATTACCTATTCACAAAAGTAGTCGATTATTCAAAATCCTGGCCCAACGCGCGTCTGATACAAAAATCAATTTCAGAGCCCTCTATTGGAAAAGCTCGAGTTTTAACCGTCATGGGCGACAGGTTTATGCGTCAGTAAAGAGTTGAGCATATTAGGCCTGCACTGCAGATGGTTTTTTTTTTCAAAATTTCCAGAGAAATTGATCTCCGGCACTCGAGCGCTTCATAGGTGGTCAATCTTAACTGATCACGTGATCAAAACTACAGTAGCTTAAAACACTACCCGCTCAAATCACGATTTATGGCTTTGTTGCGCTGTCCTTGGCAAAAGATGAACAAATAGCTGATCAACCCAATTCGCAAACTTAAACTGACTAATATCCTCTTTTTTGGTACTGTTTTCCTGAGCTAAAATCGTTATGTTTAAAGAGACAGAATTTTTAGAACTTTTAAAAACTTGTAAAGACTGACGATATGACAAAGCAAACTGAATTTCTGTCATCAGTATTTTTCGATTTATTTAAAACGAGACAAATTGAGTACATGACTAGACTGCTAGATATGAAATTAAAATCAAAGAGTTGTGCTTTGTTGAAAAAGCCCATAAGACTTAAAGTAAACAACCTTTTCAGCTTTTGTTCAACGAAACTATCAAAACATGTCCGTTTGTTCACGTGCAATGTCGAATGTTTCCTTGTTCACTGAATTAATTTCTTTTGGTATTAAAGTACAATGCCAAAGTCCATGAACTTTCTTTTGTGTAGAGGAATAAAGGATTCAAGACATAGGAGGGGATCTTTTAGCAAATAAAGAAATAAAATTCTAGGGTTGTAAAACCGGCTTAAGCGAACAATGTGGGTTTTTTCATCAGTCGAAGTGAAAATCAGGCTCTGTTTTGTGAGTCGAGGACCAATAATAGAATTGACTTCAGGAAATGACGAGAGTTCGCTTGTGGTCAGTTTTGATTTGTCCCTTCGGCAATAATTCTTATTTAACTCTCACGATGACTTATAAGTAAGTTTCCCAATTTTACCTGTTAGAAAGAGAAAAAATATTGGAACAATGAGGGCATTTATTCTTGTTTCTTGAAAGTAACTATAGGACAAGACCATTGGTTCGATCGTGATCAGTCGAAGTTGACCGAAACTGAAAGTTACCAGATTGAATAGGTATTTCCAGAGACAAATATGTTAGACTTTCAAAAATATAACTGTGCACTTTCAAATATCAGCCGGCAAACGTGCCTTTAGCAAAATATTACATAACCTATTTCTGCCCGGAGAAACGGCGTCATAACAAACTACGCTGTCCTTTATTGTAATAATTTTGATCGGCTGAAGTCATGCAATAGGGCCGTAACAAATAACTACTTGTTCCGTGTTTTTTCCGTTTTTCCGGACTCATTGACACACGTGCTCTAACCGATGCATGTAATCTCTAATTTATTACAGTCACTCAAAAAAAAATCGTGATCATGGCCGGGTTGTGGGAAAATATTGCACCAGTTACCTTTTTCTTCTTCTGCTTAATATGGGAATGGCTTTGACTAAACTAGACTAGACTAAACTAGAACTACTCGATTTTGCATTTACTTTCAGTCTCAATTGAAGACAATATCCGGCAAGATAGAACGGTCATGGGTTATCTATTCAAAGCTTTGATAACTTTATTTGCTGGATATTAAAATATATCAAAATGTGTTCCTTTTTCCGAAATGCTAACCAGCACTGAAGATCTGAAACAGGCGCATGAATTCCCCTGATGTATCAGTTCAAGCGACCCTATCCTAGTAACGCTCATACCGGCCCGCACTGTAGGGTCGGAAGCAGAAATCGAGACCATTCAAGTTCTGTCGTTATCTTATGGATTTTTTTTCTATGAGAGGCGGTAAATAAAGGAAATGAAATACCACCGCGAATGCTATTGTGAGCTCTAGACCTTTCTACCATAAAAACACGCAATGAACTCTCAGCTTTGAACTGTTCAAGGTATATGGACCTGTCTTTACAGGAACACAGTGATGCATGGAGTGGTCATCGTAGCATAAGCTTTGAAATTTCTTGTTCATGGGGTCCCCTCATAAAGTATTTCCGGTTTTAAGTGCTGAAAATACTATAGTTTACGTAGTGAATAAAGCTTAAACTTAAAATTAATCTTTAACTGTTGTAATTTTGTCCGAGGAGACCAAGAAGTGAAGTCAATTGGTCAGAAAGGACATGCAGGGAAAGTTTAAGTTTCGAGTGAATCTTGGGGTTCCTTTATCCTGTGCTAACCAGCGAAGAAACTTGGAGACGCCTAAATAAGTATAAAAAGATTTAATAGCACCAAATAATCTTAGTAGTTATACAGTTTTTCGGAAACTTATGAAGCCAAATGCGGATTCCTTCGTTATATTAGTTTACGCATTCCACTTCTCACTGATTAATTAATGGTACATGCATATCTTCAAACCTACAAAGCATAGAAGGTTATGCAATGACTTTTACAAAGTATGCTGAAGAAGCCACTCCAGCAGAAATATGATACTTGTAAAACGTTCTATACGTATGAAAATACTCTGATTTTTTACCCTTGAGAAGTGAAGTTCCTTGACATATTAAAAGCGTTCTTCAATTTTAGCGTAAAATGTCTCTGGCATCAGCGTGAGGCCATACTGTCCTTCAAGGTTAATTCCTTGATATTCAGTTGGTAACCCATCCTGCGTAAAATGGAAGTTGTGAAGAAGCACCGCAAGGAAGACACAAACTGATTTCATCACCAGGGGCTCTCCAGGACACTTGCGGCGACCTCCGGAGAATGGAAGGAAGGCAACGAAGAACTTTGGATCAATCAGCTGACCTTGACCATCCAGAAAACGAGATGGGTCAAATACATCCGGGTCTTTCCAGGTGTCGGGATCACGATGCACTGACCACAGATTGATGAAGACCACAGTGTCTTTTGGAATTGTGAAATCACCTATGATCGTTTCAGAGGTGGTGGATCGAGGTACAGACAGAGGGGCGACACTGGTTGTCCTTAATAATTCAAGGACTGAAGCTTGCAGAAGGGGAAGTGACTCTATGTCTTGCAGGGTTGGCAATCTTTCCCGACCAATCACTCGGTCTAATTCTTCATGCAACTGTCGCTGGATTCCGGGATATTTTATGAGGTATGCTATGGCCCAATACAATGTTATTGAGGAGGTTTCAAATCCGGCACCAAACAGATCTCCTAAGACTGGGACAATTTGTTCGTCACTGAGCACTGGGGCCATGCATAAGGTGTCCTCCCCTGGTGAGCGATCTTCCTTTTCTTTCTCCGTTTCTCTCTCAACCGCGTTAATTACACTGTCAGCAATGTTGCGGACTTTTCCTCCTACGTAGGTTTCTCTATTCTTCTCAAACATCTTCGCGACGGCACCCAAAATAGTCTCCATCGTCGTGCAAAGATCTGAAAGCGGTTTATTCGGAAGGTACTTTAGCAGTGGCAGGAAATCAACCATGTTACTACCATGCACCGACTTCCGAAAATTATCTGCGATTTTGAGCATATGTACAAGTCCTTCATCGTCGTATGAACGCTCTACTCCAAAGAGTGCATTAAGGATGAGGTTAGCTGTGGCACATTTCAGAGTTATCAGAGCATCAACGGGTTTTCCCTTATGTTGCCTGAAGCAGTGAACCAAGCGCTGCGATTCATTCAACAGTTTTTCTTCTAATGCGTCTTTGTGCTTGACGAAGTTAACGATAGCACTGACCCCGATCTTGCGAGTTAGTCTATATTGAGGAGAATAATCAGAAAGAGAAAGGCTGCTTCCAAGAGGATTGGCAATCTGGAAGGTGTGGAGCCGTGGGCGCCCAGCAAAAGCAGTGGACTGCTTGATGATGGTCTCTTGGATAGCATTTACACCATTCACCACCACAACCAAACGATTTCCGAGCATCAGACTAAAGACGTCACCGTACTTCTTTGCCATTTTGGTGAAATCAAGATGGGGGTTCTGGCCCAGGCGAAAACATGAACCTATAAATAAAAAGAGTACCGTTTAGAATTTTAGAGAAGCACGCCCTATTGGGAGAATAGTGCCATTTTTGTCGTTGTCGATTCAACGTAAAACCGTCTTATATGACTGAAAAACCCAATGGTCTGCCACAAAATATCCGCCCCCTTCATTGGGAACAAGTCAGTAGGGGGATGGCAAAAGTCACGCGTTTAGGCCCAAAGCAATAGATGAGACGTGCCAGCAGAAAAGATCATTTTATTAAAGATGAAACACCACCCACTGTATCTAGCTATAATTGCTTTTCTTTTAATGCTGAATACCCAATCTTCAAGTGTGGACACTGGCAGACGTCACGCGTTCGTGCTGAAAGCCTAACAAAGGGCGTGAAGCGTGAAAATGTGGCCATTATGTACTTATATTTAAGCCATGTACTTCAATGCTTGATTAAGGACTATTGGATTGTTTCAGTATACAAAACGATTGTACGTGTCGGTAGAAAAAAAACGAAGGCTAGGGATATCTGTAGATGTGACAGATTTCATGGTCGAGTCATGCACGCCCTACAAAAAAATATTTTAAGTTCATTCTTGTTGGATTACGACATTTCACTCAAAGATTGTTCGGGCTAAGGCCATTTCATGTCTGTGGGAGAATAATTAGGACCGAAAAGTATCCCAGAACCATGACCCTAGTGATTCCTTCGTCTCGAAATGCATACCTCCACGTGTCGTTCTCATAGTATAACTTTGTGTTGTTGAAAATTTCCTCGAATGACATAAACTATTCCTATTTTGACTTTTCTAAAGTTACTTCAGGTTCGGTCAGAGGACAGCCGTTTATTCAACTCGATTGTCGTTTGAGAAATAATGAACTTTCTCTATTTCGATTTTCAGAGCGAAGGGGTGATAACGGCACGTGATCGCACGTGGTAGAAAGAGAGGAAGGAGGCGGCTCGTGCAATATTAATAAATTATTGTCATTACACCGTAATATTTCAATTCTTTCTTTGTTAGAAGTTCATTTTATCATACGCAAATAAGCGAGAAATAAGAGAACACTGATATTGCTAGTTCTCATTTTAGCCTTCTAGGACTTGAGCTGATGGCAGAGTACCCCTGCCGATCATCATCTTTCTCGTCTATCGGCTCGTCAGTTTTATTCCAGTTCGCGTTCATTTTCAATCAGCGTACGTTTACATTTGAACTTTTAGTTCAAGCTCTTAGCGGGACAATCTTTGCTCTTGGTTGGTTGGGATACTTTAAGCTTAAATCAAATTTTCTGCCGGTTTGGTCTTGGCTTAGTACTCTAAATGAGAAAGTGTGGGTGCTGAGGTTGTAGAAGAGTTACAGCTGCAATCATAACTGTTTGGGTTCACGTAACTTTTTCCCCGCAACTTAATTTTTGATTTGGAACAGTTTCATTTTGTCAGTGAACCATGGTTATCACAGAAACCTACATTTGAGTAACCTGTTCTAGAATATTCCCAACCAACAGCCGAATAACTCCGTGATATTTGCTAAGCTAATAGAGACATCAGTTTGTTGTAAGCTTGGCAGAAAAAAACCGCAGCTACATTTACTTGTCAGAAGTCATCAAAACGAAACCGATGGGTGACGTCATTTAAGATTCGACCTACCTACAGTGACAGAGCAAAAAAGTGTTAAAAGTCGGCAAGCTGAGTTCGCTGTATTAGAAGGAAATCCCCGATAAGAAAAGGAGAAATAAAGCCAGGGTGACTCCAGTTTCCGAAATTTGTTAGACGTGTGGTGTTTAATTCGGAAAGTTGCTATAACAAGTCGAGTTCAAATCAGAACAATGGCCAACGTATTCATCCACTGGAAAATGGGCTTTAAGCAAATATGTTTACGTTCCAGCAAAGAATAAAAGAAAACAATTTGTGCACGTGAAATGTTTCAAGATATTCCCACAGGAATTCAATCTAATGAATCATAGGTGATGATTTATATGATGATGCAATCGTCCCATATGAATCATCATCATGGTGTAAACATGACACAGAGAATCATTACACAATCATAGTCATCATGCAAATTGATCACATACAATCATCAGTGGAATCACAACCCTGATGTTGTGTGTGTATGTTGGACTATTTATAGAATCATAATATGATGCAAACTGTATACGCTGATCATAACCACATCATCACAACGATGTGTTGCGTGACATTTCATTATGTTTGGAATCATAGCCATGATGTGGTTTGTGTTAATGACACCATTTTTGGAATCATAACCATGGTGAAATGTGCGTTGGAAACATCCTCACTGGAATCATAAATATGATGTAATATGTGTATGGAATCATAACTGTGATGTGTTGTGTGCAGCAAAAATCATTATTGGAATCATAAATATGATGTGCTGTGTGTAGCAAACATCTTTATTGGAATCACAACTATGATGCAGTGAATGGGATAACTGCTTTTTTTCTGTGGGAATGCATCCCAGGATGTTTTAGAGAGACCGGCTATTTAAAAAACCAACTTGTTAAAGACAGGTGGATTGCAAGTACATGAAAAAATTTGTAATTTATTTATCAATTAATTTTTGACATTGTTACATGCAAACCGGGGGCATAATTCTATTACTGCATATCGTTTTTTTCTGAAGGCATTTCTGGAACTTGAACAAGATCAATTCTTCAAGTACATCATAAAGTAAAATATTTCTTAAAATACAGGGTTCCAGTACCCTACTGTTGGATCTGCCACTAGCAGCCATTTGCAACCACTACCAACAGCTATACTGAACATTGCTACTAAGAATACTAAAGCTGCTAAACATGTTAGACCTTCACACCAAGAACAATATTCCCTTAATTTCCAAGAAATGGGCCTATAATTGCACTAGAAGGCTGTTTACATGTACCTAATTTGCTAATGCAATATTTGATCAACTCAAAAACGTTTGAGGAGTATTTAACCATATCACAAAAGCCATACAAACTTATTAGGCACTGCATGGTGTCTTGCCTTAGGACAGAGAAAGTTTGCTCTGCTTTTTCCTCTATTCATCACAAAATGTTCCAGTAACACTGAAATTGATTTGACTTAAACTGATGAAAGCAAATGAAATAATGAGATGTTGTCATGTTTTAGTGCAACCAAATCTGCAGAACAAAACTTGGTGCTAAGTAATAATGATTTTTTGTACGTCAGTGACCAAGCTATATTCTTACTATGATGAATATGTACCTCACTATTATAAACAGTCCCTTAATTCATATGATTTAGTCATTCTTTAAAGCCCTGCTTTAAACACACAACTTCCTCCCTTGCTCTATAAAAAGAATTCTAAAGTAAGGTGGAATCCCACATTGAGCACTAAATTAAGTGTCATATGGTTTCAAAAAGTTGAAACCACCGAGATGTAATAGGTATTTTGCAAGTCCGTAATGCAACCCGCTATTCCTAAAGACCAATTTAATATGATTCAAACAAACATGCTACCATGTAGATTGTCCAACTCATAGTTGTATATGGACCTTTGAATAATATTATTCCAAGGTCTTGTTCTCAAGTCTGTAATGCAACCTGCTATTCCTAAAGACCAATTTAATATGATTCAAACAAACATGCTACCATGTAGATTGTCCAACTCAAAGTTGTAATGGACCTTTGAATAATATTATTCCAAGGTCTTGTTCTCCAACGTAGCTTTCATACAATTAATCCTAGCATTTTTCTACTTTTAATTCACAGTTTGCAAATACGAAAAATCAATGGTACAGTCAATGGTACCAAACACAGAGAAAACTGTATTATGTTAATAGGTAACGAAAAGAAAGCTTGAAGCTTACCACTGAATTGCTTGAAACATTCATCTCTAGGAATATGTAAAAGATGCCTGGATAGAGTTAAATGATCAGCTTGATCCAGGAAATGGTAGGAATTTACTTAATATTAGTTCAAACCATGCACTGCAACGTTGTTTAACTGAACTAGCTTATAGCATGTCCTTATTAATTGATTGTTCAGGCTTTTTCAAATATATATCCGTGCTCGTTTAACGAGCACCTGTAATACAGGTTCATGGAACGTTTTTTTGGCTCCTAGTGCCATGGAGTGAAGTGCCAGATCACCTTGTCGAGGAGATGGTCAAATACCTGAAGGCTATGTTTAGAGGAAACCAGGATCCAGCAAAAGAGCCATCCACCCATCTGGTAAAGCAACGCATAAAACGATATTATCGGGCGCAAAGACAGCAGAAAATAACAGCCTCTTCGCCTACGAGACGCCGACGAAGACGATTCCAAAATCGGAAAAATCGGCTCACGATGGTAAGATATTTAAAAGTGAGGCTCGCTGGTAGTGGTACAATTGAAGTTACTCACACACAATGAACGATTCTGAAATAAATAAAAAAAAAGATACTTTTTAAGACTTAAGAGAGACCTATTATTGATCTGAATCACGTTTCACCTTTTTGATATTATTAGAGTTTTAGCATCGCGGTTACTGTACGGTCAACGCCAAACGTCAGGCTGTTTTTTTAGCCAAAAAACGGAAAACCTGTTTTATTTAAGCACCTTTTCTTGTCTGTTGACTCATATATCGAGTCATTTCTCAAAGGAGTGAGACAAGCTGAAATCATGACGTGAATCTCACACTTTTATCAATTATGACTCAGTAATCTGTTTGCCGTTTGGCGTTACAGCGATGCTAATTTCATTACTCACCTGTAGCATGTTGCGGTGTGTTGATTCAGCGTTAGTTTGCTAAGCTTTTCTTTGAGAATCTCGGCCACTAAGAAACAAACCAACTACACTTTACTCCATAGTAAGAAAAGCTTCTTTCCCTCGTAAACGTTGCCGAACTGAGTTCCTTTTTAACTACCGATGGCATCTTTCCCGCCTGAAAAGATGGTGACGCTATTCAAAGCCTGATGATAATTGGCCGATACTTTCTCACCGTTGAAATCGTCACCAGTACCCTTGCTCGTGTGTTGCGTGTTCGTTTATTTGTCAAACGCGTGGAATCGGTGTTTATCTTTGCCCTGAACAATCTGGTGTCACATCAACAACACGAATTTCAGTTCAAGGACTCTCATGCGGCCGAATTTCGGAAAATGGTATAAATTGCGTTCTGCTTTCTAATAGACGAAATAATTTGTCGGTGCAAAATACAGATATTAAAGAGCTAACAACGTTTCGGTCTGATCTCTCGGAAGGCACGAATTACTAAAGCGGCGGAACATTAATCTGAATTTTGCGCCGAAAAAAATAAACTGTGTTCCTTTATTTCGAACGTCTTATTTGCATGCGGGTAAAGTGTGTGGTTACAGTAATTGTTATCGGCATCGTTCGAAAGCGCGCATGAATACTGCTGTACTTTCCTTTGAGATATTGGCCTTTTCACGGTTTTAAGTGACACCATTATATTCCTGCATGCCAGCTCTGATCTTCTGATAAATATAATCATCTCTTAATATGTTCCTTTGTACAATTTCAGGAAGTACATGGTGAAAGAGTTATTTTTCTTTGTGGCACCCAATTTGTGGGATATAAAGTTAAATTGTTCTGTTTATGAGTTTATTTAAAAGTATTTACAGCAAGAAAATTAAACATTACCTAGCAATAAAATAGAACAATAAGAATCTTAATCTTCAAAAGAGTCATATACATCATTTCTATATTGTCATTTTCCCAGGAGAAACGTAACAAGGAGATGGACAAAGCAAACAGGCAGGGGGCACTGAATGGTTCGAGCAGAGAAGAAATTTTTGAACGGCGAGAGAGGATCTCTCCTGTGAAAAGTAAGGCTGTGGCAGTGCCCCCTGACAGTGACAATGAGGACTCCAAAAGGGACCTCCTTTGCAGAAGGAAATTATTTTTGAAAAATGCAAGAAAGGTGGCTAGTGCCCGTCGAGCAAAAGCGAGGTTGCTGCTGGAAGCTGTTGAGAGGCCTGGTGCCAGTCACCTTCAGGTCAGAGATTTGTTGAAGCTGACTGAATCCAACCAAGCTAATCCACAGATTCCAGTGGTGCCCTCCCCTCCAGACAAAGTGTTTGTCCCAGAATCACCACTTTCCAGCCAAAATTAATCATTTAACCCATCGACATCCAAACCGGCCGAAACCAGCCAGACTTAGTATTTTACTCTGTCTAACGCCAGAGCATTTTACTCTGTCTAACGCCAGACGATTTTACTCGTCAATGGGGAACCCCTGGGAGTCAATGGGTTAATCACTCACTGAAAAACTGTCTCCATTAACCCATCAACATCCAAACCGGCCAGACTTAGTATTTTACTCTGTCTAACGCCAGACGATTTTACTTGTCGATGGAGAACCCCTGGGAGTCAATGGGTTAATAATGTCTTTGCCTTTGGTGTGACTGATTGAATGCTTTTTTTTTGTCAACAAAGCTCATACATGTGTCCATTGAAAGGAATCTTAACATGAATTTCTATTTGATTCTTTTTCACTTGACTTGTGTGGTATACACTTGTCCTTAAATATTTTAAGTATTGGTGGTTTTCCAAGTTTTGCAATATTAAAGGTCTTTCCTAGATCCAGAGATAATAAATTATTCAACATTTTATATTGTCAGTGATGACAGCACAAAATTTACTTGAACTTGGTGTGTCAGTTGCACAATCTATTGTCACAGGACTTACTTTTGTACACAGTAAAACTAGGTTCTAGCCACCAAAAAAAAAAATTGCAACAAACAGAAACTGTGTAGTTTTTATGGTTTCTGTAACTGGTCTGGGTACTTAAGTCACGCATTCCAACTGAGGAATTTGAATGTCTCTAGAAGAAAAAAGGTGGCATAGAGGATTAAGTACCATCCCTTTTCTTTTAAAAAATCATTTCTCATAAGCATATTAATTTTTTGCTGCATTTGCAGTCTGAAAATTGCTTTGAATGTGTATGTTTGCAAAATTAAGAACTCCTTTGAAGTGCACCTTTTGAAATTCAATGAACAACATGTATGAGCTTTCAGATTTTGATG
>OX421447.1:45026168-45053668 GCA_949126865.1 Montipora capitata | reverse complement strand
GGAAATTCTCTTCATTTCGAAAAACAAACAAAAAGAAAAGACACCCGACCCCGACCCCGGCCCCGCGTTTTGGCTGCTACCAATGGTGGTACATTGTACTTACCATCGTCTTTCTCCATTTTTCCTTCTCTGAGTGTGGGAAAGTTTATTTTTTCACGTGTCGAAGGCTAAAAGTTCGTTCAACCAACGAAAACGATGGAAAGACAGTCACGTTAGAGGCAACTTTGTAAATTTGTATACTACATAATTGAAGAGTGTCGCTAAACTCGACAGCTGCTCGTACTACGTCACTTTCCAAGAGCTTTCAAGCTTTCTCTTCGTATTTGTTCACATCCGCTTTTCTCGGAAAAGGTGACTTCATTGTCCTGCGCTTTCTCAGAAACAATGTTCTTGAATTACGCGTGAAGTTTATTTCGATGCAATGGCAATTGCAATGGCATTATCTTAGTTATAGGACGAGCTTGACGCAACACTTATCGTAGAAGTGCCTTAAAGAATATCTTTATATTATGGCCTCTTGGACCTGTTTTTTAGTCCGGAGTGGGCGACTCCTTTTCGTCTTGTTGGTAGGCCTCCAGGCCTATTCGCTAGCTTCGTACCCTGCCAAGTACGAAAACAAAGATGGTCTCTATGGACTAGTGGCCCTGTACGCTCCTGCACTGGGCCTGTGGGTTTATATCATGTGCGACGACAGGAAATTACAATGGTTATTTGCTGTCTGGATGTGCTATATCGTTGGGTTCGTGATCTTCATCGCGATCATATTTGGAGGCGACAAACCGATAGAAGATAAACTCGACAAAGCGATATTCTTCGGTCCAAACATTCTAAAGATGACACTTTGCCTTGCCCCGGTGATTCTTCTATTGCTTTTGAGTACTGGAACAGATTCCATCAGCTACAGAGATCAAATCTGGCAGTTATCCCTTCGAATGGCTTTAGATCTCTTCGATGGAGTTGAAATGCTGGAAGTTATCATCGAAGAAAATGAAGTTTGCCATGGCGTTTCAAAGCCTTTTGAAAAAGCCATACTCTCTTTTGTCTGTATAAGTTTTATCATCTCCCCATTGCAACTAGTTGAGATAAAGTTAAGAAGTTCCGAACGGTGGGGACTTCGACATAGATGTAGAGAAGGTTTGCGAACAGCCGTTCAGATCATCGGTGTTAATTGCGTGTTTTTAGGGCTTCGCATGTATCTATGGCTAGGCTACGGAAAAGAAGCCTCCATTTTTATTGCTAAAAATGCTATTGTTATTTGCCTTGGCCTTTTCGAGGTTTGTTCAATGTGTAGATGTTGTGGCTGTGACGATTATTGAGCAGAATTTTGAGTAATCAGTGAGTAGAATCGGTCAGTGATCCGTATAAACTTGACAATCTATTTGGGAAAACCATGGATAAATTTGCAACAATTTAAACTGACTTTCATGTTCACGTGGACATCAAGGACTGTATATATTGAAATATCAGGTACCTTTTTTTCGTATAATAGAAAGGTAGCTGCCTGCGAAATTAAATCTTGAAGCAATTTTGGATTCTTTGAAGAAGAAACTTAATTTGTGGAGATGGAAGAATTTAACTGTTTTAGGCAGGGTCCAAATTGTTGGACATTTGCTATCTCGAAGTTTCTTTATCTTTCTTTATCTTGCGTTTAAATACCCCCAGAGACTCTATGTTCCTTATATCGCATGGTAGACTGTACCATAATGTGGCGCCATTGTAGCTAAAGCTTTTTCCGTAATAATTAGTGCGCGGTAATGGAACATTGAGCTCATTTTCAGAGTCCCTGAGGTCATAAGCAGAGTCACGCTACGTAAACTTTGAATACAGATACTCTAGAAGGCCGCGATGGATTCAGAGCTACCTTAAAGAAATCACAAAACTAAGGTGGCTCTCAATCCACTGGACAGAATTTTTTAAAACTTTGCAGGAAGTTTCGTCTTGCCCTTCTGATTACTTTTCAGAAATAAAAAATGGGGGTCACCGAGTTCTTTTTTGAGATTTGAGCAACTAAAGACAAAATAAAGGGTGTTTTACAGGGTTTGCCCGTTGCCACGGTGACATATTACGTCACAATAATGACTGTACCTTGTTCAGCAATAATTCGTGTTTCATTTGGTACCACAATATAGCCAATACATGATACAACGTTGTGGTGCCGTTCCTTCTAATAAGAGCGTCACTTGGAAGCGTTGAAACTTGTTCGAGCCTCCTTAAACCGCGCAAAAATATCCTTGTATTAGTAAGCATCACCGATAGGAAACCCGAATCGCAAGATTTTAAAGTTAGTAATGACGGACCTTTAAATAGGACATTTCCAGTTTAAATAAACAAGTGTCTCTTTTAAATTAAGGCTTGAAACTTGGTCACTTACTGTTAGTGTTTAGTTAACATAATTTTGAAATCCAAAAAAAGAAAAGATTTGATTTTTTGATCATAGTACCACTTAAACTTATTGTTAGAAATAGGTAGCCAATACTTAGAAGAAACGGGACCCTTCGTTATCGACATCAAAATTAAATTAATTGACTGTGCCGTTTAATTAAGGACAATTCTGAACAAAAGTGATTCAGACCCCGATTCCTTCGCCTAAACAGCCGTCGAGTCTACTGATAACCTTTCGATTGCCTATTCGGATGCACCGTGCTACCACAGAGCCGAAGAAGTCTCAGGGAATCTCGTCCATTGAACTGCAATACTTGCCACATTTCTTGGCACACCGATCCCTTCTATTCCTAGCTCCTATTCTTGCAGCATTACACCTATTCTAGACCTTTTGTTAAGTGCTGCAACTTTGTAGACCGGAATTGAAGGTAAAATTCCTTTTGAGATTGAAAGTTGAATGAAGTTTCACTTAACGCACGTGTTTGATATAAATTTGATTAGAACTGTAGCAGATTTCGGAGTTTTTTGTGAAACCCTTAAAATGTTGATTAGGTCCCAGAGAAGTGTGGTCTATCGAAATTGAACTCTCGGGACAAAAAAATCTCCTTTCAATGAAAAGAAATACCCCTTTTCTTTTTCCTTAATTCGCAATAGCAAGTTTTAAAATGGACCCCTCCCCCAACATTCAGTGTGGTGTCATTTATTCGTGCATCCGTGCCTGTTCATTTTATAGCCAATGCAATAATAGTCAATCGGTTTTTTGTAGGTATGATACAGTATTAGGTAAGTAAGTGAGTAAGTAATACCTCTAGCATTGCTTGGTTCAAACGAGGGGTTAAAAGTGGAAAACAAAGAGCTTAATTAAATTCCACAGCTTGGTTACTATTTATTCTTTGGAATCATAACATGGAGTCGGTGCCGTCGAGGATGGTCTGTTTTTTCCCTGAACTGACATTGATATGACCCACCAATTTTCAAAACATCACTAACATTGAAATGTCCGCAACTTGACCCCCTGGCAAATTGCTTCTTTACAACTGTGCATGCTTAATCTGGTTCCCTAAGGTGATGCCGCAGTTTTGCACTGCGTATTTTTACTGCGCATAACACCAGCTCTTAATTCGCAACATTTCCAATATGGCGGCTATGCTCTATGCTTCCTAGAGACAAGAAAGGTTGTTTTCGAAGACTGAAAGAGATTAAACGGAGAGAAATGTCCGCGGTTAACTGTAAAAGACCCGGAAAAGTTGTCGAGGAGGTTGAAATGGGCACTGGTGCTCTCTGTGAGTCACAAGTTGCCTCGAGTTACTGGCAAATTGCTTCTTTGAAACTGCGCATGCTTCATCAAACTGCGCATGCTTCATCAAGTTCAAGTGGGAGAGTACAACTCCATACTAAAATGGCCGATATACCCAAGATACAGCTTTACTCTACTGGATCAACGGGACCAACGCAAAGACGGAAAAGACATCTGCGCATACTTTGAGCCCCAACGTATTACACGACCTCACGCTGACAGAAATCTCGGAAAAGGAGCAAGGAGATTTGTGCTTCAAGAGGACATTCGTGACAGCAGCAGGAACCCATGACCCGGAGCCTACAACTCTACTGTGTTCGTGTACGGCGTTTTCACAGACCGATTTATTTTTAGATTGAATTTCACGCGAATGAGACTCCCACAGGAGCCCGATGACCAATTACAAGAAATTAAGCTGACGTCATAGGGTCACCGAACCGGAACTGCCTTTGTTTTTTGACCTAATTCGCGGGAAGGGCTAGTCTAAAAATAAACCTACTAGTGAAAACGCCGTTTCAAAGACGCTGTATGGACGTTGCACGGTCCAGATGGGCTCCGGACAGCATTTACTGCAAAGATGACGTGGTTTATCTCAAGTTTGAGGTTACACTGAAGTAGTCTCCACCTGGCTTTTTTAGAGTATGAAGAAGCGATGGCCTATGAAGTATGTATGCGTTTATAAGCAAAATATGTGGATTGGAAGGACTCGTCTTGGTTTACGGTCCCTTCGCCTTCTTTTCGAATGGTCAGCGTGGAAGGAAGTCAAGCATGCGCGGTATCACTTAAAACGAAATACGTTAAATTTCTGGCAAACGTAGAGAAAAGCGTCTCCAATATTTGTAACCTAAATACCATTAGTCTTCATCTTTCAATTGCAAACGCCCAAAAGCCAGCTATAATTGAAAACAAAATTGCCGCTTGTAGTTCCTTGCATGTCGACTAAGATAAATGAAAACGCCATGTACACGAGCATGCCAAAATGCAAAATAAATGAATTTTTGAAATTAATACAAAAAGATGGTATTTTAAAAATGACCGAATTTGGTGGAATTTTTCAACATGTTGTATTTGAAATCTTGCCCCTGAAAACACCACAGGCGTTCTTAAATATTCGATGAAGGACTGCTTGAGTTGGCCTTCGAAACATCATTTATCTGGTTTGCCGTCTCCCCCATTTGCCTTTATATTTAAGCAACAGAGGACTTTTTCCTTGTTTACATAGCCTCATTATCTAAACACGAGGGGGAGTTGAGAGAATTCGAGACAGATAACTGTCTCGGATGGCCTTTTTCGATATGTTAAAATTCAGCTTGAAAGCGGGGTTTAGAGGACACACAAAATGACAAAGGACAAAGACAAAAGAAATTGGATGATATGTTAATATTTTTCACATTCATTCCAACGTTTTTCTATTGTTTTTGTCCTCACTGACTCACTATCAAGATGAATATTGCTATTTCGAAAAAGGTCCATCCTAGTTATTTTATAAATTCCGTTTGGCTGCGCCCTACTAAACATTTTTTTTGCGCTTACAGAGTGTGCCCATGTCACTTAATTCATTGTTTAAAAAGAGGACTGATACGATAAAGATGCAGTCAGCATTTGAGACTGAAGAAATGCTCTGTTTTCATTTTTTCCGTTGTTGTTGTTGTTGTTGTTGTTATTGTTGTTTTTATATCAATAAATCGTCTAAAAGGCCAGTTTCAAACGTCGAGCTACCGCCGTGTCGAACTAATTTTGGAATTAAATTCGACATTGGCACGGCAGGAGCACGGCAACTTGAATTTAGTTCGACACGACAATTAACTTTGACAGGCTCTGTCAGCTGCACGGCACTGGCTCGGCATGGTTTCAAACGTTAATTAATGTAGTTTTGATTAATTTGCAATTTGTACGCATGCGTTCCAGTTGTATACTCAAAAACAAAACGGCGTCGCGCAGAAGTTTAGGACTGATTCAACTGCGACTCCAGCTGTATTCAAGAACTAAAAGGAAGTCGAAGAAATCAATGTTTCAGAAATTGCCAGTGTTTGTGGTAAATACTCGACATCATCTGTAGATGATCAGCGGATATACATTCGATTGAATCAGAGGAGGAACAACCAAAAAGTTGCCCTTGAGACGCGAAAAGTTCTTTTGAATCTGCTCTCCCTGTACGTATTCGAAACGGTGTTCCACCAGCCACCGTTTCTCTGCAGACGCCGGCACGATTGTGCCACAGCAACCTCAGTGCTGAGTTTCGTGGAAGGAAACCAGAAGAACAATAAATGAACTCACTTTGCGAAAAGATCTTCTCCTTGTAATAAAATGATGTAACATGGACTGTTGTATCAGTTGTCGTTGCCTTCTGGAGTTAAAAATCGCCTTCGCAAACTTCCTCCGATAATACAATAGTTAGTGACAGACTCGGCTAGTTTATAGCGGAGCCATAATTCAAAGCTTTTGTTAGATGTTGGCCAATTCTTGATTGAATGCCGTGGCAACCAAGGCGTGCTGAACGCGGAAACTGCTTGCAAGAAAATCATCTAATAACAGAATTCTGCCTGGTAATTAGGAAATGTTGACCAAATGGTGATAAAATTAGCCCCCCACCCCACTTTTTCGCATGGGATTGTTTTCTCCTACTTCTCTCTCTCCCCTCAAACTTCCCCTTGATCCATGCCAAAACATAGCCCCCCTCCCCTCACTTTCAAACGTACCCCCCGACCCCGTTGGGAAGCTACCTGACAAGGATAGATTAGATTTTTTTCCGAAAAGATGCACAGTTTCGTTCCGATTTTAAATCAAAGAATGAAATAAACAAAGAAAATATCGGAACAAAAAGTGCCATTTACTTTAGGCGTGTGAATTGGTTTGACGGGGTAATTTCCGATGAAAAGTGAGATAAACCTTTATGCGATTAAATCAATTGTACTGAAAAGTTAATTAATCTGTGGGTTTTTTCCTAGGATCAAATTCCTTTTCTCGTTCATTTTTTGTTGATATTTACATTATCGTTGGATTAATAATTGGATTGCCTTTTGTGTTAAAGTTTTCCCTTTTTTTCAATAAAGCAATCGGTTAAAAACCAACTAAAGTAGATAAAAATAATATTTCTAAAATAACTGAATTTTAATTGCTTTTTCGTTTCGTTATTTGCATGCACGTCACGCTTTTCAGAATCTTTTTGTCATGCAATAAATATTTATGCAGAGAACGGAAACGAAATCGAGATAAAATCTGAAATAAGAAAATCTAGTTGAAACTGTATCCAAAGTAAAAGCAATTTCGAACAGCCATGATTCTAAAAGTTGTAAGTGTTGTGGTTGTTTTAAGCCTGGTAACTGGTCTTGGTGAATGCACTCCACTTAAACATGGTAGGTTCCTATCTATTTACCTTAGACTTCGAGGATAGATTGTTTTGAATTATTTATCACGCCTGTTTCGTAGCAGTATAGTGAAAATCGATGTTTCGTCTACTTCAAAACCATGACACCACTTTTGAAGACTAACTGAACCGGTACAGAACAGAAACGTTATGCTTCAGCAAAACGTTTCTGATTAACAAGGAATTATCAGCTTAGAATTTGTTTTACAGAAAGAGACAAAGGTTTTATTGCTAAATCGGTTCCATTTGGCAATGTCATTAGCAAGGGATTTTTAATTTGTTACATGGAATGTTAATTCGTTTTAGAGAGAGGGGGTGGGGGGGGGGGGGGGGCGAATCCCTCCCACTTAGTCCCCCTCTTTCTCGCTCGCCCAGCGAAGAGGAGCTCGTCGAGCCTGCGTCGCAGAAGGACTAAACCACCGGTATAGTCAGCCGGACTGTATCGTGCAGACTTAACTATTACATCATGACTGTACGCGGGCTCGCTCGTAGCTCGGGCTACTGATTTATGGGCTCGAGTAATGTTTTAAAAGTTTTTAACATTTCTCGAGCTTTAATCGAATGCATTTTGAGAACTTTCAAAACATCACGAAATCCACAAACAAGTTCATAGCAAGTTCCGTATCGCACTACGAAACCTTTATTGCACTCTAAGACAGAAACGTAATTATATTCTGTTGAGTATATAATAAAAAGGGTTATTCAGTTTAGGGAAGAACCAGGGAGCCTACTGAATCAGTTTCATACTGTATCGGGAGAGAAATGGCAACGATGATGTGTAGTTAAGACAGCTGACTTTCTCAGAAAGCCAGCTGTCTTAAGTGATAAGTGATCACCGTCTCAAGTGATTTGTGATAAGTTGTCACTATTTTAACGGAATAAGTTATAGCTGAGCGAGCGAGATCGTAGCACCATTGTGGAGAAATATGGTGACCCATCGGTCCGTCCATACGTTCAACTTTTCATGTAAGCCAGTACGCGCAATGTCGCACTGCTGGAACCCGCGTGTTTTGGCGGGAAGTTGCATAGCCAGCGTACTGTAACTGCATTTGACAACTCTCGTCAACTGTCATCAACTCTCGCTCGCGTTTGGCCAGGGCTTAATTAAGTCTTATTATGATTTTTTTTTCAGAGGATTTTCTGCAGGTTGAAAGTAGTATATCTTTTGTTTCATACTTGAGTTTAGTTGCGATATAAATGAATAAATAAACAAGGTCTCTATCATCAGAAACTAAATGTTTGCCCCTTTTGATTCAGAGCGAAAAGACACTTTGAAACCACACAGCACTTACAGGCTGATGTTAAGGACAGGTAATGTCAACAAAATCAATTAGCATTTTGCTGTTTTGTGGAATCTCTTCCTCGTGCATCCAAATCCTTTGAAGGCATGCAAACAGAGTACTCCGGAAGGTGCAGCAACCGGAGAAGTGAAGAGAAAGTGCAGTCTTAGTAATCAAATTTACAGATGGTTAGCTGTTCTCGTCTTCTCCGAAGAGGACCGAAAACCCTTCTCCCCCGTCTCTCAGCCATTGCCGGTTCATAAATTTTTGTAGGACATCATATAAACATTTCAGAATAAAAAGTAGAGACATAAAAACATGACGTTTCGGCGAAGTCATGTCACCATTATCAAATGTAAATTATTGTAAGTTAGGTAGCGTTATATATAGGATAGAGAGAGGGAAAATATATTAGAATAAATGAGGCGGGGAAAAACAAAAGAATGAACAAAATTTGAATAAACAGTTTCGCTGGAATGGAGTCATTTTGAGTGTTCAGAGTCGGTCTCTTTTTCCTTATTAAAAGCATCTCATAAATAAGGCACTCAAACTTTCCGCGGCATTTCTTTAATAGGGAGTTTTAGCAAAGATGACGGCTACAGCAACGAAAACGTTAGTCCAAAATATAACTTAGCGCTATCGCAAGTATTTGACGATTAATCCGTCTTGTTTACATTGTACAATACAGGCGAACTATCCTGTAAATGGATGGGTACGAACGATTTTAAAGTCAAAACTGAAAATTACTTTTTCATTGTTATATGCTTACGTTGTCGTCAAAACCTAAAATTAGGTGATTTCACGTTGTTGTTTTGTGGAGTACGGCAAAGAAATTCGTGTTACACGTGCAGCACGAGCATTTTTCCTTTTTCAACCAATCATATTCTTGCTTTGTGGCGTTGCCGTAGCCGTAGCCGTCGTCTTTGCTAAAACTCCCTAATTGCTCGTGAAGATTGTTGGATATTTTGGTTGTGTTTGTCCTTCAGGCCCGGGTTGCTCGAAGCATGTTTAGCGCTAACCAGCGTTAAATACCATGGAAACCTATAGGTTTTGACACCTCTTAACCAACGGTTAGCGTTAAGCAGTCTTCGAGCAACTGGCCCCAGGTGTTTACCGATGACATAATGTTTATGCTCCTAAATGTGCAGGTGCAGATGACGGCTGGTGTCTTGAGAGTCTTGAGTGAGGCTCCAGCACTTGGCTAAGTAGCCTGACTTCTGGCTGTTATACACAATTGTGGTCTCATTCACACAGAAGCCCTTCAAGCTAATCCTGCCAAGCCGACCACATGCTGGTCGCCTATATAATTCGAATCACACGAATTACATTGAAATTCATACACAACGCATTGTTGGCTTACAAGTGAGGGCTTTGTTTCCTTAACTTTGAAATCTTCAGAGATTTTCTTACTTGTGAAAAGTGGTTAATTGTAGTACACGATCGATTTTCTTTCCAAGGTCGCTTAGTTGCCTGCGCACGGAGTCGGCGGAGCATAAATATTCTGTCATCGGTAAGCACCTGAAGGACAAACACAACCAAAGATCCGACAATCTTCAAGAACAATTTATCACCTTAAAGAAATGCCTCGGAAAGTTTGAGTGCCTTATTTATGAGATGCTTTTAACAAGGAAAAAGAGACCGACTCTGAACACTCAAAATGACTCCATTCCAGCGAAACTGTTTATTCAAATTTTGTTCATTCTTTTGCTTTTCCCCGCCTCATCCCATAAACAATTCGAAGAGAGAAGGGCACAGAGTTCTCTATATCTGTATTGTGGCCAGCAGCCCCTTTATCGTAAGTCCCGAAACGTTTCGCGTTCCGCAATTATCTCCTAATATCTTAAAGAAAGAAAGCTGCTCTTAAGTTGTTACCTTCGGAAAAGATGTTATAAAACCGGGTTTTTGAAACAAGCACAGCTCAGTACATGTCTTTAATTGCTTCAGTTTCGGACCCGAAGAGTTTTTGGGACTTTTGACGAGAAATTGAATGGGCAGCTGGACACAAATAGGGCTTTGCTCCGCTTTTCTATGACATTTATCACCTGCACGGGTGTTGAAACTCCTGCATTATGTCAGGAGCCCATGACTAGAAGCTTACAACTTCATTGCATCTATGAAACGGCGTTTTTACAGACCAAGTTATTTATAGTTTGATTTTCCCGCGAAACCGGACCTTTCCAGCCAATCACAAGTCTTGCTTGAGAAATCAATCCACATGGGAATGAGGATTGGCACTCGTGCAAGCCAAATCGTATTTGAGAACTCGTCTAAAAGTAGCTTGTTCTGTGAAAATGCCGTTACATAGACCTAGTATTGGAGCTGTAGGCTCCTGATTATGTCTATTAAAGGAAGGTGGGGGGGGGGGGGGGTACGGTATTTTCGGGTGTTTAGGGGAAATCATTAGTCAATCACGAGTTTAAAACTCGAAAACGGTAATGTGGAATTCCTTTACTGATGAACTTATCGTTACATCACAAGATGGTTCTAAGCAAAAAGGATCTTTATCCAGGCGATTTGCCATAAACTTGAAAAACGTCGGGCCGACATTTTCCAAGACAAATGCAATCCGTTTCAATCTTGTCCATTTGTGTCCATCAATGCTTCTCTTTCCTTTTGCTGTATTTCGTTTATGTTGTTCAACAGTTTTTTAAGTGGTTATTGCAATGTTTCATTCTACTTTCTGGGCATTTTGGGTGTTATGAAATTACACGAGTTTGCGTGACATAGCCAAAGCAAGCACTAAGTGGTAACCACGTCCCAGATCGTTCGCGGACTCATTATTTTGCACAGCGTTTGGAAGTTGACCGGCCGACTTGTACAACCTGACCGATCTAACATTCTGTTTATAGATAAAAGTTCAGGTGAAAATCAACGTACTATCAAAAGACCATGCTTGATGGAAGAGTAAGCATGTTTACTTGTTTTGTTTGGTTGTTCATGGCTTTCTAGAGCTTCTGTGAAATGCAAATGTTCGGCCCATGCAAGATGCAAGATTTAAGCGACCTGTCGTGCTTTCTCTTTCAAATACAAATGGTTCCAACTTTGTCGTTTGTGACTTCAAGAGCGTTCAAATCAAGGCGGCTTTGCGACCAGTATTTTTCAAGTAAAATATATTTTTACTAAAGGAGTACGGGTCCAATGCAACACAAGAATAATATTTCGATTTGGAGTAAGACAATAACCGTTACAGTTTTGTAACTTTCAGCTGCATAAAAAGTTTCTATCTTTCTGCTCGATCGGAATGACACCTGCGTTCCAAGTCAAATTGGAATCTCGAAACATTAGGTTTTGAGGGGAGGTAAACCTCGTGGAGTATGCGTCGAGTGCGAGAATCGATCCCGAGACACACTGATGGAGGCTATCATGATGTTCTCTTTTACAGCACGAAGCCAATATTTATGTTCAAAACACTTCTTCCCTTCAGGCATCTTGCGTATTTTCATTGAGTTCAGCCAGCCAAGCAATTGGCCAAATATACTGCCATGGGATGGGATTGTGTGATCTTTCGTTCTTCCTCAGTTTTCCCTTGGCAATCGAGCCTAACTAAAGCATTGCCTAATTCTGGAAGCTTTGTTTCTGAGTACTGGCGGGAAATTAAGCTTAATTCTCAAAGGTCCTTTTACAATTCTCATATCCTAGTTAACAAGGCTACGCTTTTAATCTAAAAGCGCTAAAAGAACGCTTAACAGTGTATTTAGTTGATGAATATGGGTACTGATGTTATATATATTTCTCTCTTAATTTTTGTAGTGGTGGAATATGTGAACTTACTCCAAGATTATGACTCCGTTAAAGACAAAAGCTTCTATCTCCAGTTATTTTCCCATGTGCAATCTTGGTATTTATAATCGTAGCTTAGAACATTCGTTGCTTTATTGATCTCCCTAAATTATCGCTAATAAATTTAAGTATCTTCCCAGAATCGCATCACAAAAAGGAAACTGAGTAAAACGGTCACAGAATGGTCAGATGTGTGTCGAGGTTTGTCAACTTCCTCAACATATCAGTTAGAAAATAAAGGGACTATCTATTTAGGGCGTAAATCTTAGTTTTATACTTTCTTTGGTAAGCTATTCTTGGTTCTTGTAAATCCAGTATGCCCATGCAAGTTCAATTACTAAGTCATCAAAAGTGCACTGTGCACCCATCAAAAGCTATACTTCCAACTTTTGACGAGACGAGCTTATGTTGTGTTTTAGACCTGACCTAAGAGTTCACCTTCAAACGGCTATTATGTCTAAGTCTTTATAACTCAGTCCAATCCTCGGTTTGCAATGAGTACCAAGACCTACCAAGTGTCATCCTTCATTTCACCCGGGCTGGATCGACTGTGGCTTCCTTAATCCTCGCCATTTTAGAATACAATTTCTGGTTAAGTTGAGCATTTGCAAAGAGGGAAGCCTGTATAAAAGCAGGTCTTAGAAGGGAGTCGAACTCTTCACCTCGAGATATAGCGTTTGCTTGGCTTTACTACCAGGGAAGATTCTCAGCTTCTCATTCTTGAACCACAGAAGCACTTCATCCAAATTTCATGTACTCGCAATACGTGTTTTATTATTTTCTTCTTTGTAATAATAATAATAATAATAATAATAATAATAATAATAATAATAATAATAATAATAATAATAATAATAATAATAATAATAACAATAATAATAATAATAATAATAATAATGAATCGGCCCTCTGGAGTCGGAAATATCTATGGTTTGTTCTGCTGGGCAGAAGTCACGCGTTCGTGCTAAAAGCCTAACGAAGGGCGTGAGCCATGAAAATAGGGTCATTACCTGTGAATGATATCGCGTGGTTAGTGCCCGCTTACTGCATGTGTTTGAATTAATTGCGGGTTATTCCTGTCACAGCTTTTATCTGGTGAGGGCTTTTTTTTATTGCAATCTTGTAACCTTGGGAAATTCGTGAAACTAAAAGTTTATGTGACTAATAGTTTCCGCAACGGAGGATTTGGTTGAAAATAAACTTTTAAGCCCTAAACTACCGCCGGCACGGGCGTTGCAGTATCCATCACTTGAACCTAAAACGTTTTTTATTTCGAAATAATTACACGTACCTCCTGGTTTCTCTAAAACCAACTCTGAGTAATGGTATTCTTCTGATAGCGAGAATGAAGCAATTAAATCACAGTAATTAACACAGGTGTTAATCAAGAACCCGTTGTTTTGATCGGGGTAGGGCGGAGGGAAGGATTTTAACCCAGTTGACACCAAGTGGAGCTGAAAATGTACTGTGAAGGAAAAATGGTGCTGAAAGTAACGTGAATAGAAAAAAATCACTGATCTCTGAGTGAATGACTAACCTAAAACTAAACTAAACGCCCGCTTACAGGCTGAAACGGACTAGAAGTCGTCGGAATCTGTCTATTCGAGCATGAAACAAATTTCTAGTTTCTGAGAAACTGTGGAGCTGCGTCGGTGGGAGAGTGAAACTAGAATATTTGATTTTATCAAACGTGTAGATAAAGGTCGAATTACCACCGTGAACGATTTCCAAATCGTTGACGGTGGTAATTCGACCTTCGTCAACGCGTTTTGATAAAACCAAATTTTCCTATTCAAGAACAGAGGCAACTTTTGGGAGAGGATTTTATGGTAAATACCTTTGCGGAATCACTGTGTAAACGGTATTTCACTATAAAATTTGAGATAGAATATTGTTTAAAATCCGCAATTTAAGGAGTAAGTTCTTGCTTAAAAAATTAGAGGTGAATTCTCGAACGCCATTATCAAATCAAGAGATGAAGCAATACTGAAGATCTTCTAAGGACAAGATAGAAACAATAGTTCATTAAAAGTGTGAAGAGGTGTACAAATTTTATAACAACAAAAAGCTTAGCTCTATTCAAATGGAGGCAATCCGCGTATTTAAATTGGCTTGAGGTCTTTCATGAAAACCACTCTTAAGGGGCAATCAAATTTCTCTCGGCACTTTTGAGTTAAGAGGGTCAACGAAGGCCTGTGGGCATATTAAGCTGTATGAAAGATTTTATACCGTGATAGCAGTGCATTCAGAATATTGAAACCTTTTAAAGATCAGCTAACTGTTCGTAGTTCCTAGGCAGATGCGCGATCTCAGCCACAAGATCTACCTCTCTCCGCAACCTAGTTTTCCTAACAAAAAATAATAATAATAATAGAGCATGACCTTAGCCGGATGAAAAAAACCTGAGCATTTTTAATCAGCAGTGTGATGTTTACTCAATTTCATGTGATCTGTGTAACGCAGATTGTATTGGGTATACATCCCAACATCTACATGAGCCCATTGCGGAGCACAATTAGGCCTTGGTAAACATTTCGTAAGCTTGCGGGGATACAGATCTTTCAGAGAGATTCAATCTTGCATTTTAAAACATTAATGCTATTTTTCAACTCACTCTGATTACCTATTCACAAAAGTAGTCGATTATTCCAAATCTTATAGCTGGCCCAACGCGCGTCTGATACAAAAATCAATTTCAGAGCCCTCTATTGGAAAAGCTCGAGTTTTAACCGTCATGGGCGACAGGTTTATGCTTCAGTAAAGAGTTGAGCATATTAGGCCTGCACTGCAGATGTTTTTTTTTCCAAAATTTCCAGAGACATTGATCTCCGGCACTCGAGCGCTGCAGAGTTGGTCAATTTTAACTGATCACGTGATCAAAACTAGCTTAAAGCCAATCATTAACCGCTCAAATCATGATTTATCGCTTTCCTGCGCTGTCCTTGGCAAAAGATGAAGAAATAGCTGATCAACCCAATTCGCAAACTTAAACTGACTAATATCTTATCCTCTTTTTTGGTACTGTTTTCGTGAGCTATAATCGTTATGTTTAAAGAGACAGAATTTTTAGAACTTTTACGTGAAGACTGACGATATGACAAAGCAAATTTCCGTCATCAGGATTTTTCGATTTATTTAAAGCGAGACAAATTGAGTACATGACTGGACTGCTAGATATGAAATTAAAATTACAAGAGTTGTGCTTTGTTGAAAAAGCCCATAAGACTTAAAGTAAACATCCTTTTCAGCTTTTGTTCAACGAAACTATCAAAACATGTCCGTTTGTTCACGTGCAATGTCGAATGTTTCCTTGTTCACTGAATTAATTTCTTTTGGTATTAAAATGCAATGCCAAAGTCCATGAACTTTCTTTTGTGTATAGGAATAAAGGATTCAAGACAAAGGAGGGGGGATCTTTTGGCAAATAAAGAAATAAAATTCTAGGGTTGTAAAACCGGCTTAAGAGAACAATGTGTGTTTTTGCATCAGTCGAAGTGAAAATCAGGCTCTGCCGGTTTTGTGAGTCGAGGACCAATAGTAAAATTGACTTCAGGAAATGACGACAGTTCGCTTGTGGTCAGTTTTGATTTGCCCCTTCGGCAAGAATTCTGATTTAACTCTTAACGCATTTTGCTGCTGTTGGAAATACAAAAATTCTTCTTCGTTTTCGTTGCCAGGTTAAGTTCATAATCAAGGTAATTGAAAAGCTGTGTGACCGCTGATTTCTTAAGGAAACGAGCGCGTTCAATTTGGCGTATTCCGCTCAAAATTCACTTGACTGAATTGGCAGAACAAAAACAGGACTTTAAACGATGACTTATAAGTAATTTTCCCAATTTTACCTGTTAGAAAGAGAAAAATATTGGGGCAATGAGGGCATTTATTCTTGTTTCTTGAAAGTAACTAACTCAGTATAGGACACGACCATTTGGTTCGATCGTGATCAGTCGAAGTTGACAAACTGAAAGTTACCAGATTAAATAGGTATTTCCAGAGACAAATATGTTAGACTTTTAAAAATATAATTGTGCACTTTCAAATATGTGCAAACGTGCCTTTAGCACAATATTACATAACCTATTTCTGCCCGGAGAAACGGCGTCATAACAAACTGCGCTGTCCTCTATTGTACTAATTTTGGTCGGCTGAAGTCATGCAATAGGCCCATAACAAATAATTACTTGTTCCGTGTTTTTTCCGTTTTTTCAGCAATTTGCGTAGCAAATTATCATGACCTTAGAGTTTTTCTTGATCCCAAGTTCAGGTGAAGACAATTGTTTTTTTGAGAAATGTTATCCTCTTTATTGGAGAAAGACACTCAATATGACACAAACTAAGTGCCCAGGTGTCTTACAATAATAATAATAATAATAATAATAATGATAATAATAATAATAATAATAATAATAATAATAATAATGATAATAATAATAATAATAACAATAATAATAATAGGAACATTGCATTGAAGGAAATCGAAAAGAACAGCAACTATAAAGATTTAGAAGTTGAAATACAGAGAATGTGGCAGATGAAAACCATAGTGCTCCCTGTAGTTACTGGTGCGCTGGGCACAGTAAAAAAAGAAATGGTAGAAAACATCGAGAAAGTAGCAAAGAGTGCTTCTGTGATAGAGATTCAAAAGATCTGCACGCTGGGATCTGCGCGAATCCTCAGAAAGGTGCTTGGTATCTGAACAGAAAGATTGACTTGAGTGACTGATGCACTAAAAGAACCCCAGCAAAGACTGTGATAGTATAGATGATAATAATAATAATAATAATAGTAATAATAATAATAATAATAATAATAATAATAATAATAATAATAATAATAATAGTAATAATAATAATAAACTTTATTTATATAGCGTCTATATCATTAACTGTTCTAGGCGCTTTACAATATTACGAAAATGTATTAAAACCATAAAAAAAAAACCTAATAACTACGTATATATAAGCATAAAAATTATATATACAAAATGCCAAGAGTTTAAATTTCCCGATAGTAATGATGTGTTACAGAGAATGAAAAAGCAATGAAAAAACAGTTTTCAATTTTATTCGGACTGGTAGACTAATGCCATCGTTCAAAGATACGGTCGGATTATCGGACTCATTGATACACGTGCTCTAACGATGCGTGTAATCTCTAATTTATTACAGTCACTCAAAAAAATCGTGATCATGGCACGGTTGTGCGAAAATATTGCTCCAGTTACCTTTCCTTACTTCTGCTTAATATGGGAATGGCTTTGACTACTTCCAATTTAAGATACACCCAGGAATGATCTTATTAGTCATATATAGTAGCCCCAGTATCTTGGCTTGAGCACTCCCTTTTTCACTACTACTCCGTGATAGAAGTCATGCAAACTTTTCTACTTAAGAGTTTTGTTGCATTTTTATTGAGATGAGGAAAGGCATTTTTCATTTTTCATCATTTAGTTTGACGACACCCTTGACTGCCTTTGCGTTTACAAAAAGCTTTGAAAAACCTCATAATTGGTTTGTTTATGTTTTATTTGCCTTCAGCTCTTCTTTTGTGGCTAAGGAACGAAATGCTATGTTTTCATTTGGGCGTTTTTCATGGGTTTTAGAGCAAATTTACCCCTTTTATTAGAGTGGATATAACAAGATACCGCTGTTAGTTTCGTCCTGAATGCCAAAAGAAGTTTGACCCA
This sequence comes from Montipora capitata, assembly GCA_949126865.1. Lineage (NCBI taxonomy): Eukaryota > Metazoa > Cnidaria > Anthozoa > Scleractinia > Acroporidae > Montipora > Montipora capitata. The sequence goes on along the minus strand of OX421447.1, from coordinate 45,035,876 downwards.
GGTCATAGAGTTTCACTGCCTTGCGATCAAGCACAGTTTAATTATAACCTCCTACGCTGACCGCCTTTTGCTCTCCTTCCAAAACACGGATTTCGTTCGACCCACAAATCAAGCTGTGATAGTTACATCAACTATGAAAGACACAGAAAATCCGAGTCCCAGATGGGATTTGAACCCACCGCACTTCTAGTCAGATAATGGAGACATGAACTAATGGAGACTCAATGGTGCATGAGCCAGGGTTATCTGTGGCCTTTGACTGCTGGAATAGAACCAGAGAGGCCTTTAGATCCCTTCGTCACAACGAATTCGCTCTATAACGAAAGGCCGACGCTCGAAACTTCAGCTCACAAATTTATTTTAAGGGTGAATCAGCTTTGCCTTTATCAACTTACTTGATAAGCACAAATTGTTTTGGGAGACAAAGCCATATGCTCGATAAGCCGAATCTTTTGCTTTCAACTCAGTACCTAATTTCTTTTATTGCCGCCTCGAATAGGAATGACATTAAATTGGTGGCATGGTGCGAAGATCTGTAAAGGTTATCAATTTATGTACGCAACGTTCTTTGGTTCCACGAAGGCTCTGGGAATTTATTCGAAGTGCACCGCCCAAGTGAATCGCCTCAGCTGAGTGTAACTGAATGCCATTTCCTAATAAAAAAGTACTTAAAGCGCGACAGTGCAGCACTTGATCAGACTCTTGAAAGATCCTTAAACTTAGTGAGAGTGCTTGAATAAATCCCCCTCGTCCACTCTCAATTTTCATAGGATGTCTGCCATAACATATTTCAGAATTTCCAAAGCTTCCAAAAATGGACCCGAAAGACAGTCAACGCAACTCAAATGCCCAGATTGCAATCATTATATTGTGTGGCTACTCAGCCAAGAAACTGTTCTTGCCATAAACTAGAACTAGTGTCTACTCGATTTTGCATTTACTTTCAGTCTCAATTGAAGACAATATCCTGCAAGATAGAACGGTCATGGGTCATCTATTCAAAGCTTGGATAACTTTATTTGCTAGATATTAAAATATATCAAAATGTGTTACTTTTTTCCGAAATGCTAACCACCACTGAAGATCTGAAACAGGCGCATGAATTCCCGTCAGTGATGTATTAGCTCTAGCAATCCTATATATCCCAGTTACGCTCATACCGGCCTGCACCGTAGGGTCGGAAGCAGAAATCGAGACCGTACAATTCTGTGGTTATTATATGGATTTTTTTTCGATGAGAGGCGGTAAATTGAGAAAATGTAATACCATCGCGAATGCTATTGTGAGCTCTAGACCTTTCTACCATAAAAACACGCAATAAACTCCCAGCTTTGAATTGTTCAGAGGTATATGAAACTGTCTTTACAGGAACACAGTGATGCATGGAGTGGTCATCGTAGCATAAGTTTCGAGATTTCTTGTTCATGAGGTCCCCTCATGAAGTATTTCCGGTTTTACGTGCTGAAAATACTATAGTTTATGTAGTGAATAAAGCTTAAACTTAAAATTAATCTTTAACTGTCGTACTTTGTCCGAGGAGACCGAGAAGTGAAGTCAATTGGTCAGAAAGGACATGCAGGGAAAGTTTAAGTTTCGAGTGAATCTTGGGGTTTCTTTATCCTGTGCTAACCAGCGAAGAAACTTGGAGACGCTTAAATAAGTATAAAAAGATTTAATAACACCAAATAATCTTAGTAGATATACAGTTTTTCGGAAACTTATGAAACCAAACGCGGAATCCTTAGTTATATTAGTTTACGCATTCCACTTCTCACTGATTAATTAATGGTACATGCGTATCTTCAAACCTACAAAGCATAGAAGGTCATGCAACACTTTTACAAAGTATGCTGAAGAAGCCACTCCAGCAGAAATATGATACTTGTAAAACGTTCTATACATATGAAAATACTCTGATTTTTTACCCTTGAGAAGTGAAGTTCCTTGACATATTAAAAGCGTTCTTCAATTTTAGCGTAAAATGTCTCTGGCATCAGCGTGAGGCCATACTGTCCTTCAAGGTTAATTCCTTGATATTCAGTTGGTAACCCATCCTGTGTAAAATGGAAGCTGTGAAGAAGCACCGCAAGGAAGACACAAACTGATTTCATCACCAGGGGCTCTCCAGGACACTTGCGGCGACCTCCGGAGAATGGAAGGAAGGCAACGAAGAACTTTGGATCAATCAGCTGACCTTGACCATCCAGAAAACGAGATGGGTCAAATACATCCGGGTCTTTCCAGGTGTCGGGATCACGATGCACTGACCATAGATTGATGAAGACCACAGTGTCTTTTGGAATTGTGAAATCACCTATGTTCGTTTCAGAGGTGGTGGATCGAGGTAAAGACAGAGGGGCGACACTGGTTGTCCTTAATAATTCAAGGACTGAAGCTTGCAGAAGGGGAAGTGACTCTATGTCTTGCAGGGTTGGCAATCTTTCCCGACCAATCACTCGGTCTAATTCTTCATGCAACTGTCGCTGGATTCCGGGATATTTTATGAGGTATGCTATGGCCCAATACAATGTTATTGAGGAGGTTTCAAATCCGGCACCAAACAGATCTCCTAAGACTGGGACAATTTGTTCGTCACTGAGCACTGGGGCCATGCATAAGGTGTCCTCCCCTGGCGAGCGATCTTCCTTTTCTTTCTCCGTTTCTCTCTCAACCGCGTTAATTACACTGTCAGCAATGTTGCGGACTTTTCCTCCTACGTAGGTTTCTCTATTATTCTCAAACATCTTCGTGACGGCACCCAAAATAGTCTCCATCGTCGTGCAAAGATCTGAAAGCGCTTTATTCGGAAGGTACTTTAGCAGTGGCAGGAAATCAACCATGTTACTACCATGCACCGACTTCCGAAAATTATCCGCGATTTTGAGCATATGTACAAGTCCTTCATCGTCGTATGAACGCTCTACTCCAAAGAGTGCATTAAGGATGAGGTTAGCTGTGGCACATTTCAGAGTTATCAGAGCATCAACGGGTTTTCCCTTATGTTGCCTGAAGCAGTGAACCAAGCGCTGCGATTCATTCAACAGTTTTTCTTCTAATGCGTCTTTGTGCTTGACGAAGTTAACGATAGCACTGACCCCGATCTTGCGAGTTAGTCTATATTGAGGAGAATAATCAGAAAGAGAAAGGCTGCTTCCAAGAGGATTGGCAATCTGGAAGGTGTGGAGCCGTGGGCGCCCAGCAAAAGCAGTGGACTGCTTGATGATGGTCTCTTGGATAGCATTTACACCATTCACCACCACAACCAAACGATTTCCGAGCATCAGACTAAAGACGTCACCGTACTTCTTTGCCATTTTGGTGAAATCAAGATGGGGGTTCTGGCCCAGGCGAAAACATGAACCTATGAATAAAAAAAGTACCGTTTAGAATTTTAGAGAAGCACGCCCTATTGGGAGAATAGTGCCATTTTTGTCGTTGTCGATTCAACGTAAACCGTCTTATATGACTGAAAAAACCCGATGGTCTGCCACAAAATATCCGCCCCCTTCATTGGGAACGAGTCAGTAGGGGATGGCAAAAGTCACGCGTTTAGGCCCAAAGCAATAGATGAGACGTGCCAGCATAAAAGATCATTTTATTAAAGATGAAACACCACCCATTGTATCTAGCTATAATTGCTTTTCTTTTAATGCTGAATACCCAATCTTCGAGTGTGGACACTGGCAGAAGTCACGCGTTCGTGTTGAAAGCCTAACAAAGGGCGTGAAGCGTGAAAATGTGGCCATTATGTACTTATATTTAAGCCATGTACTTCAATGCTTGATTAAGGACTATTGGATTGTTTCAGTGTACAAAACGATTGTACGTGTCGGTAGAAAAAAAACGAAGGCTAGGGATATCTGTAGATGTGACAGATTTCATGGTCGAGTCATGCACGCCCTACAAAAAAATATTTTAAGTTCATTCTTGTTGGATTACGACATTTCACTCAAAGATTGTTCGGGCTAAGGCCATTTCATGTCTGTGGGAGAATAATTAGGACCGAAAAGTATCCCAGAACCATGATCCTAGTGATTCCTTCGTCTCGAAATGCATACCTCCACGTGTCGTTCTCATAGTATAAATTTGTGTTGTTGAAAATTTCCTCGAATGACATAAACTATTCCTATTTTGACCTTTCTAAAGTTACTTCAGGTTCGGTCAGAGGACAGCCGTTTATTCAACTCGATTGTCGTTTGAGAAATAATGAACTTTCTCTATTTCGATTTTCAGAGCGAAGGGGTGATAACGGCACGTGATCGCACGTGGTAGAAAGAGAGGAAGGAGGCGGCTCGTGCAATATTAATAAATTATTGTCATTACACCGTAATATTTCAATTCTTTCTTTGTTAGAAGTTCATTTTATCATACGCAAATAAGCGAGAAATAAGAGAACACTGATATTGCTAGTTCTCATTTTAGCCTTCTAGGACAAAATTTCCTAGCACTTGAGCTGATGGCAGAGTACCCCTGTCGATCATCTTCTTTCTCGTCTATCGGCTCGTCAGTTTTATTCCAGTTCGCGTTCATTTTCAATCAGCGTACGTTTACATTTGAACTTTTAATTCAAGCTCTTAGCGGGACAATCTTTGCTCTTGGTTGGTTGGGATACTTTAAGCTTAAATCAAATTTTCTGCCGGTTTGGTCTTGGCTTAGTACTCTAAATGAGAAAGTGTGGGTGCTGAGGTTGTAGAAGAGTTACAGCTGCAATCATAACTGTTTGGGTTCACGTAACTTTTTCCCCGCAACTTAATTTTTGATTTGGAACAGTTTCATTTTGTCAGTGAACCATGGTTATCGCAGAAACCTACATTTGAGTAACCTGTTCTAGAATATTCCCAACCAACAGCCGAATAACTCCGTGATATTTGCTAAGCTAATAGAGACATCAGTTTGTTGTAAGCTTGGCAGAAAAAAACCGCAGCTACATTTACTTGTCAGAAGTCATCAAAACGAAACCGATGGGTGACGTCATTTAAGATTCGACCTACCTACAGTGACAGAGCAAAAAAGTGTCAAAAGTCGGCAAGCTGAGTTCGCTGTATTAGAAGGAAATCCCCGATAAGAAAAGGAGAAATAAAGCCAGGGTGACTCCAGTTTCCGAAATTTGTTAGACGTGTGGTGTTTAATTCGGAAAGTTGCTGTAACAAGTCGAGTTCAAATCAGAACAATGGCCAACGTATTCATCCACTGGAAAATGGGCTTTAAGCAAATATGTTTACGTTCCAGCAAAGAATAAAAGAAAACAATTTGTGCACGTGAAATGTTTCAAGATATTCCCTTGTCGATTGACAGAGTTCGTATAAGTGATGCACTGTGTCAAAGTCCACTGTGTCTTTATCCTTACAGATAAAAGGCCGAGAACAATACTACCTTTTTGTGGGAAAAAAGCCAAATGTTTTAGTTTTTAAGTTAGTTGATTGCTTGATTGTGTCTAGTTTCTCAAAACGAAATTCCAGTCTTGTTTTTAGTCAAAGTTATCTTTGCTAGTTTTCTTTTCGGAACTGTCTTTTCATTTCCGCTTTTTGGTGACGAGTTTTTGCCGAAAGCGCTTTGGATTTTCAGTTAAAAAAAAAAACATGATTAGAGTTCTTAAACGGTTTTTTTGTCTGTAACTTGGCACGCGAGAAGATCATATTAAAAGATTATCGGCAGCCAGAGATTTTCTTTTCGGTTAAACGGAATTCAGCCGTTTAGCCCAATATGGATTAACCCAGTTTTGATAGGAGCCATCCAAGGACTCGAGTAAATTCACATGAAATGACGGCAGTTGGCAATTTTAATGAACACTCTGGCCTTGTAAATATTTAGCTGCTGATTTTGGCTTACTGCACAATTATTTATTTGTGGAACAAGGCATGGGGGTTTAGCAGCTTCTAACCGGTTATTGTAATAATTCGCCGGCCGAGAGCACGCAACACGCGCTGGTGTCATGCAAGGTCTGGGACCGATAATTATTCACTCATTATGCAGTTTTGGAGTACAAAGCGCCTTTCTTGGCGAGAAAGACTGACTGTTTTGCAGATTTGAGGTCATTTACTGAAGTTGCCGCAATTTTGATTTTTGCCTGCGGGAAAAACAAAGCAACGGTGCATTTTTGTCAAACTAATTTCTGGCGAGGTTTCTTAAGTGTCTCAGTAGGTGCGAAACGAGTCCAGTTGTCAACCAATTCTTTTGGAGGATCAGAGCATGCCCCTATTTGGGATTACTTCATATTTCTGATAACTTTCATAAACAGGAGAAATAAATACTGATGTAAATGAATGAAATGAAAATAAATAAGTGAAATCCAACCAAAGGAGGAGACCTTTTGGAGCTGTTTGCTACCAGCAAAGGGATTCAGTCATTTGAACGGGAAAAACTTTTTAAAAACTTGTCTCCTCTGGAACGGTCAAACGTTATCTGAGATATAACTGCAACGAGATTCACTGAATTTTTTAAGCGCAAATTCTCACCTATTACTGGCAAGCCATATGGTCCCGGAGGCAACTTGGAAAAAGAGTGCTCCCACAGTGCTTTTCCAGAGAGGAAGAGGCAAATCAGGAAACAGACAAGTAAAATTTGACCGAAAGTTGATACTTCTTCAACGAGGGAGGAAAAGGCCATGTTCTTGACGTTTTCACCGAAATGGGGAAATGATCGTCGCTGGGGTTAAACCTTCCCGCGCAGTGTCCAAGGTCCAAATGGTCTCCAGAGAGAAAACGCATTGAGTATAAATATGGGGACGGATTGTTCACACTTCGTTGAACACTTATCTGTTTATCGGCTCTGAGCACGCTATTCATTCTCTGTCAATAAAACGACAGGAAATTATTGGTTCACGTTTTGAGCAAGTGCTCCTTGTGTGCTCTAGAGCATGATGTTATGAGACGGCGATGCCATTGTGGCATTACGTAGTATCGCAATTCTTTTGATCAATTTTCTGATCTTGTTAGTCAAATTAATCACTCTCATCCGACGGTGAAAAAGAGGCCCTTTCAACTTAAGTGAAGTAAGTGTTGTGCTATCAACGCCTTTTCAACGGGAAGGGAACCAGAAACGGGACGTAAACCTCGCAATTTTTTGAAGGTAGCATAGCTTAGGCCTCTTGGCAAAAATCAATAATTCACGGTAGGCTTGAGATTGTGATGCTTACTTTTATTAGCGATAACATCCTCTTCAAAGGTTACAAAGGATACTATTTGCAGCACCCTCGGTGGGAAAATTAATTTGATGGTCCTGGGTCACTGACTGTTCAAAAATAAACCAGCTTTTCTGCTCGACCGAACATCAAATTTTGTCAAGCGATGTCGTTGTTTCAGCTGAGGTGTTTCTTGAATCGAAGACAATTAAAGTAATTGATGTCTGAGTGCTGCTAATATACAGACGCATCTGATTGGTAGATTGCTTATTTGAGGGTGAAAGGTTCTTTTAACTAAAGCCACTTACACGCGTCCCTCATGTGATTACTTACTTTGCAACAAGAGAGCAATCTGCACTTTTTTTGAGTAAGCTTGGATTTTGCATCTCAGTTAAAGCCATTCGCACTTCTAAATAGTGCATAAGACAACTTTAAGGATATATGCATGGCGTAGCGGAGAAATTTCGCTCAATTTTCAGCAATGTCGTATCTTCCGCTCTTAATTGATAGAGGGAAGTTCAAAGTCCGTTCCAAAGCCTGCTCTTGCGACACGTTCACACATGGGACTTGAAAATGTAGGAAGCTTTCAGTTGGCATGTGTGTGGGCAATCCCGGGCAATCCCGACAGCGTTAGTCGGGAAGTACCAACGACTTTAAGTCTTAAAGCTTTCAAGTATAAACTTAACCATCACAACATTGAACTTATGAAAGCTTTCAATAAAGCTCAGGTTTGTTATGGCTACCTAGCTCTCAGCGGTTTTGAATATGCAAACAGTTGCTGAATCAGGAGCCACAAACTTGGTTGCAAGTGTAATGTTAGAACTAATCGCAAAATGACTACAGCGCGCGGTACTAAAGCGGATATAACCGACTTTGTTATGTAATTCTACTTTTATTTTGGCTTGAGGCCTTTACACACCCCCGACCCGAAGTGGCCAAGTGCGTGACAATGCCTTTTGAAATTGAAAAATAAATTTTATTTACCTAAAAGGGTATAATTTCGAAGTAAAACTTAACTGATGGATTGCAGAAACAACTGCTTGTTTGTCTTGTTTCCTCAGCCCAAAACTGATCCGTCATTATAGAAATACACCTTTAATCAGTTCTCGATGTCCTCTCTTGCTGGGACCGGCTGTACTTTCTCGCATAATTATCACCATTCTTAGAAATTTCTGACAGATCCGGATTAACGTAATCTTCAGCTGAGTCCAACGAATGACTCTTACATAACTGACTCGCCTCTTACAAGTGAATAATTTGGACAGCACTAAAACGATGTACTCTTCATGCACTCTTTCATGCGACTTCCCTTACGTCTTACAGAGTTTGTTCGGCTTAAAATGCAACTTGATTTTTTAGCGTTCCGTTTAAGTAGTGAAACTTTCCCTTCTTATTCCTACTCAACGATCACTTTGGAAATCAGTCCATGATTCATTGAGAGGTATACTACCACCGCCCAAAAACGATTCCACTCTCTAATTTTCAGTTTCCTAAATCATAGTGAACGAAGTCAAGCTTTCATTCTTCTACTTAAGCGCTACGGAAATTGTTTAACTGATCGGCAATCCGCGTGCATTGCCCAGCAAATAAAACAAAATGACGTAGGGTTAATGAGACATGAAATTTTTTTAAGAGAAATTTTAAAATCCTGTCGATGTCTGTGAGTTAGGCTTCTTAAAGTAAGAAGCAGGTATTATTTTGTAGAAAATAACCGTTGGCTATTCACGCCGCTGTGCGGATTTCCATTCCAGTTTTGATCGTCTGACATAATCTTGGTAAATGGGGTGACCAATTACCACCTCAGGCGATACCCAGTTTAGTTGACTACTCCACCATAACAGATTCAGCATAAGTTTTGTACAACAAACCCTCTTGATATCTTCCTCTTCTTTTAAACCCGAGTTTAACGGGATGAGCTTTTATGTATCGTTTGTTTTGTTTTTTTGAACAGAATTGTATGCGACGAAATTTCGGTTACTCAATGCTTTTCTTGGTTAAAGACAAGGTCATGCAGCAAGCGAACTGGATGCAATCAGGATGTTAGACAACGACAATATATCAAATTCAACAAATTAGTTTGTAAATGCATTGAAGTCGTGAACAGAAACAAATAGTTCTCTTCCAGTTTCAAACTAAGGAAAAAATTGGATAAAACCTGTACGCTGACTAAGAAATTAGCGGCCACGATGTTGTTCTTAACTGTATAACCTGCTAGTGTTAGTGGACCAGGCCATTTCTGGTTTTCGCTCCAAAACCTTAGCATTCATATCATCTGTGCAATAATGAACTGAATATGGTGAACCTGAAATGCAGTGGAAATATTGAATGTTCCTGCTCAGAAGCCGTTCCTTGAATCGACGACTGAGAAAGGTTCATTTATTCCACCCCAAACATGTAAAAATAGGGACCAGTCCTTTTTAAAAGAGAAAATGGAAGAGCGGAAAGTCTAGATACAACCCAGTTATCGTTGATTCATTTTTGCTGAAACACTTAAACCAGTGATTTCTTCCCTTTCGGGTTTAAGCAAAAAAAAAAATGTTTCTCGCACTTCCATGGCAATTGCGTTTGACTGAAGTTGACGATAGAAA
>OX421447.1:45013668-45021168 GCA_949126865.1 Montipora capitata | reverse complement strand
CCTCTCGGTGTGCACTGCACAAGTTTTCTTTGTCGCTGCGGCATGTCGCTTCAACATGTCCCTGCAACGTGACCCCTCGTGTCTCAGCACATAAGGGTTACTAGCTTATATTCACTGACCTTTAGCAAACTATTATGATTGTTAATTGCAGAACAATCGTTTCAGAAACGTTTTGTCTGCATGCTAGACTAGTAAGGTTCTGCATTACGTCTTATGGTATTCGCGGCCCCTTACTTAACTGGTCTGAATCATTCCTCCTTAACAGCACCAAGTAGATGGTCTGCGCGATGGCAAACGTTCCAACCCTTTGCCCGCAACATCTGGGGTCACACAAGGTACAGTTTTAGGACCTATTTTAATTTTACTCTATGTAAATGATTTTCCTGACAACTTAAAGTCTTCAATTGGCCTTTTTGCTCGTGATGCATTTCGTATACGACGCCATTTTAAATGAGGGATGACTTGACCAATTCGTCAATTAGAGATGTGGCAAAGTGACTGGTAAACAGTCAACCGCTCGAAGTGCAAGACTATCATCAATATTCGTTATCGTCAACTCAAGGCAATTGATTTTGATGCTTTACGCCAGGATGTGGAAAAATCCGAACTTTGCACAAGAGAATACAATGACCTTAATTAATGAGCTAACATCTAGTTACAATTCGACACTAACATCTCTTCTGGACAATTAAGCATGCGCCGATGAAGGAGAAAGTGGTTGTCTGTGGGCAGCGCTTGCCGTGGTTTAACAGTGAGATTAAGTGTGCTGTAAGGACAACGCGGATGGGAAATGACAAAGGACAAAATCCCAGCAGGACTTTCGCGCTTTCAAAAGGGCGCGAAATCGCCTAACGTTAGTTATGAATGGCGCGTGCTGTAAGTATTATACTAATCTCATAGCTGAGAACAGTTCTAATCAACGGAACTTGTTTCGTTCCACCAAGTTGCATGCTTCTGTGTGAACCGTCTGAGGTGTCGTTTTCAAAGGATATAGCTAAAGATGATCTCGCAAATGATTTCGGAAATCTCTTTATGCAGAAGATCGATAAAATTAATCAATTAATTGGTATGCAGAGCTCTTTGGAGATGTCAAAAGCCGGAGAAAAGGAGTGCGCTGATTCTGATACGTGTGCAGGTGTCACATTTGCCAATTTTAAAACGTTGTCTCAAGAGCAAGTTTCTGAGCTCATCAAGAAAGCTGCCAAGAGATCATGTCCGCTGGATCCAATGCTTATTTCGGTAGTCCTAGAGGTTTTGGATGTGCTAGCTGTTACCTCAGTGTGATCACGAACATGTCGTCACATGTCATTCGAATCTGGCGAATTCGCTAGCGATTGGAAGGAGGCTTTACTAAAACCGCTGCTTAAAAAGTGTGGACTTGACATCGCTTTCAATAACTTCCGCCCACTTAGCAACCTCCCTTATGTTTCCAAATTGTCAGAGAAGGCAGCGGCTAATCAGCTCATTGACCACATGACAACTAATGATTTGTATATGCCTCTCCAGTCCGCGTATAAGCAAAACCATAGCACCGAGTCAGCACTGCATGCTCAAAGTCAAGAACGATATTTTGTTGAATATGGAGGCGCAAAAGGTCACTTTGTTAGTTCTCATTGACGTTAGCGCTGTTTTTGACACTGTTCGTAACGACATTCTTCTAAATCGTTTAAAGTCGAGATTTGGTGTGGATGGCAAGGCCGATTAGAATGGTTTGCGTCTTATCTTACGGATCGTACACAGCGTGTCACTGTAAATGATGGCCTATCATCTGCTTTTCCACTTAGACAAGGAGTTCCTCTAGGAAGATGTCTGGGCCTCTTCTGCTTACGTTTACACCAGTAAGCTGTTTGATATCGTCAGCAAGCACCTCCCAAGTGTACACTGCTAACGCAGATGACACAGAGCTTTATTTGGCATTCAGTCCTGCTGTGCAAGGGGAGGACGAGTCCGCGCTAAATGCTCTGCGCGATTGCACACATGACTTGAGGAACTGGATGATTGGAAGACCGACTGATGTTAAACGGTGATAAGGCTGAACTGATGGTTATAGGTACTAAGCAACAGTTACATAAAGTCAACTTGAATGATATTACTGTAGGTGAAACAGTCATAGAGGCGAAATCAGTTGCGCGAAATCTTGGCTCATGGTTTGATCGTAATCTAGATATGTCACTCCACATAAGTAAACAATGTGCCTCGGCATTCTATCATTCGCATAATATAAGTCGGATCCGTAGGTTTTTAAGTACAGATACCACTAAAGCCCTCGTACATGTGTTTGTTACCTCGCGCGTAGATTATTGTAATAGTCTTTTATAGGGTTTGCCAGCTTCTCACCTGAATAAGCTTCAGCGCGTTTTAATTAAATGCCATAGCAAGACTAGTTTCCAAGAACCCGATTAGGGAACAGATTACCCGCGGAGATAGTGGAGTCAACTTCTCTGGCCATTTTCAATTTTAAGTTAAGTAGCGATTTAATGAAGTATCATTAGGCTTTTTACGAGTGATTTCATCTAACTGACTCGTTCTTATACATGTAGATCTCCAGTTTACTTTACTGAGATACACTTCTTATGTCTTAATTTCTAATTTAGTTATCCAGTTGGTGCGATATCTCTAAAGATTTTACCTACTTAATAAATGTAGATTTAGATGTTCTTTTGCAGAAGGTGTCTTCCAGTCTACGGGTGACAGGTGACGGGTTACAGGTCACTAAACGGGTAACAAGCAATATCTGCCTAATGGGTATCCAGGTTTGCGAATTGTCTTCCACCGTGCATGGAAATGGAGACTTCCACAACGTATAGTGTTGCTTTAATGCTAGTGTTTGTATCTGGCATGATTGTGGCACCCGGAAAATGTGAAAGGGAAGCGAACTGGTTCTTAATTTATAATTTTCACTAAAAATAAAAACCTTTAAAAAAAATTATCAGTCTTAACATTTTTTTTGTGATTTAAGGTGGCTCAAACCAGTTTCAGCACTTGAAAGAAAAGTTCTTATTAGAAGGATTGACATTTTATCACTTAACAGCAATCTTATGGTACCATGTCAAACATGCACCAATTATTGCTGAAAAAGATTCGGTAATTTTTGTGGCGTAAAACGCTACCGTGGCAACAGGAAAGCCCTGCCCTGCCCATTTTTTGATTTTAGCTGCTCATATCTCAAAACGAAACACGGAATTCCCGAAACGGTGAAATAAGCTCCAAAAGTCACAATAATACACCAGAGGTGAGTCATTTTCATCCCTTTTATTGAATGAACGTTAAATTGAGCGTTTTTTAGGCTTCATAATCGACGGTATTTTATTTCCCATACAAAGTCTTATAACGCGTTTAAATTCTCAACGGCTGTCTGTAGTGACGCGAGCTTGGGCTGCCTATGGTTTCTGGGGCACATGAACGACCTGAGGGGGACATTGGGGTGTATTAGAAACCGCAAAACCGAAGAAAAAATCATCCAAAACCGCAAAAAAAATTCTGCCAAAACTGAAAACCGCATACAAAACCGTCAAAATACCGATACAATATTAATGGTGACAAGTGCGACATACAGAGCAAACTACGCTAACACTTTATTTCATCAAAGTATTTGTGAATGTCATGGACATGTCTAAAGCCTTCATATCTTTTAGCATCTGCTAAAATCATAGGCTTTATTTCTGCCGCTCTCTCGAGTCCGGACTTTGTGGGCTCATTTTCCGTAAAGCAGCTGGTAATGGAGCCAAGTTAATTTAGGAGAATTTGCACACAAGTCCACTCTAAAATTTCAATTTTGCAATCGCAAAAAGCTATAGTTCTGGAAACCTCCAATAAAACTCTCTAATTGAACATTTCTATTTGATAACTAAGACCTGACAGTTTGGAGATTCGAATGGAATGTTTAATCTTGGTCTAAAACATGCGATTGCGTTGAGGAAGCTAACCGGTGCTGTTTGTTCCTTGTTTTACATGGCAGCAGGAACTTGCTCAAAGGTTAAATGTGGTAATAAACAGATACTTACTTAAAACAGGAGTCGAATATTGAACCTCACCGTCTCCGGGGGGGGGGGGGGGAGGGGGTGGGGCTCCCATATAAAAAGGCGAGGGATGCTCGTCGAAAATTTTACATTAAACCCTTAAAGGAGACCAATCTGGGCGTGGCCCAGGCGTTTTTTTCACCCCTAAAAGAGACCATATTATCCATAACACAGAAAAATAAAAAATACAGCGACTTTTAATGATGGCAAAGACATTATCATCTAATCCTTTCGCCTGCGTGAAGAAATATAAAAGTGTAAATATACACTTTTATATTTCTTCGCGCGCAACCCTAAGGAGATTTTTACGGCTACATATGATTGCGTTTTGCTCAAAACACCCTAAGTGAGACCAACATCCGAAATTTACACCCCTAAGCGAGACGACGAGCATCCCTCCCCTTTTTATATGGGAGTCTTCGAATTCCCCCACCCGGGCACCGCCCTGCCATATCGCGACGTTGCACCAAAGAAACAATTCGTCGATGTCCCTAATTCATCTTGCTGGCCCTGGGAATTGTTGTCATCTGCACTGACTTCGTCACTACATTTATTAAATTCTTGCTGGCCTTTATCAGAGTCACTAGCTTCTCACTCATTTCCTGCTCGTTCAGATCTTCATGGGGTCCTTCATCTTCATCCACTCCGCACCAACTCGGGCGTCATTCGACACGCGTGATCCCCTACCGTGACATTTAGTTTGTCACGCATTCCTCTCAATAACTTTGGCGTTTCGCGGCTATAGAGTATTTTCATGTGACGTCTCCGGGAATTGAGCTCTATTATCACTCAAACGTTTTCTTTTGTTTCGGAGGAAAAACAAGGTTACTGATCACGTGAGTGAAAACAGGCATCTTGTACCCTATGGGACCTTACATTGTATTTATCAGGCCCTAGTAGAACCTCATTTCAACTACTGCAATATTGTTTGGGGAAACTATGGAGTACAGAACAGAGCTAGAGCAGCCCGTGTCTTGACCTACTCTGACTATGACGCTCATGTCAACAATTTATTTGAACTCTTAAGATGGAAATCTCTAGTCTCTCAAAGGCAAATTGAAAGAGCAACAATGGTATTTAAGTCCCTACAGGGACTAGCACCTGAGTATCTCTGCTCGAAAATTGTCCATCGCGATTCTGGTTATTACTGTGAATAAGGTAAATGTTCCGCAACCGCGCACAAACTACTACAAAAAACAGTTAGCTATTTAGTGGCGCAGTTTTGTGGAACAGTTTACCATTAGAGCTAAGGAAAGCAGAGCCCCTCAATCAATTCAAACGACTGATTAACGAGGTTATCTAAGCCATTATTCTAAACACGGCATTCATGGAAAGTAGCTTATATTGTATGATATTGAGTAAGATAGTTAATGTAGTTTACATAGTTCTATCTATAAATTTTTAATTGTACATATTTTTTTTATGTTGCTGATGAATTGCACCGTTGTTAAATAAAGATTAAATAAATAAATAACACTCTATTTGAGATCAATTGCCGCTCAAATCTAAGAAAAACCGGAAACCAAATAGGACAAAATAGAAAAACCCAAAAAGCACATCGGATAACAAAACCGAAAAACCGCTCGTATTTTTTACGAAAACCGAAAACCAGATGTTAAAAAACGAAAAACCCGCAAACCGCAATGAACACCAAAACCGAAAAACCGAAGTCTTTTGGCACAAAAACCGAAAAACCTATCTAAAAAATAGCCAAAACCGCAAAACCGAAGAACCCAATGTCCCCCTCCGACCTGCTTCAACTCCGACCTCACCAAACTTGAATAAATTTTAACCACAGGAAATAATGCTTTACAGTCAAATTTGTACGAAATTTCTTCAAAAAAGGGTTTGTATGAGAGAAATAATCGCTGATTTTTGTTCTCAATCCCAGGCGCTACCATGAGCTCCTGAAGGCCAGGCTGCAACAGTTTATTTGAGCCCACATACATGAACAATGTTTGCCAGCGGATAACACTCTGAACCAAAACCCATAATAGTCACCACGTTTCATCCACCGCCGCCGCACCAACGATTACTGAAGATCCGCTTCCCTTGAGGTCGCTTCCTTGATACCTGCGTTTTGGTCAGTTTTTGCCATTCTATTAGCAAGAATTCTCTTCCATTTGGCGTTGAAAAGGCTTTACTCAAAAGATAAAGAACACTGAGAACATAAAGTAGCCGTCCGACTGAGGTAAATATCTATTTTACTCGTGGATTTTGGTGCACGCTTTGAGCGCGTGGTTTGATCCCTGTCGAAGTTGATCTCGATAGGATTTTCCGTTGTTTCGGTAAACTTTTATTGCACACTTATTGATGATCTAGCTATACTTTCTTTGTCTTTAGAGTAACACTGCTTTAATCTCAAACAATTTTACTGTCGAAGTATATTTCGAAATTGAAAGCGATGCTGTTCTAGATTTGAATTGTGATCTGGTGAAGAAGCTTGCATGTATTCTAATTCTTGTGAAACCAGCCATGAACTAATATTGGGCCCATTTTTGTATTGGGAATTTAAGCTATACTACGGCAGTGTAACGTGAGGTCACTTTCTGTGCTTTTCTTTTTCATTTGGAGAAACGAGAAAAAATAATCAAATTGGTTTCATTAGAAGCAGCAATCTGGTGAAGGTGGGAGGAAATTTTAATTTGACAGATCTAGATTTTAGTAATGCCCTGACAATTATCTAGGGAAACGCGTGTTTTCCAGCTGGTTTGCAAGTATCTATTTTTTCATAGGTTCCTTATTTGTTACTTGTTTTTTCTTAGAGTTCCTTGTTTGTTACTTGTATTTTCTTAGAATGGTATAATGTCTGTTGAATGTTTGATACCTGGTTTGATGAATACAACCCACAAAGTTATGACTTCAGCTCAATCTTTCAAAACTTCTTGATAGTGTCTTCGTGATTTAAAGCTTTAAAAAGTGCCATTTTGTATTCATGGCATCCTATCGTTTTCATTTTCAGCGATGAATTGGAAACCTGAAGCGTAATTTGCATGATCTTTCAAATAATTTATTGTTTTCAGGGTTGCCCCCGATTTATTCAGCACACATGTGCAATATTTTATAGGCACTGTACACAAATCAGTCGCTTCTACCAAGAAGCAAAGGGCAGATCTAGTCTTGAAAGTATAAATATTGATTGCGTTGTTGAAAGGCCAGTTGGCACAGTATACGCCATGTCGACAGCAAATACGTAATGCCTGATTGGTCGAGTGGCCAAGATACGTGCTCCTGATTGGCTGAGCATGCCATTCCTGCATTTAGTTGGTTACTTCATTTTGTACCCAACATCAATAGTGAGTTGTTAAGCCGGGTTGTTTGTGTCAAAAATACAGGGAAATCAAGGGCTGCAACTGTAAAGGAAATTCCTAAAGGTTGATTTTTGTGTCTTACAATTAAAACAGAAAAAGATCACTTCCATCAAAAGATAAAAAATTGGATCGGATAACTGAAATCATCTGAAATCATTCAAGAGCTGTCA
>OX421447.1:44961168-45008668 GCA_949126865.1 Montipora capitata | reverse complement strand
GTCACCATTTAGCATTATGTCCAGCTTCATAAGTTCTGTTTTGAATTCGCACGGTTGCGTGACATGATCTGAGCTATTTTTTACGTGCTAAGACAATCGGCGACACTTTCGATCTGCCGCGAGTGATAATAAAACATTTGAGTCGAAGTTCA
Organism: Montipora capitata; assembly: GCA_949126865.1. NCBI lineage: Eukaryota > Metazoa > Cnidaria > Anthozoa > Scleractinia > Acroporidae > Montipora > Montipora capitata. The sequence goes on along the minus strand of OX421447.1, from coordinate 45,008,516 downwards.
GTTTGTTGCATGCTTTCGAAGTGAATTTCAAGCAATAGTTGGCTTATCATGAGGGAAATGAAAGAGAATCCAAAGGCAAAGTATGTTATATTTTGTTTTGTGCGACCCTGTTGATATTAATTCCGCGCGTGCGCGTGTCATTGTCTTGGTTCTTGATTTGCACGTAAGTTGTCTGTTTTGCAAATTATGCAACTTTTCTTCCGAGTTAGTGTTAAAATTAACGTGTTAAACATGAAACTTGAATGTATTCAATCGCTTGGTTATTAACATTGGCCATGGCTAAGTCACGGCCGCACGGGCCGACGATGAAGTGTGTATCGATCGCTTACATTTGTTTACTCTTTTGTTCCTAAATTACACCTCAAGTGTAGTTAAAATAATTGAGATTCAGTTCTGTTTTTGGTGTGGAGATCTAGATCATTTATCAACTGGAGCCAACAGTTCCTACAGCATACGGCTTCGATTCCTCGAGACGTTTTCAATGTGATCGATGCAGCTTTTACAGCCCATACATTTTGATCCATGAATCAACAGGCACAACAGTTTCAAAGAAATTTTTTTGCAATTAGAAATCTGAAAGGGTACTGCAGCAGCAATTAAGAGGCAATAGATCGCATATTAATTCGTGAATATTAATTAGCTGAACCCCCAAAATTTTCAAAAAGGGGTCCAGAGGACCCCCAAATTTGAAAACCTGGATACATCTCTGAATTATAGAACAAAGGGTCCAATTGGATGCAGAAAAAAAATTGAATGTTTCTGCAAATTACAAAAGCCAGGAAAAACATGCAAACAGTATATTTCACTAGGAAATTGAACATTCCCATTTCTCATTACGGGGAAATGACAGAGTTCATTAAATTTCAAGGTGAGCTGTTATTTTTGCTTTTTTGTAGTCGAATGATTTCATTTTGTCAATGACTATGTCCAGCATAAGGAGTTAAGTTCTTGTGTTTGAATTCCCACGTGTTGCGTGACATGATCTGAGCTGTTTTTTGGGTGAGAAAATTGGCTACACTTTCGGTCTGCCAATGATAATAATATTAAACCTTTCAGTTGAAGTTCAGTTTGTTGCATGCTTTCCAAGCAAATTTCAAGTATTAGTTTGCAGAGATGTATCCAGGTTTTCAAATTTGGGGGTCCTCTGGACCCCTTTTTGAAAAATTTGGGGGTCCATTGCAAAATTTTGGGGGTCCAGCTAATTAATATTCAAGAATTAATATGCGATCTATTGCCTCTTAATTGCTGTTGCAGTACCCTTTCAGATTTCTAATTGCACAAAAGTAAAGTCTTATCCCTCCCAACGAATATGTACTTAAAATGATCAATTTCTTTGAGACTGTTGTGCCTGTTGATTCATCGATCAAAAGACGCCTCAAAATGTATGGGCTGTCAAAGCTCCATCGATCACACTGAAATCCGTATGCTGTAGGAACTGTTGGCTCCAGTTGATAAATGATCTAGATCTCCACAGAAAAAAAAACAGAACTGAATCTCAATTTTCCGTAAAAGAGCATCGTTTATTTTAACTACATTTGAGGCGTAATTTAGGAACAAAAGAGTAAACAAATGTTAGCGATCGATGCACAGTTCATCGTCGGCCAGTGCGGCCGTGACCCTTCGCCATGGCCAATGTTGATAATCAAGCGATTGAATACATTCAAGTTTCATGTTCAACACGTTAATTATAACACTAACTCCGAGAAAAAGTTGCATAATTTGCAAAACAGACAAGTTACGTGCAAAACAAGAACCGAGACGACGATGACACGTGCGCCGCCCGGAATTAATATTTTTATCAACAAGGTCGCACAAAACAAAAATTTAACATACTTTGCCTTTGGATTCTCTGTTATTTCGCTCACGATAAGCGAACTAATGCTTGACATTTACTTGGAAAGCATGCAACAAACTGAACTTCAACCGAAATGTTTTATTATCACTGGCGGCAGATCGAAAGTGTCGCCGATTGTCTCGCGTAAAAAACAGCTCAGATCATGTCACGCAACACGTGCGAATTCAAAACTCGACTTCTGAAGCTGGACATAATGGTTGACAAAATGAAATTATTGGACTACAAAAATCCGAAAATAGCAGCTAACCTTCAAATTTAAGGAACTCAATCATTTCTCCGTTGTGAGAAATGGGAATGTTCAATTTCCTTGTGAAATACGCCGTTCGCATGTTTTTCCTGGCGTTGGTAATTTGCATAAACATTCGCTTTTTTTTCTGCGTCCAATTGGACCCTTGTTTCCATATTCTATGCGTCCAAAAGGAAAACGAGTGCGTCCCAGGACGCAATGACGCACTCTGGATACATCTCTGAGTTTGTTTATCGTGAGCGAAATGACAGAGAATGCAACAGTGAAGTATGTTAAATTTTTGTTTTGTTCGACCCTGTTGATGTTAATTATGGGCGCGCACGTGTCATCACATTGTTTCTTGTTTTGCACGGAACTTGTCTGTTTTGCAAAGTATGCAACTTTTTTGGAGTTAGTGTTAAGTATAACATGCTTAACATGAAACTTGAATGTACATGTATTCAATTGCTTGATTATTAACATTGGCCATGGCAAAGTCATGGGCTGACGATGAACTGTGTATCGCTTATAAATTATTTGTTTACTCTTTTGTTCCTAAATTACACCTCAAGTGTTGTTAAAACAAGACGCTTTTTTAAAGCGTTTACTCGGAATACCAAGTGGCGCAGAAGTAGGGTGATACATTTTTGGACGAGGTAGTTTTTGTGACTACTGCGCATGGCGCGTAGTCACTTTTGCCATCGTGTTAGTTTTTTCCGAAAATGAGTATGTAATACACTTCGGAGCCAATTCGCATACTAAGAGTACCAAAGTTCGGACTCTGCAAACAGTACGATGAATTGCCGATAGTTCGCGAGGACGAACGAAATGTTCGGGTGCCCCGTGTTCGCAGATGATCTGTGAAGAATACGGTTCTGAGGTGACGTTTTAATTCTTACAACAGTTACTTCTTGTAACTTTCGTATTTTGTTTCTAACCGACCAATTGAGCCCGTTTACGCGTTTAATTAATAAAGCCGCCGTTTTCGAGATACAAAGCTTTGCAGTAGCACGTAATTGTCAAACTATAGATGGTTTCACAGTTAGATCATCAAATTAGCAAGGTCTTCTAAATTGTCATCTGTAGGAGGTTGAAGCTACCCGAAAAATAAATCTTTTTCCAAGTTTCCAGTTCCATGACGTCTTTCGTTTCGAAAATACAGTATTTCGAATTTCCTAATTGTCACCTTACGTAGCTTATCATGGTGACACCATGATACCAAGCTACAGCGGAACCCCGTTAATACGGTCATCAACGGGCCGAAAAAAATTGGCCGTATTAACGGGGTGGCCGTATTACCGGGGGTAGGGTGAAATTCATGACTACAGGGCCTTAATGACAAATATCGCATTTGCACTTCCAGAAAAAAATTTTCTCTTTAATAAACAACAAGAATATACGTACAGTAATTGTATAAAATAATTGAAACTTCGCACAGTAGGTAAAACGCTTAAAATTGTTAAGTGTACTGTACGTTCTGAGCCTAAAATCAAAACAAGAACAGGCCCAGCTTACTATGCTTCAAAAAAACGAAGCCGCCGTAATTACCTAAGCGAAAGACTTAAGTATCAATTGATGAAAGCACAAAAACTTAACTCTTCGCGATTTGCCTTACTGGATTTTACAGTAGAGTCAAGATCATGTTTGTAATGAAAACAGGGAGGAGTGTTGCTAACAGTACTTTTTAAAGTAAATCGGCTGTTCGATTACAGCGGTAACTAACGAAGGTTAATGAAATTAACATGTCACAGGCGTTTGGCGCGTGTGGCCGAGAAAACCGGGTGAAATTATAGAGGATTCTACTTTTTGGGATTTAAAATTGTGGCCGTTGGCCGTATTAACGGGTGACCGCATTAACGAGGGTTTTCTATAAGAGAATGTATGGCCGTTAGACGGGCTTCCACTGTATTTGATTGAAAAAAATAATATATCTATCCCAATGAATCTAAGCAGTTTGAGCCTTTCAAGTACATTAGGAGATGTGTTCATACATTTTATCTCATGAGCGAAAAGTAAGCGCTTTCAAGGCAAAGTAAAGTCCACCTACACAAGTAAAAGTTGTGTGATTTCAACGCTTCGACAAAGAGCTCAGAAACGATGTACCGCACAGATCTGAGAATTGGAGGTGGTATCTAAATTTGTTTCCCGCAACATTCCAAGTTATTGGCCTTTTTCATCGAACGTTTCGAATTTATTTTTTTGTTGCGTGACAGTGAAAATGATCTATCGCACGCAAATTTTTCAATGGTCGAAAAACTATCGATATGAAAGATGTGGTAAATCAATTCCCACAATTCAACCACCTCTATTCACATGACAGAATATTCTACTTCTTTTCCCCTTGTACATCTCTGGAGTAGTCACATGCGCCTCTCGAGCGCCTATGTTTTAATTTGCCAAGTACGAAACAAAACAAGTAAATGTTTCTGCAGCCAGTTGCTCATTCATGTTTGTCTTTGCGGGATCTAGTATTTAGCGTGACATCAGATAAACTGGTTTCAATTGTAACTAATATGGGTAAGTGAAAAACGGTATCCATCTGCAAACGTTCCATATTAAGAGTGTTGTGAATAACGCGGCCGGTGACCTCCAGCTCTAGGTAACTAACATGAAGATCAAGAAACTAACCATAAAAAGAAAAACCAGACATCGGCGGATAATGTTCGTACAAAGAACAGCTGAGGCAGAAAGAGACTAAGAAATCTCGGCCATTTATAACATACCGCTGCTGGAAGTTGGCGATTTAGTCATGTTGTCAACAGGCAGGATTATAGTAAATATCTTATTCATAACATTTCTAGACGGCTGAATCCAGCATATTCACGTTTAGCTGCATTGCATTGCGTCATTTGCTATATCGTGGAACACGGGCTTTGAATCAGCAAACGAAATTAAACGAGTCACGCTGAAGCCCCAACGTAGAACCCATCATTTAGTTGCTCCACTGCACGTTATAAATTCCGATTTTCATCGAATTCTGTTAGATGTGAGGCTGTTTCAAGTCTCTCGCTATCTGAAATCTACTCCTTCGCGTTTGTGTTTATTTTTTATTGTTGCAGTTGTTTTGTTACAGAGGGAGGTCACATTTATTGCACGGAGGGGTATAGTACATTGCTTTTAGCCAATGAAATCGCCGCCTCCTAATTCTATTGTCCATTTGCTGCACAGAAAACTAAATTCTTCCCAGAATATAACTCGGATACCTTTGAGGTATTCCGAGTAATAAATGATGCTCTTTTACGGAAAATTGAGATTCAGTTTTTTTTTTTTTGCTCTGGAGGTCTAGATCATTTATCAACTGGAACCAACAGTTCCTACAGCGTACAGATTCCTCGAGATGTTTTCAGATGTGATAATGGAGCTTTGACAGTCCATTCATTTTGATTGATGAATCAATGGGCATAACAGTTTCAAAGAAATTGATCATTTTTATTTTAAGAACATATTCGAGGGGAGGGGTAAGACTTTATTTTTGTGCTGTTTAGAAATCTGAAAGGGTACTACAGCAGCAATTAAGAGGCAATAGATCGTCGGGGTATTAATTCTTGAATATTAATTAGCTGGACCTCCAAAATTTTTCACGACGAACATGTACTTAAGATGATCAATTTCTTTGAAACTGTTATGTCCGTTGATTCATCGATCAAAGTGTATGGGCTGTCAAAGCTCCACTGGTCACATCTTAAAACGTCTCGAGGACTCCGTATGCTGTACGAAATGTTGGCTCCAGTTGATAAAATAATGATCTAGATCTCCACAGCCAAAAAAAAACAGAACTGAATCTCAATTTTCCGTAAAAGAGCGTCATTTATTTTAACAACACTTAAAAGAGTAAACAAATATAAGCGATCGATACACATTTCATCGTCATTACTGGCGGCAGATTAAAGTGTTGCTGATTGTCTCGCCTAAAAAAGAAACTCAGATCATGTCACGCAACACGTGGGAATTCAAAACTTAACTCCTCAAGCTGGACATAATGATTGACAAAATGAAATCATTCGACTACAAAAATCCGAAAATAGCAGCTTACCTTGAAATTTAAGGAACTCTAACATTTCTCCGTAGTGAGAAATGGGAATGTTCAATTTCCTTGTGAAATACGCCGTTTGCATGTTTTTCCTGGCATTTGTAATTTGCATGAACATTCACCTTTTTTTCTGCGTCTAATTCGACCCTTTGTTCCATATTCTATGCGTCCAAAAAGAAAACGAGTGCGTCCCAGGATGCAATGACGCACTCTGGATACATCTCTGACCTACAATGTACATGTATATTTGTTAAATACTCTTGTGTTCCTAAATTAAATGGCAAGTGTTGTTAAAATTTATACATAAATGGCTAACCCTAATCTTGAACGGCGTAGCCACACAGCTATTGAAAGCTCCACTGTAACTGTGTTAAAATGGGTGCATAAACTTAAATACTGTTTACTGGTGCTATCTGAATGGGTGCTTAGACTTAAATGCAAGAAATACAAGGCAGGTCAGATGGCGAGGGACATCGAACGAAGGAGGTATTTCGCGAAATTAATATTATATAGCTCCGTGGTTACGGAGAGTGTGAGAAATGGTTTGATGAGTGAGTTGTTGTATGCAGATGACTTGGTTTTGATGAGTGAGACGATGGAGGGACTGAGAGAGAAGGTCTGGACATGGAAGGAGGCATTCGAGACCAAGGGACTGAAGGTGAACCTTGGGAAGAAAAAAGTGGTAGTGAATTGGGCAGAAGGTGAAGTGTCTGTGAGTAAGATAGATCCATGTGGTATCTGTGGGAAGAGAGTAATGGCAAATTCAGTGTTGTGTGTGAAATGTGGGAAATGGATCCACAGAAGATGCGCGAAAGTAAAGAGGGTGACCTCAAGGTTGGGGGAGATTTTGTGTGTGGAAGATGCAAGAAGCAAGCTGATGGATTAGTGGAACCGGTGGAGGAGTTGTGTCAAGAGGTGGAAACGGTGAGAGGTTTCTGTTATTTGGGGGATAGGGTGAATGCAAGTGGTGGCTGTGAGGCAGCTGTGACAGCAAGAGCAGGGAATGTGGAGAGTTGCTGAACTCAAAAAGGTTCTCGCTGAAGGTGAAAGGAATGGTTTATCGGAGTTGTGTAAGAGTGGCGATGTTATATGGGAGTGAGACATGGTGTCTGAGGGAAAACGAGATAGCAATTTTGAGAAGGACTGAGAGAGCAATGGTGAGAGCAATGTGTGGTCAAAACTGATGGAGAAAAAGAAGACAGAGGACCTGATGGAGTTGTTGGGATTGAAGGAAACAGTGGTTCAGATGGCAAAGGCAAATGGAGTGAGATGGGTACGGGCATGTGTTGAGGAGGGATGATGGGCATGTTCTGAGAAAAGCGTTGGAGTTAGAAGTGAAGGGCAAGAGGAAGCGAGGATGATCAAAGAAGATGTGGAAGATGCAAGTGGAGTAGGAGAGCAAGAGGGTTGGTTTGGAGAAAAAGGACGCCACGAATCGAGCGAGATGGAGAGTGGGGAGTTAGAAAGATTGCTGACAAAGTGGGGTAAATTCGGCCACCCCCGTTTACGGGGATAAACCTGGATCAAAAATTGGATTGATGATGATGATGAACTGTATATAATAGAATTAAAGATAAGGTAAGACTTTCTGAGTGTTATTGAACCTGTAATAATCATTCTAAGAATACTCCCATATGAATTATTATCAAAATAATATACATGTAGGTTGGTGTGCGGGTCCCATATGAATAGAACCTGTAATAATCATTCTAAGAAGACTCCCTGTGAATAGCAAATATAGGTCGGTATACGGATCCCGTACGAATAGCCACTGCCTAAAATAAATGATGCTCTTTTACGGAAATTGAGATTCAGTTCTGGTTTTGGCTGTGGAGGTCTAGATCATTTTTCAATTGGAGCCAACAGTTCCTACAGCGTACAAATTCCTAGAGACCTTTTTTTCAGGCTTTGACAGCCCATACATCTCAATTTTGATTGATGGATCAACAGGCATAACAGTTTACAAGAAAATTAATTGATCATTTTTATTAAGTACATATTCAAAAGGAGGAACAAGACTTAATTTTTGTGTAATTAAGAAATCTGAAAGGGTACTGCAGAAGCAATTAAGAGACAATAGATCAAATATAAATTTTACAATACAATACTAATTATTAATTAGCTGGACCCCCAATTTTTCAAGAAGGGGTCCAGAGGACCCCCAAATTTCAAAATCTCTTTGTGTGAATGTACATGAACCTTCTAACCATGTCTTAATGTCAACTGAGTGGTAATGTAAACCTTACTGTACAGTACTTTCGTGGTGCTTGGAGTGGTGACTTGGAATGAGTGACCCCTGAAAATATGGAGTGTAATTCTTGTGGAAGATAGCAAGACCGTTTTTCCAATCAATGATCAAAGCAAAGTTGCAAATTGATAATAACAATCGAGGGCATTTTTTCGTCAACAAGATATTAAATCGAAAGCTCAGTGATTTTAAAACTTTTAACCAGAGAACGTTTTTAACTCTTCAATTATGCCCCCTGGTTACTCTTCGATTTTTAAAGATATTAAATCTGTTATCTAATTAGCAACTAGACCCATAGCCCTTGCGGGCAAAGGGTCTAATTGTTTTGGTATCACCTAACTACAGTGTTGTCAGACAGCAAGGGCAATAATAAAGTCAGCAAATGCAAGTTGAAGAAATATTTGTTTGGGAATAAAACGAAAGAAAGGGCGTCTCACTTTTCGCTACTCAAGGACTATTGGTAGTCCTCAAGTAGCATAGCTAATTAAAATGCAGGATTTGCGTTAGTCCACTAGTTGGGTGATACTAAAGAGCATTATACATGTACAATAATATCTTTGCATAGCAAAATCCAAAGAATTGATATCAAGTTGCAGGAATTTTTGACAAGAAAAATTCAAATATTAATATTAAAAGGTGTGATAGGTCTGATAAACAAGGTGAGAGAAAAACTTGAAAAACCTATGCTGACCACTGACAGCCATACATTAAGAGAAACTGAGACTTCTTCCCTTTGATGGACTCTTGTAAAGCAAGTCAAATAATAATTCTCACTGACACCAGCTGATTAATAGCCTTCTTCTTGTATTTTTCTTTTCTCTCTTTGAGTGATTCATTTTTCTGGTAATGGTGCTGATACATGTATTTTTGGTACCACATGATGGCAGGTGTTGCCAATAATCACTGAAAGTTTGGATTGACCACCATCTCTTTGCATGGTCTCCTTCTGACATGAGATGCTAGAGATGGATTGTTATTAAATGTACATTTTTTCACTGTGAATCAACTAAAAGCAAATCGAAGGCAGTATCTGCCTAGTCTTAGGCAAATAGTTTTGGTACTGTACCAATCCTGCTTCTGGTCTTTATAGTACTGGTAAGACATGCGGTTATTCAAGTCTCCATCCATTTTGGACTTTCAATTGGGTGACTTAAAGACAGATTCCCTTTTTTCTGGTGCCGTACGTGGATGTTACCGGTACCTGTTAGTTGCTGGAAATGAAAGAAATAAGTTATCAATGGCAAGACATGGTGGATTTTCTATTAAAATTTAGATTGGATCAATCACTTATCATTGTCTTGTAATTTTTAGGGCAATGTCATCAAAATTTGAAAGTCCAAATATTTTTTTGCTTCCTTCATTTCATCATGGTTTGTCTTATTGATAACTGATTTTTTTAGTTTTCCAGCATCAGCAACTTCAGCTCAGATCTTAAAATGGCAGAATATGATAAAAGGGACACCAGATTACGAGAAAATCGAAAGGAGTCCCCTGACAGATCTGGAAAACATAGTGATTCAACTACGGATACCAACAGAAATGACCCCCGCTCTATTCGTTGCCGTGTTTTCATTGGCAATCTTCCAACCGAGATGAAGAGCAAGGAACTTGAGGAGACGTTTTCTCAGTACGGCCGGGTATCTGGTGTTTCGGTCCACAATAACTTTGGATTTGTTCAGTTTGAAGATGAAAAATCTGCAGATGCTTCAGTTGCAAAGGAAAATGGCAAAGTTTACTATGGGAAACGAGTGGGTGAGTGGCTCACTGTCTCAAGAGCTGACTTCCCACTATAAAGATCAAGATAATTTTTGTGGTCTTCTGGCGTTAACTGGAGGTTTATCTCAAAGATAAACAGCTTTTACTTTCTTCCTTTTATTTGTGCAGGCCACTGGTCAGCAACAGTGAGTCACAAAGAAGTTCATTGTATGAACGGTTTTGCTTCTTATTCTAGACTATGTGATATTTTGTCTTTTTTTGTGAGAATCTCATCTCTACCTACAGCAGTACAGCTGTAGTGCTATGCCCAATAGTAACTCTATGTAACAGGATAATGTTAACCATGTCTTGTTTAATCAGATGCCACTTCTTCAATCCACTATTTGAACTTAATGTCGTCAAGTAATTCAGTGTTTCGTATTCTCATTTTCTTACAGATGTCAATTTAGCCGGAGAAAGGAGAAAGGTAAAAATGGATGAGAGACCTCGTGAAAGAGATGGCAGGCCACCTTTTCCATTTAACAGGAGAGAAAGAGATTTTGACCGTGATGGAAGACCCTTCAGAAAATCACCACCACGTGAAAGACCCAGGTTTGAGGATTATGATCGCTTTCCATCTCGCTTTGAGCCACCCTTTGACCGCCGTGGCCGTTCCCCATCGCCTCCTCGTAGAATGGATGACCGTCCTGGATATGGGAGGCACGATGACTACTACATGAGGGACCGCTACAGAGATGAGCCTCCTCATCACAGGGAGCCATATTCAAGACACCCTTTTGATCACAGAGGAGAACCATTTGACAGGGAAAGGAGGGAGCCTTACGATTCTCCCAGAGGTGCCTACCCTGATAGAAGAGATGAGCACTACGACCGGTATGATTCGTACAACCGTGATTACCCCAGGCCTGATGATTATCCAGGCCCTGCAAAGAGACCAAGAGTGGATTACAGTGATCGTCCAGATGACATGTACATGTACAATAGCGGCAAAACTATTGAGGCTCCAACTGATTGTGTGATTGTTGTGATGAACAAGCAGCAGAGGTATGCAGTTTGCATGTTGAAGGCTTAGAAAGGGCAGAAATCCTATTCTTGCAGCTGCTCTAGAATTCACGGGGAATGAAGGGTGATGTGGAGAGATCTTTCAAGAGACACTTGTATTTGTTTTCCCCACATCAGTCGTCATGGCAAGTCCATTCTAGTCCAACTGTGAGAAAATGAACAAGTCGTGCTACTTCCCTGAAACTTCTGTACTGATAATGTTTAATCATAAGACAGCTGTACTTAGAAGACTCTTAATTTCTTCCCACAACATGAACTATGTCATTTCGTTGCTTTAGGTCAATTTATTGTTCTGAATTTAACAACAACATTATTAATTTTTACATTAATTCCTAGGTTTTTGCACACAATTTTGCTGTTGCTGGTCGAATATCTGTGACCTTTAACTTTCGCAGGTGTGCAAAATTAACTTGGGAGTTTTTTTTAGCAGCTGTGGAAACAATATCCACATTTGTCAGTCATCTCTCAAACATTTCTGTCGGTTGTTTTATTGTTTGGTGTCTTAAATGTCACTGTGTAACATATTTTATAGTATGTGTTGTAAGGGTGGTGCATGTACCGTAATTTCCGGACGATTACCCGCACGGCAGATTACCCGCAGCGGTCTATTTTTGTCACAAGGGGAAAAAACGTTCAACAGATTACCCGCACTGGCCTATTACCCGCACCCCAAAACCGAAAAAATCTTGCTACTGTATTTCCGGGACAAGAACTCGCAAACTTGGAGCGATGAATATTCCATGTTGTTGTTTACAAAGCAGAAGATCGATAGCATTTTCTGCTAAGAATTGGCTTTTAATAATGCAGCCTTAAACACTCTCCATAATCATTTCTGGTTTGTCTTGTTAAAACGACCTAAATATCCAATGTATTAACGCTAAGACTCGATAGAATACGAGTTGAAGGCCAACATCTTTACAATTGATCATTGAGCGCCATTTTGATAGGTTGAGAGGAAGTGGGGGCGAGTGTTAAAAATACCTGATGGGGTGGTGGTTAGGCATACCCAGGGGCAAAAGACCGGGCCTATATAAGAAGTCGCTTAAAACGGGAAAATGCTCTATTACTCAAGCCAGGGGTAGCTAGGAACATTTCACTGATGTGCTGAACAATCCAGCAAATTTTTCACTGTAGTTAGTGTTTTGTTTACACATGTGCCGACAATCACGTTCTAAATAATTATGCGGTGCCGTGAAATATGTCGGCATCTTGTTTTGTAGCTTTGAGCGTGCTTTCACAAAAAATGCTTTCAATCTTTCATATACAAAATTGAAAGGAGTGCAGGTGAGAAATGCTTTTAAATTAAGCGAAGGAAAAAGCAGTGAAATACAGTAATCACTTAAACACTATTGATTTGTTTTTCATTCAATTTGCATCGGCTTTCATTGAGGGCTTTTAGAACACTAGAATAAAACATCACACAAATCTTGAATAGGAAGCGTTTTCAGATTGAACTACGGTAACAAACAAGCTTGGCAACACACAAGTTTTAAGGAAGCATCAGTTTAATTAATTAGTAAAGGTTTGAAATTATTTAAACAAGATCGTAAAAGATTTGTTTTGAACGGAAAAATTTGTGGCATCACAAAATAAACACATTCGCATCTTGTTACTTTTTCAGCACTGAATTGTGTCTCACGATAAACTCTTTCTTAAAATTGAAAAGGATGTGTTAAAGTGAGAAATTCGTTCTCATTTACTTTTAATTCGGTGACAAGTTGTGACATGGTCGAAGGGAAAGACTATTGTTTTTCATTCAATTTGCTTCGGCTTTCATCAAGCGGTTTTACAAAGACTACGGCAAATAAAGCGTCATTTTAAAGAAGTGTTGGTTTAATTATCCTCATTTTAACTTGTTTCAATCTGTCAAATTCTTACCTGAGATTTAAAAATTATCGCATTACCCGCACCTTCCTATTACCCGCAGCAACCGCGGTTTACTGAAAAATTAACGCATTACCCGTGGGTAATCGGCCGGAAATTACGGTAGTTGAAGTACTGAACCAAAATGTATGGACCAAGAGTGAATTACATGTAGGAATAATTTAGCAACAAGTCAGATACACTTTAGTTTCACTTTTCGTACTTATTATTTCCGGTTTTGCCTGCGTAGTAAGGCATGGAGGGTGGGAATAATCGATGCTTAGATGTTCCAGACACAGTTTGGAGGGAAAGTCTGATTTTTCAAGCTTGAATTGACAGTATTGTATTTTGTACAGTTAACAGTTCATGTTTCCCTTGTTTTAACCTCTGTTTGGAAGTCTCAGGTCATGTATCATTTTCATGTGTGAATACTTGGCCTGAGCAGTTTTTGTAATGGTAGCATTACCCCTCTGAAAGAATACTTTGCCATTTTACAAACAGAGGATATGCAGAAATGGTGGAAAGACGGCTGAAGTCTGTGGGATTAGTAGTAGAGCTGCATTTCCATGGATCCCAGCCAATATCAGAGCTGCTGGATGATGTTGCACGTCGTGGTGTATTGTATGCAGTGGTCATAACCAGTCAGCATGAGATTCACCGCTCAGTCACTGTCAACATTCTACATGGAACTCCACAAGGTAAAGATCAAAATCTCCTTGCAAGGATAAAGACGCATACTGGTAAGAGGTATATAGGGGGCACAGGCTTTTAGAACACAGGTGCATTTGTGTGTCCAGTTGCATATTATTATTTTTTATCAGCAATTTTAATTCGCAAGAGCAACATCACGGTAGCTTCCTGTCATCTTCATCCACTTCCATTGCGTGGAGTATGATCCCTGGCAGTAAAGCTTCCTGTAAGCTATCCAATTTTCCTGAGAGCAACAACTTAACTATACTTGCACAAGGTAAACATTAATGCATGACTTGACTTTGCCAGTGTCCCTTTTCTGCAAAGCAAGTAACAGGTTGGGTCACTTTCTGTCATAAGCGTGCTCAACAAGACAGTGTGGTATGCTTGTGGGCAACAGAATTACTGTAAAAACTTGTGTATAAGCTGCATCTTTTTGCTGAAATGTTGGGCTCAAAATCATGGGTGCGGCTTATATACGAGACCATTGCTTTCAGAGGGAGTAAACTGGCTGGTATGGGGTCACAAATCACACTTAAAACCTTCAGTAAAGAAAGATTAAACATATTCTTCGACCGATGACTTCAATACTGATCTCTCCACTGCTTGCGAGAAAATACCATGCTATTCGGGAGAACTTACTTGTATGAGGCATGTGGCCGACTCTTTTGTTGCCCTTCATTACTTGCGTGGCATGTTTGTCCATGGGTTGTTAAACTCTCGTTAGCGACACGTTTTTCTTCGATCAAGGGCTTTCATATGTGTCGTATGCTTGTGGGCAACAGAATTACCGTAAAAACTTGTGTATAAGCCGCATGCTTTTGCTTAAATATTGGGCTCAAAATCATGGGTGCAGCTTATAAACAAGACCATTGCTTTCAGAGGGAGTAAACTACATGTACCTAAGCTAAACTAAGCGATCATTTTGTATCGTTTCCTGCACTTCATTTTTCGCTCAAATTTCATCGGTTTTATTTCAACTCTGGGCTTTAACAATGAAGACAAGTGTTGTCAGTCCCAAGAATTTGGGAAGTCAATTAAAGATAGCTTTTAAAAGATATTTTAAGAGTTGATTAACTTCATATTAAGGTTGCTGCAAATACACAGCATTACATTTCCACAAAATTGAATTTATCACGTACAAACAAACAAACAAACAAACAAACAAACAAACAAACAACTTTTTTGCCAGAGTGCTTTTTTCAAAATCATGCTTGAAATTTGGAGGTGTGGCTTGTACACCAGTTTTTACGGTATATTTTATTTGCATGTTGCATGTATGTTATAAAAAAAACCTACTTTGCTAGGAAAATTTTTCCCCACCACTGCCTTTGTTGTTTTAATTATGGATTAATGTTTTTCCTCAGTTTTATTACAGTACAGTACTTCTTTAGTGTAGAGTGTTGCGCATAATTTGATGGCCCCTTCAAAAAGACCTTTCTGTGGATTGAAGCAATAATCTGGGATGAAGCTCTTGTTTCATCTCACCTTTTAAAACCATTCCTAGTGGGATGGGGGTAACCCTCACCACTCCCCCCTCCTCCCCAAGAAAAACACCAAGAAGGAAAGATAAACTGCCTACATCTGTTTTTGCAACCTAATGACTTTCTTTGGAGTGCACTATCAAAAAGTTGGGCCTTTGTACGTGCAGAGTACTTTGATTAAACAGAGTGCATTGATTAAACAAATGTAACATGAAATGGTTGCAGCATCAAACCTTTGATTGATTCATTCTTCATGTATTCATTAAAATGTTCTGTTCTTCACAGCCCTTTTAGCCATACAGTTCAGACAACAATTTCACAAAAATGCCTTGTATTGGTGTGTGATGCCTCTTGTCTATGCGATTGTTTTTGCTTCTACCTACAGAAACTGTTTGGCTCTTATCACAATTGAGCACTTCATTTTTGCAACATGTATGATATTCATTACAATGTACCATAAGCGCTTTAAATTCAAAAGTGCTGGCTATTTAATATTGTCCAACTTACAATACATTCAGACGAGTTATATTTTATGACTGCTTCTCATCCATGTTACCATATTAAGAGTAGGAAATGGTGCAGTATGCAAGTACGTTAAAATAATGTCCAGTGAAATCATGCTGCTCGTGTACAGGCCTAATGTACAAAAAACAGGTTTGTCAGCTATACGGTGTTGTGTATAGTGCTTTGGTTTGAACCTTTTTACAACCTTTTTAAATATACTTTAAGTTGTATCCGTTATATTGTTGCTGTAAATAGAACTATGTTGATATTGTAATCCTCATTACTTCTAGGGCCAAAGCTGGCTTCACTTTCAAAAATGTTAGTACTACATCAGACAATTAATTTTAATGGGTACCGGTTCGCCAGTTAATTACTGTAAGTCATGGGGACTGCATGTACAGCATGAAACATTCAGAGAGATCATCATGGTGTTGTCAGTTCTTGTAAATGTGGTGAAACATTTAAATCGAAACCCAAGGAGAAAAAATATTATATAGCATGTCCTTCCAAGCTGGTAGCATTCTCAGTTTTCATCCCATTTGCAGTAATCCACAGTAATGAGAAACCTCTTGTAGTTAATAATGTTGAATACACTTTGTACTTTGATGTCAGTACTCAGCAGTGGAGATGTGGTATGCATACATGTAGTGTATCAGATTTTCGTTGGCAGTGAAAAATGCTTGTCACATGGCAGCAATTATGTGACGAGCAGTGTCACTGTAGATTAGAATGGTATGTTATCAAATGTTGCTGTAAAACATTTTTCTGCTCTCTCTTTGTGTGGGCAAAATTACTGTTGTCTGTTTGTCAGTCTGATAGAAACAATTGACCATGAACGTGTATATTTATGAGGTGGTGTGGGTAATTTTTATGCAATATGTAATTTATTCAGTACACACTATAACACTTCACACACAAAAGTTGTCTGTTACAAATCCTGGTTGTAAAGATTGTGTTGTCTTTTTGTTGTTTGTAAATGTTGTGTATGAATGATGATGTAACTATAGCAACAGTAATATTTTCACGTGTGAAGAGCTTCATGTGTGAAGATATCATGTTTTCACACGAAAGCTCACATGGAATTTCATTGATATTTATATAATAAGAGTTAAATCTTTTTCTTGACCAAATCAGGTCGGTTAAGCATGTGCTTCACAGGAAAATTTCCAAGAAGAGGGTTAAGCTGTCTTCCAAGCCATGGGCAAATAAGGAAATCTTGGTTAAAATAAACTGTACATAAAATAAGATTGTTGTCAACGATTTAGAAGGAAGGTAAATCTAAATAGTTTAATTTATTTTTCTCTTAAGATATCTAAGCATAATAATAAATGAAAAGTCATGGTTTGGTATCAGGTCAGTTTTAAGTCCTGGTAAATGAAAAATGGTTACATTAACCTTCCCTGTTGATAACCCCAAAGACATTGCTAATTTAGTCTTTTCTTGTAATGTTGGTGGTCTGCTTGAGCGAAAAACCCCAAAGGGATGCACACCCCCTCGTTCTAGGGGTAACTGGCCAAGATCACTTCACATGAAATCTGGCTCATACAGTCTACCCGTCGCTATTTTAAAAATTATCAGGGATTATACATGTATATCCGAACCTTTGGCATTTTTGGTGTGACTCTTTTGCCAGTAATAAATTCCCAAGCAAGAATTTACCCAATCTTTAAGAAAGACAAAGACAACTGCATTTGTATGTAGTGTACATTTGGATTATCATCGCCTCCATAGATTATTTGAAGATTCCACTCCCACTTTAGTTGAGCATTCAGGAAAAAATGTTCCACCATGCATGCTCTTATCTTTATACCTAAAGCAATCCATAAATTCCTTGATGATAAATTTGGTTGTGGTAAAGTTATTGAGTATACCACAAGGTACTGTGAACCGTGGAAATCTGTTTGGTAACCTGTGGTGTTCTATAAGGTTCCATTTTTGGACCTTTTTTGATTTTATTTTTTTATGTAGATGATCTGTTAAACTCCTCGGCATACTGACTTTCCATTTACACATGTAGTTTCTTTGCCTTTCCAGCAAGACTTAATCACCTCGAAGTAACCCTAAATCAGGAACGTAACTCTAAATGGTTGAAATGTTACTGCTTAGCACTTGTATCTCAAATATAATTTTACTCTTTTTCACACGAACAAACTAAAGCCTAATCAGTCTTTCAGACATAAAGTTGATGGGGAATGTATCAAACAAATTGAGTCTGCTAAATACTTAAATTTTACACAAAGAAACGTGGAAAAAATCAAGTTCATGAACTCTGTCAAAACTGTGAGACTGTGGGCATCTTATCAGAAGTCAGATATTTTATCAATTGCGATATTCTTGTCACACCTGTAACTACTCTTATTTTTCCTTTTGTTTATGATGTCAGTCTCTGGGACTTTACATTTTCTCAGTCTCTCGCACCGTTATTTGTCATGCTGTTATCCAAGAAAGGAATAATTCTTCCCCTAATGTAGTTTCAAGTCTCTCAACCTACTTAATTAACCTTGAACATGTCATAAGATTATAGGTACTCTCTAATGTTTACTGGTAGCCACACAGACTGTTACCTCCATATTTTAAGAATATTTTAAATTCGCCTCTTCTTTGCATCCCTATTTTACAAGCCGGTCATCTGAGGCCAATTTTGACTAATATCACTTTGGTCAATACTGCCCAATATGGACTACACTCGTAAAATGTACTAGCTTTTGCCTTTTAAACCGTATCCCCTAACTCTTTTACTAATTCAAATTCTCTTTTGTTTTACCCATTTAACACCTTTAAGAACGTCATGCTGAATTGTTATACTCTTTTAGCATCGTGCTTAGTGCAATGAGAAGTACTTTTTATCGTAAAGATTGATTTAGTATTGATTTTACGTTAAAGTTGTATTTGATTGGAATCCACTAGACTAGCTTCTTCTTGGATAGAGCCAACCCACTCCCTATCTGAGTATTAGATACATTATACAGTGTGAAAATTATCTTGTCTCCTAATTCTAATTTTTAATGTGTATCATTTTAGTCCAATAAATTTTCTGTCTGTGTGAGGGGGGCTGAAAGGGATGGAATTGTTACTTATTTTGCGGCCATTTTCTCTTTAATAGCCATTTCATATTTGCAACACAATTCAAAATGACCTTGTCAATGCAGCAGTCGATTGGATGGGGGCGCTCTCGAGGTCTGGTTCCACCTTAGCATTGATGCAATGATGCTTAAAGCTGTTCATAATTCGTCCCGCTTAGAATTTCCCTCCATCCGTAATCTTGGCATACAGCTGTCTTGCATATAGGTTATGCATTTCCCATAGTAATGCATACAAATCCTATTATTATATTCCCTTATGGAATAGCGTTTCTTTATCTGCTCATGTTAAGTGTCTACTGCTGATTTCCAAAAGAATGCGTTATACCGTAGGACAGTATTGTGTTGTGGCTGCAAATGTTATGTATCTAGTCGCATGTGTATTTAGCCTGGGTTTTAATTCAGTCTCTTGTGGCGCTGACTCCTTAACAGCTTGTATAATCTTGTTAATGCCAGAATTATCAAATATTTCTTTGTGTTTGTCCTTCTCCGAAGTTACTTGCAGCTATTCATTTTTGTGCCATTTCCTAAGCAAAAATCTTGACCAGTTTTGCCTCCTATCAATTATACCACTACAAACTCGCGACACTCTGTAATGTAACATGGTATTATATTGCATCAGTCCCTAAGTGCGGCAAAGTGGCTAGGGTGTGAAACGTGTGAAGTCGGTCATTTTAAATCACACTTTGCAGACCACTGTTTCAAGAACGACAAATTTCAAGAACGACAAAACAGTGTTCCATCCTTTTATTGATTTTTTTGCGTCATTGCAGCAGGAAATAGTTTGTTTTGTTGGAAAGATTCCTTGATGGTCCTTAAGAT
Organism: Montipora capitata; assembly: GCA_949126865.1. Lineage (NCBI taxonomy): Eukaryota > Metazoa > Cnidaria > Anthozoa > Scleractinia > Acroporidae > Montipora > Montipora capitata. Next base: position 44,988,936 of record OX421447.1, on the reverse strand, counting down.
CCGATGAATTGCTGTTAAAATTCACTCTCCTCTTCCAAAATACGGAGCGGCTAGTTGAAACAACTTTGCGTTTGTAACACTGCATTCTGTAATAGGCTTTGTCAGGAGCAAAACTGCCCATGTCTTGTGGATTGCTTGTTTTTCTGCATACATGTTAGCCCATTTATTCGCATAACAGCTAACTATTGGCCGCTTTTATGCTAGAGACGTTAAGGTCGTCAAGACGCATTTAACGTCTGAGACGTTAAAGCCGTCTGGTATAAAAACGGGACGCATAAAAGTAGACGACCTAACAGAAAAGAAAAAAACTTTTTTCTGAAAAAGACTGGGTTCTATCCTCTGAAGACACCGGAGACTAGGAAACTCTGCGCTAAGTAAACTTGAAGCGCGCTAGTATTCGAACAAAATAAACATGGTGGAATTACAATTTCTTAAGTCCATTTACTCGACGTCGCCAAGAAAGGCAAGATATGGAAATACAAATGTTTTTAAAGAAGAAAAATCAATCGAGAAAGCGGCTTTTGCAAGATATGGACGAAGAACTAGATGTGGCTCAGGCACTTGGCTTGTGTGCCGTAGCTATGAAGAGACCAAGGAAAGGACGAAGCGTGGATGAAGAAAGGAGTTCCTCGTTCCTCGCGACTCCTTCAAATTCTTCTTGGCCACCATGTTGTTTAAGCGCTAAGCCTCGATTTCAGGATTAAACGCTAACTCGTGCCAGTCGTCTGTGGATGAGTAAGGGCTAAATGCGTCCCAGTAAGGGCGTCCAGTTTTTATACTAGACGCATTTAACGTCTGAGACGTTAAAGTCGTCTGTTAAATGCGTCTAAACGACGCACTTAACAGAAGACGTTAAAGCTGTCAGACGTTAAATGCGTCTGTCTTATTTACCGCTTTGATATTAGACGTTAAAGTCGTCTCAAGACGACTTTAACGTCTCAGACGACTTTAACGTCTCTAGCATAAAAACGGCCATTAATTGCCGCGTTAGTGGTTGAACATTTGATTATTATAATTGCAATAGACCTTGAAGGCGTGTGTTTGCAAACGCCGAAGTAACAAGTTCCGTTACATATAAATGAAATCGTAAAATTGTTAATGGTAACGAAGTTGCCAGGCTTAAAGTGGTTTTTACTGTAAATTTCCTGCTGTGTTTGGCACGATTTCTTTAAAGGATACAGTAAGGTAGCAAAATGGATGAAGGAAGACTGGTTGCCTAACCCCTCCCCTACTGTGACAACCATCCTCACAACAACACTCTTTCATGGTATAGTCATCCACGCACCACTCACGGTGCTTTTGAAGGGGAGGAAAGAAGGGGCGTGTGTGTGTGTGGGGGAAGGGGGGAGGTAGAAACAAACAAACATTCAACCGAATGTGTGTAAGTAGACGAGATTGTAGAATCTATTCTTTTAATGTAAAAATAGTTGTAAAAGTGGATTATTGATGCAACTACTTGGCACTCTTCAAAAGGGCATTGTGAGCAACAACTACGTCAAGATGGGTGAAAGATGACTGATTAGAAAGTTCAGGGTCTGCCATTGTAACGAACTTCCTCAATACAGTAACACACATGGTTGGCAGAAAATACCCGCTTCCCTTTCATCCACACACTTGTCACACAGAATTAGCAGGGAAAGGGAGAAGGGGCATGGCAACGAAAAAAAAAAACGTAAAACAATCCCAGGAAAACGTCCAAAAATTGTGAAAGCTCTGCTGCGTTAAAAACGATGTTTCCAAAAACAGAACTTACCTTAATGAATTTCAGTCTTCTTTCTCGTTAATTTACTTTAAATGCTTGAAAGTTATGTGTATGTTACGAATTGCTGTTACCGCGTTTTCAAGGGTAACTTTTGAATTTGGAAGTGACGTCTCTCAGTGCTAGCGAGGTAGCCACTCTAAGCGATCACTTGGTGAAGCGAATTGTTTGGTATTGTTCTTTTCCTCAAATTTAGACGTCCATCAGACTTAAAATTTCTTGCGGTAAAATTTCGATGTCAGTGAATGCAAATAAATTGATTACATACCAATTGCCTCTGGTTCATTGTTTAAAGCAAAAGTTGATTGCAGGTACATTGGAACTGGAAAAAGGTATCCAGAGGATTATGACAAAAAATCTGAATTCTGCTGCCATTTTCTTGATTTTTGTGAATCTCGAATTGGCTTTTGTTTTGGATTTTCAAAATTTACTCAATGTACCCCAAACGTGATAAAAGGTTCAAAACTCGAGGAATTTGTTTATTGCTGCTTTAATTCCTATTCATTTTGGAATGTGACGTTAACTTGCCCTACTGTCATTTTTCACCTCTTGTTTCATGTCCAAAACCATTTTATTTTCCTCACAGAGCATAGAAACATGCCTCTCGATGATGCTATGAGACTTGTTGGACAAAATTTTGATCAATATATGCAAGATCTACGAGAAAGAGCGAAGTCTAGCGGTACCCAAGATCTCGACAAGACAAGAACGGCAGCAGCCCCCCCAAAGACTGAAGGGAACTCTGATATAACGTCACTTTTGAGCAAGGCAGCAACCGGTGCAGATCTTTCAGCAGATCAGTTGACAAAGCTAATAGACAACTTGTCCAAACGCCAGCAAGAGATTTTAGGAAGTCCTGCAACGACAGCCACTAATGGCAAAGGAGGTAATTGCGTTACACGTTTTCTTTTTCGTGCGTTGTCGACACGTATTCGGTAAGATCCCGAGTTACAGCCTGTGGAGCATCACTGCCTTCATGAAGTGTCTTTATTGCAAATGTGAAGTGCGCGTTCGTATGTTTGCGTTCCGCTAGAAATCGATGCGTGATCATCACACTTGACAGTAATGTGGTCATGTTTAAGTTTGGTAATGGAAAAAATTTGATGGAAAGGAAATTAGCTCAAACATTAGCTTCCCTTTGGATTACATTTGAATTTGAACGAAAGGAGAATAAACGAAGGAAACATCTTACATATTAATCGAAATTTAGTGAAAACTGATAAACTGCATTGTAGCACTCACTCATCTATAAAATAATTGAAATATCTGAGTTTATTTCCAAATCTGGTCTTGACCATGTGTTTTGAACACAATTAAATTTATCCTGAAAACGCTTTCATTGACTTAACATTGATGGAATTAAGGTAAACAAAGAAGAAGGAGTGTTAAATGACCTTAAATCGAGGGTTGGCATAATTTCGTCACTTTGTTATTTGTCGTGTGAAGTAAAGGTAATCTCACGAATCGGCAAACCATCACTTAAAGCAATTGTGGGTTACAAGTTATTCTTCGGACACAATTTCTCGTACCATCGATCTAACCAACCAACTTTGAACTCATTTCTTTGTCGTTTCTCCGCAAGGTTAATATTAAAAGGTTAGTATTCTCTGTGGGGTAAATTCTGAAAGTCCCACCATGCATTACTCTCAACTAGAGGTGTTAATTGCTCTTCCAAGATTTTGTGGCCAAGAAATGCCATGTTTGTGGTCAATGGTAAATCCTTAATATTTTCGAAGTCCTTTACCTGCCAACGTTAATCAAAAGAGGCGTTCCATTCTGTGCAAGATGCCATAAAAAGGCGCAATTTAAACCCATAACGTGAAAAGCTCCAGAGCGCACAATTTTTAAACGAAACATCAGTTTTGGTGAATGTAAATTCATTTATTCGATTTTGCTGCTGGAGTTCATCATGCAAGAGAACTTAAAATTTTCATGGCATTCAGTTTTTTGTCCTTTTTTAGGTTTGTTGTGGTATTTAAGGTTCATCTTGGTTCCTTTGCACTCCCTTTTTTTACCAGGCGTTACAGCAAGTCAATCAAGCCAGCCAGCTGTGGATCCCCAGTCTATTGCCAAACAACAAGCAGATCTACAAGCCAAAATATTAAGTATTTTGAATCCTGGTGGAAGCGCTTCATCTAGTAGTAGTAGTTCAAACGCTAGCACTCTTCCATCGCAAAAGGCAGTTTTACCTGGGCAGAGTGCAGGTGCTGCCACCGGAGCTGCTCAGGCAGCTGGAAAAACAGGATCATTGAGTACCACTGCAAAACCGATCTTTCCACTCTATCCAGCCCAGCAAAAACTTCCGTCATCTTCTACTAACAATTCAACGTCAACAGCTAGACCCTCGTTGGGAGCCACAGCCTCAAATCCTGTATCTTCCGCGACAGGGAACCAAGTTGGAAAGACATATAAGGCGGCATCGCTCCAGGGAAACACAGCTGCTTCAAGCTCATATGGTGCAGCTTCATCAACAACTTATCTGTCCACCAAGCCTGTAGCTCCAAACACTTACACAGTAGGATCAAACCAAGCTACTCAATCCCACGCTTCTTATGGTGCAAAGCCAACAGCAGTAAATGCCTCCCAAGGCTACTCTGCTGCAACTCAGAAAATTGGTCAGCCTCAACAAGCATCTGTTGGCCAGGCAATTTCAACAGTTGGTGCTCAAAGACCCAGTGTCGCGCCAGCTCAGAGAATGGTAGCACCTACTTCTGGTCCAAGACCGACTTCCAATGTCACATCAGGCCAAGTCAGAACTCCATTAACAACCAAAAGAGGTCTTCTTGGAGCTGCTCCGGTGGGTGTACCGAGGTTAGCCACACCATCTACCGCTGTGAGGACGCCATCAGGTACATCAGGTGTGCGCATGGTTAGCCCTAGAGGCCCATCACCGAGTGGAAGAGGCACGGTAAGGACTGCTTCCCCTGCCAGTATTCAAGGACAAACTACTCCTACTCGTGGTGGAGCAGTCTCAGTTCGTGGTGGAGGCAGTTATATTAGAGGAGGAGTTTCCGTTGGAACTCCAGGTCGAGGCATTACGGCCCCACAATCTGCTGCATCTGGCAGAGGTGAAATTTCTCAGCGTGGTGGTACTGCATCTGTCTCTGTTGCTGCTGCAAGAGGTGCGGCTTCACGTGGTGCGGCTGCACGTGGTACTCCAGCAACCCGTGGTTCCCCAACCACTCGTGGTACTCCATCCGCACGTGGCGCTCCACCTTTGCGCGGTGCTCCCGCCTTGCGTGGTGCCTCTTCGTTGCGTGGTTCTCCTGGACTTCGTGGTGCTCCTGCAGCTCGCGGTGCCTCAGCACCTCGTGGTTTACAAGCTGCTCGTGGTGTGACAGGCACTCGTGGTACCTCAGCAACTAGTGCCCACCTGACTGGTGGTCGTGGTGTATCCGCAACTCAAGGTGCTCCTATACGTGCTATTACACCGGGTGCACGCGGAAGTCGTGGTGCCTTCAGGGGAGCTCCTCTGATGCGTGGAGCTCCTGCATTTCGTGGGGGTCGTGGCAGTTATGGTGGACGTGGTGGTTACTGAACTATGAACGAGTGATCTCTGGACTTGTGTGGTCTCCTTACCAGTTACGACGCAGGCCAACTTTTACCATTTTGTTTTACATTGATGCTTTGCCTTGCGCTTAATCTCCATCAAATCCTGTTTAAACTTTTATCATTGATTTTAAAAGTGCTGCTTCGTTTTTATGAACTTAGTTCAATCTTGTGATTGTCATTTTCCCGAGAATATGAGTCAGATCATTAGTGGTGATGTATTGTAGTATTTCAATGCCAATTTTACCCACTGTTATTAAACATAGATGTTAACGATTCTTTTACAGCTGTCTTGTTTAGTTACTATCGAAAGGAGGCAGCTATAGAAATAACCATTCTGGACACTTCACGTAAAGTAAGAAAAAAAAAGGACATTTAAATGTCCACGGGAGTCCCATAGCGTACCAACGTCACGTAGTTTGCATTAGCTAAGTGATCGCCTACTTCGAAATCTTGCCCTATCCCTGCCCCCCAGTGATTGAAAAAAAGACACTTACAACCTGGTATGCTCAACGTTTCTTTTTCGAGTTTTCCCAAGTCGTCATAATAATCCCTGGCCAAACTTCGTTCGAGATAGTAGATTTGGTCTCTGAGAACTCTGCACTGGAAATATTCAAGATGTACAGACTGAGCAGTTGCTCTTCATGAAGGTTGCTTAATCGCTTAAATGTGTCTCTTAAATTCTGATCTAATGAAATGACAAAGATTGCGAGGATCTCCTAGCATCTTACAGATGGTCATGGTTTTCGGATTTGTAAAAGAATTCGGTTTCTCGTTGTTTTGTTAAGTCATAGTTGTCGATCAAACTAGGCAGTTAAAAATGGGATTCAGCAGTTCATGCACTAGAGAAAGGCTGGCCTTGTGCCCTACAGAGATTTAGGGTGTTCTATGTTTCAAGGAAATGTGTTTTGACTTGACGTTCAGGGAAACAAAACTAAACTCTGCGCGTAAGGCATTAGTCTTACTGAAATTCGAACTAGCAGAGGCCCAAGGTGCAGTTGTTTTTGTCACTTATCTCAAGTTCTTTGTCTCTCCGACGTGTGGTATAATTATTCTGTTACTGACCTTGCAAACGGCATATCGCGCGTCTCTGACAAAAGATCTTAATTAGAATCTCGACATTCTTATCTAAGACGCTACTGGAAGCCTATTCTCTGGTTGCTTTTCCGTTAGGAGAATAGATCCGACGGTTTTGGGTGAAATATGCGGAAGCAAAATTAGTAGTTTGTAAGGTTTTATAAGAAACCCAACAAGCCTCCCTCTGGAATGAGTAGACTCGACATATCCAAAGGGAAAAGGCGTGTTTCTTTTCTCTCTTATTCAAATCCGTTCACTAATCCATGGGTACAATAGCAATTTTCATCTGGGCCCCTCGCGCAAGTTTTCCAATAAACCTTGGTAGAGACAGAGAGGTAAATCAATTGCAGCAAGTAAAAGACGGTATACTTAAAAGCAAAATTAGTCTGTCTACGCTTTTGATATATCTTATTGTTACTTGGTCATCTTTACTTCGTTAATCACCTTTATCTACACACAAAATACACCGAAGAAATGCTACACACGCACACCCACGCGCCTGGAAGTTTCAATTTGACAGGCCCATTGTGAGATAATGCCTTGGAAGAGTAAGGCTGAGTTTCCATTGCTTATCAAGATACTACTCCTTTTATTGTTAAGCACATATAAATTTTTCAGTTGCATGAGGAATCAACCGATGTTCACGTTAATGTTAGTCTCAAGGATATCGTTAACGGTGTTCTAACAAAAAGGTAGGATGGATTGCCCCTAAGTGTTCTGTTTAATGATTTATAGGAAAAATATGTTAGTGGAAGTGGTACAAGAAGAAAGAACTTTGAACAATCAAACTGGCTGGTAACCCGGCGAAGCGAGTTATACTTAGTTGAGTACCCCCTCCTGAGCGGAGTTTCTGGATTATAGTAACTCATTTATTTGCGATGATAAAAATATACGTCTGTGATACTTTGAAGTACTTTCATTTTTTGTAAAGTTATTATGACAATAATAATAATTTGATGATGATACGACGATGATTATGATGATTATCATCATCATTACTTTGTAAATGCATCATGTCAAAAGTACAATCGAGAGCTGACTGTTCTGGGCAATTCTACTTGGAAAAGGCAATAAAATATCACAAGCAGTGTTTGACGCATGGATGTTAGGCAATTCCACACACTGTGCCGATGCGTAACCTGCAGGTACGGGTGACGTGGTAATGGTAATGAATTTATATAGCGCATTTTCTATTTACACAGTCAAATGCGCTTTACAAGCAAGTGATCTATTGGTGAGATCGGACATCAGCATATTCATGCGCTGCTGGCAGCCGCCATGAATTATCGTGGTTATTCATCTGAATTGACGGTAGGAAAGTTTGGGCTGAGCGAGATAGCTAAAAAAGTAAAATGCATCAATATTCATATATATGCTACAAAGTAAATTTAAGGTTAAAAAAACCTTAACTGAAAGAGGCTACCAACTTAATTTGCCCCCGGATTTTAGAGTAGCTTGGTGTAGCAATTATCTCCGAGCAGTTACCCTCCCAACCATGATACCAAACGAGGAGAGACCACAACACCGGGAACTCCATGCGAATAGTGCGTGGGTTCACACGGAGTTAGGAACATTGAAGGATTGTGACGCTCAGGGCCTACGGTTTATCGTCCTTGAGTCTAACCATTTGCAGATGTAATTACAAAAGCAGCCACGTTCTCCTCAGTTGTTTAAAGACCCTGAGTGTTGGTCGGGCCGGAGGCAAACTCACGGCCTCCCGCAAGGCAAGCCCGGTGCTCAATCAACTGAGCCACTGGTGCGCGGTGGCTCAGTTGGCGCATATGTGGTCCCAGCACAGTTGGCTCAGTTGGTTCAGTATCGAATTGCCTTCTATTTAGAAGATGACAGATGACTATAAAGGGCCTTGCCATATCTAGGGAGCTCGAGATGAGTTTTCTTCTGCTTTGCCCTTACCGCTTTGCTCCAAATGGCTTCCGCATCCCGTTTATAGGTTCGTTCGACCAACCGAGAAGCATGTCCGTCGTGACGTGATGCTGTTCCTCTTGGTAAGTTAAGGAATTGTCACATGAGTTCTCAGAGCGGCTCATTTCCTGGGTGATCATTACGCGGGCTTTGAATCTGTTTTTCCGTACTTCCTCGTTTTCTGCACGTAACGGGGACATCCCACAAAGCTTGCGCCTGACTCGAGCTGTACGACCTTCCACGATTTCTTTTGATCGCAAAAAACATCTTCAAAGCTGTATTGTGTTGACAAGTAGTACTTTGCAGCCTTCTTTAGGTCTTTCAACGCCGTGTCTAGATTTCATTACTCTCTCTGATCTCGAAAGTTCCCATCATATCAATGAGAAAATTATCTGTCATTCTATATCACAACCTACTGTCTTGTTATCCCTCCCCAACGTCATATGTCAGTTTTTTTCAGATGATTGTAGGCTCGAAGTAAACCACTTGAATGCGGTGTTCAGGCACGTGATTGGGCTTTGATTATCGCATGCCTTCTAGGTGTTAAACGCTAAACCTTGCGCTGAGGACGATCTCTTGCCGCACACTTACTTATGGGAGAAGACTAAAAACACAACACACCTAGTCCTTTTCACATTCCCCAAACAGGCAACCATCATGAACTGGTATAAATTACTGTTTTTTTCCCCAGGGATGCCGCAGGCAGGCACGGTAACAATTCAGGTCCATTCCTGTATTATTATTTTTTTTCTTTTTGTTTTTTTTTTCTTCGTAGTAGTCTTTCGTTTTCCGCATAACCCGCGGAAATTGAATTAAGCCCCACAAACCGGGGAAGAAGTTGACTAACAGTAGCGATTTAGAAAGGACTTCAGTGGAAGTCGATCATGTCAATGATATTACCAAACCCGAACAACCAAATAAGAAAATAGCCTTCAACGGCCAAATAAAATAAAAAATGAAATAACGTTTAAAAAAGTTAGATATCGTCTTCGTGGGGACTTCGCAGTGGTCTCCCATTCAAGTACTAACCCCATCCGAATGGGCCTAACTTTAGTAGACACTTTAACTTAACTTACATCAAATTTAATGGTATGTGATAGGTCAAGCCAATGACATTCCACAACAAAAAATATATCCATTCCTTCTTGTACAGGAATAAAAAATAGGCACGCATTGCGTACGTGTTGTAGTGCAGTAACACACCGCTTTATTCCATAATTGTCAACTGAGCTGCGTTTTGTTTTCCAGGAGATTCAAGGTTTGTCTTTCCGTAATACGTAGCTCTAATTGTACTCGATGTTGTTTTGGTACCGTATATCAAAGTAGGGCATTGGTAGATATTTAGGTAAATAGCCGAGCCCTGAGAAGACGTGTGGTTATTAGTAAAATACTAAAACCAGAAAGATTGAAGACAATAAAAGGGAATCGAGATACATTGCCTTCAAGGCTGACATGTTGATCATTTTCAAGTTCCCTTGCAACCTCTTTTTCACCACAAGTTTGAGCGCGTGTCTGAGCTTTTGACAGCTTTCCAAGACAAAGTTCACCGAAAATAAGCGCTGTCGGGCGGGGCGGATGGGTGACCTTAAAATATACGACTTGCCGTGTCAGAAAGATAGCACCGCAAATGTTTATTTTAACGCTCAAAGGTGCGAAGTAAGCAACGAACAGATTTTGTTAGCCTGCTTTATACAAAACAAATATCGATGAAAAAGTAAATAAATATTGATACACAGTTTTTAGGAAGAGCAGAAGCAAGTTTTCAGGAAGTGTCGATCGAGAATGAAATATTTTGCCATCAGCAACAACATTTGCGACGTGAAAACAACATAAAATTTGAACCGCAAATATAAAAAATTACATCAGCGAAAAACATTAGGAGATTTTTGCTATGCTCAATTTTTCTATTGTACTTACTTTTGGCTGCATCGCAAGTACATCGCCATTCTCGTTACCAGAGCCTCGGGTCGACCCAAGGCTCTGGGAAACTCAGTGTAACTCTGTGTAGGAGAACATGCGCCGTAGGGTTCTTACAGCCAAGAATTGGCTATTTGAGCCTTACGGCGCCTGCTCACTCCTCGTGCTAACGTGTATGCACCAATTAGAGACGCTTTTGATTGTTATTCACGTAAACCAATGAGAAGACACTTTGCTTCAGGGTTCCCCAGAGCTCTTCTCTCCCTCGGTCAAGAGAAGAGCTCTGGGGTCGAGATTGGTACATCGCAAAATCGAAAGTGTCATCGAATTCAGCGGGCGCCGTGATTAAGTTACCTTGCGTGTTTACTCGCGAAACGAATTGTACCTCTGTGTCAAAATGATGGCAAGGTACCGGCTTTTTGTTTTTGTTCGTTTGTTTTTTTTTTCTTTCAAGTGTTATAACGTTTGATGAAAAATGTGCGAATTCAACACAAAGATCACAATCGCCTAACTCTTGAGGTTGACCATTGTTTCTGCAAAGTCAATAATTTACTCTCCTAGACGAGGTTATTTATCACCAGGTAATTCCATCGTTTTGGAAATGGCAGCTGCTTTATTATTAATCAGTGACACAAATTCTTGCCGATTTTGGCTCTCGTTTTGTTGAAACTTAAGCACGCTTCCAACAGACCTGTTTATTTTAGTGATTTATGTACGCGCTGCAGGCCTATTGACACCACGGTCTTACACTCTTACAACCCGGTGACAGTGTGTTGCACTACCACAAGAACGTGAAAAGAAAATTAGAAAAAAAGCCTTAAACAACTATTTTGTTTTATACACAGAGCAAAGGAAACGAATGAAGCAGCCGATCTCCAGTCAGTATTCCAAAGAAATCTGACCTTTTTTATCCTGACATTCCTCAAAGAGCTTTAGTACAAGTGAATTCTGATAGTATTGCTGTGCTGATTGTTGAGGCCCTATTAGGGGAAGGGGGATTTAAGTATCTCGTATCCCATTAATTGTTGGCCTAAATATCCTGTATCCCGTTAATTCCTGTGGTTTTGTACCTCTGTAATGCCAGTTTGGTTTTTTTAATATCCCGCATCCCGTTACCCCCAAATATCCCTTATTCCTATATGTTTTACCTAAATATCCCGTATCCTGAAAGCCCCTCTCGTTGTTTCCATTTGCAAATTTAGTAGCATAAATTCTAAGAGACAACCTCTTCCTGTCTTTTTAACAAATAACTTCCAGTTAAATTACAGAATTATTTTTCTGGTAATCTCTCCCCATTTTCCTAACTTTACCCGCAGTTGTAGTTCGCTATAACTGGACAGTTTGTGTTACCTGTTTGTGCATTCCAAGGATACGTCCTTATAGGCGGTTTTTTTAGTGGATAATTTTTGCTTTTGCGCTATTGGTCAGACAACTAGATATACATGATCGCTTGAGATAATCGAAAAAGAAAGTGTAAGGGAAATACAACACTCTCAAATTGTCCATGAATAGAAAGATGACCCCCTAGCGTCCACAACCCTCCGGCGAGTACCACGAGGACTGAATGGTTGGGACAAGAATGAATACACCAATTGCGTGAAGTGTGGCGTTCCTCTCACTAGAAAAGAAACCCAAATATTCGTGCACGAAACACGGTTAGAAGCCAAAAGCTAAACGACTGTTTTGTTTATTTCAACACACGCTAACCAATTCTACGATAGTACGACACTGCATACACTATTCACTTGCGCTACTTCACACAAATAGGCATTTTTGTTCATATCCGTTACTTCCATGTGCGAATGTTTACTTCATACGACCGCTTACATACAAACAGAGCAAAGGGTACAAAAAAACACACAAACAGACCTCGCAGGAAACTGGATACTCGAAAGTTTTGAAACGTTAGATACGGTAGTCTAATTGTATTACGGGAAATGAGAGGATGTTCCTGTGCAAGGAACGTATCCCATTTTTTATTGTGAAAAGAGACCTTGTTCTCTTTTAAGTAATCCGTCGTTCATAGACTGCTTTCGCTCTTGCCAACAATACTGCACGTGTTGATGGAGCATTCTTTTGTTTTCAGCTGTAAATTTTCTGTTTAGAAAGCAATATAAGGAGATTGTATGTATGCGGATCTTCAAACGGTGAATAATCACCCTCGGAAATTGCATACTAATAGTTTTCGAAAACAGGTTTTGTTGAACGCCAGAATACGGCTGCAACACAAGAGATCAGTCATTTTTTCCTTTTGTTATCTTAAAAAGAAAATCTATAAAGAAATTTACATTGGAATTCACACGATTTTGCATCAATAGCACAGTTGAAGGGGATTGAATAGACAGTTTCCCAGAATAGAGGGAGTTCATTGCAACAATATTGCTCTTCTCAAATTTCATTTCCTCTTTCGGTAGTTTTGAGATCATAAAAATAGAGGTCGTAGATCCTCCTTGACAATGATGATTCAACTTCTGAATGCTCGACCCCGTTGTAAGATGTTGTTTTCTCTCTTTGAAATATTACTAGCCATGATCATTTTCCATTCGGGTAAAAGGGATGGTACAGACCGTTCGGGTAGAATAGATCTAATACGTTTAGTTGCAGTTCCGTTATATGTGGCAAAAATTCTAGCCAATGCAAGTAAATCTCCGACTTCGCAGAATCCTTTGAATAATACTGAAATGAATAATCTTTGGCTGAATACAGATTTTCCATTCACACAAGTACATACATTACAGTTGTAACAATCTGATCGCGAGAAAGAAGGATTGGAGTAGTTCTAAGGGCAGTTTCAAATACAACAATAAAAATGATTTGCCTTTCGGTTTTGGAGAAGCTAACGCAGTGTGAGTGCCGATCCAACGAGCTTCAACTTTTCTTCGCACTGATCAGACGGCTGTAAGATGAAGTAAAGCAACAGAAAGGAAAGGCAAAAGAATAGCATCGTAAAACAATCGCCGTTTCAGAATTGAGAAAAGAAACATCTTTCACATCCTTCCTTTAGGATTGGATTTGGTTTTCCTATGCATTCCAAGAGTGAAAACTATAGCAAAAATTCAAGTTTTGTTTAGGGATCGTACGTTATACAGAAAGCGCTTTCCTTTTGGTCTCAAACGAGAACCCCGTTGTTTCGTTGTCGTTTTTGGATAGTCAACAGTGTTTTATATCCTCGCCGCCAAAGGTTGAATGACGAGCATGGTCAGTTGACTTACTAAGTCAAAACTGAGAAACCTGCGTTAACGACCTCGTTCCCAGGGTCTCTCTTCTCTGCCTCCAGAGAAGAGAGACTCTGGGGACGAGGTTGCCACATGAAAAGACGAACAGGCGTCTGGGTTTAAGGACGTTCGCGCGAAATTTTTTCAACATTGATTTTTTTCTGAAACTTTTACCACTGTAAGATGATGAGTTAGTTATGTCAGAAATGTAAAAAAAATGGGGGGTCACCGACTTCGTTTTGGATAGATCATGCCCGGAAAAACACCCAAAATGGGACGAAATTGGGCTTCGTTAGCGAATAAGGCCAGTGTCTGTAAACCCAAATATATTGCAATTAAATCTTTGAAGTGAAATCTTCTCTGCCGAATATTGTTTAAGTGGACTTACTAAGTGAATTTAGTCAACTGGTGAGGTTCTTTAAAGATCAAGTTCGCATTTAGCGACCACAGTTTCACGAGCCTTGCAGCCGCAAGATGGCAGGATTTGATGTCCCGTGAGCAGAAATCTTGAATTTTTTTTAACTTCCCACATTGATTTTTTGTTCATTTTTGGACAACGTCGAGATAATTGTAAATAAAATCCGTTTCTGGAAAGAAAAATAGGGGTCACCGAACGTCCAAGACCGTTAAATCCAGGCAAAGCTATAGCAATGGCCTTTTGCCCTATCATCTCTCATTTTATTACTTAGCGCGCGCGCTCGTGTATGACGTGGCGTGTGAATTTGCGTGCGCAGTAAGGATGCGCAGAAACAATTGGCGCGAACGTCCTTAATGTGCGTTAAGAAACGAAACTTGCTGCGGTGCTGTACATTGCTTCGTTGAGAGCGTCTCAGGGGTTAGAGCAAGTCCAGAGTACCTCCGCCCCACTCCGCTCAAGAAAAAATCGTCCATTTCTGGAGTGGAGGGGACATCTGTACGCAGAGTCGCTGAGCCAAGAGAGCCCCCGGTTGACATACTTTTAACGGAAGTCTTCCTTCTTTTGACAGAAATACTAATTATTGCGCATGAAAATACAAGTCGTCGATGTATTTGTGCGGCTGTTGATTTAATGACGTGGAGAATACCAAGTTGACAAATGCGGGGAACTTGAAGTGGTCCAGATTTCCAGACCCTGACTTTATGGCCCTTCTTGTCTATTCAGACTTAAGACAGAGCCTTCAATGTTCTCTCGATTCAGCTGCAGTTGGAGCACTTGAGAATCAACACTGCGTACTTATCTTTTATAAAACTGTTGGCTGTCCAAACATGTCTCGTTCAGTGCAAAATGCAGTCTGCGGAAACAACCCAAACTCTTTACGAATGCTAACTTCAGGCCTCAAACGATACAATATTAGAATACAATTATCCTTTTTAACGAGGGAAAACGTATTAACCACACGTTTTCTGACATAGAGCCCTCAATTTAATAAGGAAATTGAATTTAACAATACAATAACAATGGAAAAAATAAAGCAACTACAGTAGTTAACAACACATGTATTTTTCGACTCGAACTGATCTACCGTAACAAAGCTGATCAAGGTGCTGATTTGAGCCCAATCGTTGCAAGGAAAATGGCTCACTTTCTTCTTAATAGATCACCTTTTGTTGTGGAAGAAAGGAAAGAAACTTTTATCAAGTGTCTAGTTTTCTAGCCCTGTTGCACTAATTAGGAACACTGAGCATGCTCCGTAAACGGTGGAAACCGGTTTGGATCCGCCCCTGATATTGGTGGGAGGCGAGTGCTCTCACCACTAGGCCAGCCATGCATCTCCGGTGCAAGGGATAACTCATTAGTCAAAACATGCTCCAAAGCAATGCTTTTACAATGTGCATCTCAATCATTAAAAAGAGCTGCAGCACAAAAAGGAAAGGTACCAAAGGTTTGCAAAGTCAATTTGTAATATGGTACAGTTAACTTATCTTTACAAGCCCCACAGCGACCTTCCTGTTCGCGCCAAGGAACTTTATTTGAAGGTGCTCCCACACTAGGGGTCATTTTGCAGCTACATGACCCTGGAACATGCAGCAGTTTTAAAATAATATTCCATACATATAACGTGGCATAGAGCGGGAACACGAAGCACCTACCAAATCACAACATGTTCACACACAAAAAACTGCGCCATAAGCATGTTCCTGGGACATCTATCCATTTTACTCACACACTACGGGGCATTTTACATGCATATGTAGCGGGGACATGCAGCGGGTAAAAAATCACAACCAACACAGACAATTAAGAACAGCAGCGGGAACATGTCCCAGGGACTTGTAGCAGAGGTAAATTACTGTTTCGTTCACGCGAGGAGGGCTGTAGCATGCGCCTGTATCGGACGCGCGCGGCAGGGTCAACATCAAATTGCGCACATACATTCGCTAATGCAGCCGTTACACGTCCCGGGGACATGAAGCCGCAGTCAAATCCCGTTCCATACATACGAGAGGAAATGTAGCAGGCACTTTTATACGGAGCTCACAGCAGGGACAAAACGTATTTACGCGCACACACTCGCAACTGCAGTTATTGCGTGTCCCAGAGACATGCACCCACAAGATGTCGCATTGTCTGAGTTTTTCGTGCCATACGATTTCACATCTATGTTTTGTCACAGCAACATGTCTCGCCAAAATTCATTTGGTCGAACTTCATGCGGCATGTTGCAGCAACGAATGTTGCAAAAAGTACGATTTTTATCGTGTGAACAGCTCGGGAGCGTGTATCTGCATCTTTACTACAGATTTAACCACTGAATCACAGACAGCAAAGAAACGGCAATACAATACTTGCGATAAACACACAATTGGACGCAAATAGATGGATAATTACATTGTTTTGGAATGCAATAAATACGGAAGCAACGTTTTAAACGTCGCCATTGACTAGTCATGATGGCGGTGCGTGAAGTTGCCAGAAAGCGTAAGTTCATGTTGCTGATTTTGATGCAGCTTTTAGACGACGACCTTCCTGCGACTATCGAACGACGAGTGTGGACTCGCGAGTGGATAAAACGAAAAGAGGAATTGGGGGCCTATCATACCCTGTTTCGAGAATTAGCGGCGGAAGACACCCTTGGGTTTGGCGAGTACATGAGGATGCCTCATGCCAAGTTCCTAGCATTAGTGGAGGTTGTAGGGCCCCTTTTAACAAAGCAAGAGACCCATATGAGGACATCTATTGCGCCAAACGAAAGACTTGCCCTCGGTATCAGATACTTGGCAACAGGAGAGACGTTTAAGTCCCTTTCCTTTCAGTTTCGGATTGGCAAGAGTACAGTGTCTCAGATTGTAATGGGAGTATGCGACGCGATTTACCAAGTTTTGGGAAGACAACACTTAAAAACGCCCAACACCGTTAAAAACTGGCGCGAAATTGCAGCTTTATTCTACTCTAAGTGGAATATTCCAAATAACATTGGTGCTATAGACGGAAAACGGATTTTGTTCCAGAAACCCCCAAATGCTGGTTCCCATTTCCACGACTACAAAAGGAACGAAAGTGTTATTGCGTTGATCATGTCGGGACCGAGTTACGAGTGCCTCTGTGCAGATGTAGGCACCAACGGGCGGAACTCAGACGGACACGCATGGGCACGGTGCTCACTGAAGAAGGCTTTGGACAGCCCAGACAATCCGCTTAACATACTTCCTCCTTGCCCATTGCCCGGGGCTAGCAAGGCAGTTCCTTTTACAGCAGACGAGGCGTTTTCTTTGGCAAGCTACATGCTGAAGCCGTATCCTCGAAAGAGCCTTACAGTCGAGGAAAGAATTGCTAACTATCAGATATCTCGAGGACAAAGGATTTCCGAGAATATCCTGGGAATCCTAGGCAATAGATGGCGCTGTTTTCGAGCCCCCTTCCTTTTGAGCCCTGTCAAGGTACAGAAAATAGCGATGGCCGTACTAACGCTTCACAACTGGCTGAACAGCGACAGATTCAGCAGGAATGTGTACTGCCCTCCTGGTCTGACTGACAACGAAAATCCTGTAACCGGGGAAATCATCCCAGGCACTTGGAGAGACGACTCTCTTCTCGAATCACTTGTATCCCTTCAGCCATCCCTTTAAGCACAGTTACAACAGAGGCGCCCAAGAAATGCGCCAGGCATATACAAGGTGGTTGAATGATGAAGGCGATGTGCCGTGGCAAAGGAAAATGTGTGGACTTTAATGGCTTTGAGTTCTTTTTAGAGACCAAAAATATATGTACAATCGTAATTAATATGTTGACTATGGCATTGTGACAGTTCACATGAAATTTGCGTAGTATGTATTCAAGCGAGAGCAGAGTTTGTAGTTTGCAAAAATGATGATCATAACACAACATAGAAACCGATTTATGTTAAAAATATTTGTTTGCTGGTTAAAAAAAAAGGAAAACCAAAGAAAAACGTTTTCTGTCATTTGATTTTTTAATCATATAATTTACAAGAACAAATGCATTGCACATAATCAGTGTATCCACTAAATCGCCCTTTTTTACTTTTCTGTTTTCTAATCGAAGTCCGGCGGGAATGCTTGGTTCCTGTGAGAGCTTTCAACACCTAAGGATGGTCGTGACGGCTGTTCGGCGGACTGCATATGTGTACTACCATGGAAATAAGGGTTAAACCCAGGCGGAGTGATGTTGGAAGCGCTAGCATAGCTGGTGTCACTGTAGCTCAAGCCAGAAGCGAGGCTAGAAGGATAGTCAACTCTACTAAATCCACGTTGAGTTGAATTTCGGGAAAAACTTGTGCTGTTGGCCTTTTCTAGCTCATCTTTTTCCTCGAATTCAAAAGTACATCTGAAATGCACTTCTTGGGTCTCCGAAATGCGGATGGAGCCAGTTTGGACAATGTCAATCCAACGTATTTTCCAAATACATGCGCTTCGTTGGTCTCGTGCGCCGCGGAGTCGCCGGTAGCAGGGTGGGGCGCTTTAATCGCCCATACTGCTTGCTCAAATAATTCTAGTTTCTTGTTTTCGATGTCATGTCGGTCTTTTTCTTTTTTTGGCTGACGAGGGACCGGATGTCGTATCGATAGTGTCCTCTGTGTCATCGCAAATGCTGTTGGTGAACTGAACATGCGCGTAAAACTCCCATGAAACTCCCGTGAAGACCGATACACGTCATTGGTACCTGAACCGGATGGTTTCTTTTGGACTTTTCCGTGTTCTTGCCTATAGACCTTGAGCAGGCTCTTCCACTTTCTCTGAATGTCCTCTTTGGTATACTTATCCTCCTGCTCTTTAAAAAGGCAATCCAAGAGTAGGTCTTTGTTACTTAGGGATATTGTAGTTCCATAGGCACTCGTTGTTCTGGTAAAAAGAAATTAGGGTCTCTGCAACAAACAAATAAAATAGATTAATGTCATTGCGTTACTTTTCAATGTGTCAATTTTGGGGTAGACTATTAGACCTTGCGGGAGGGGATTCCTGCACGTTCTTGGTAGCTTCCCCCCCCCCCAAAAAAAAGCAATCCTACAAAACTATCTTGCCACCCGTCCCCCAATAACTAATGGTGTACCCCTTTTGTTCGAAATTCGATCTTCACTTGAGTTGCACACTAGCTCGGCCGCAAACAGCGCTAAACTAGCCGCGGATGCTTAGCTTTCTATATAAACCAGAAATACACTTAAAATAATATTCGGAGCTCAAAACTGCGCACTATTGTAGGTGTGCCTGTATGTTGTTCGCTGTATGACTGGAGTTGTATTTGCTCCCACAAAATCGAATCATGGGCATTCGTAGTCTTAGGCCTGTACATTTGTTGAAATTACATGTATATCGTTCGTGTATTCAATCCGAATAACTGAATGGGTTACCTATTTCTTCCGGCGTCCAAACCAGACTATCCTCTTCAGGTCTTCCCAGAAAGGCCACTTTATTTGAATATTCTCTTCCTCCTTCTGCTTTTTCAAGTATCGCAACACTGAGCTCCTCAAACTGTGCCATTTCGCCTTCAAGTCCAGTGCAGACCTCGGAGGGTTGGCGCCATGGCTTTCTTTGTCTTTGTTTTGTTTCCATGTTCTTTCAATCGCTTGTTCCATAATATAGGATTTTCCTTGTAATATGAAATAAGCATTCGTGTCGTGGATGCACTCCATACCAAGCCGCCCGATATTTCAGCAACTTCTTCCTCTTCCTTACCCTGCTCTACACTTTCCGCCATAGCTCAGCCGGGTCATAACTTGACTGACTTCGTTTAAAACGTTGCTTCCGTATTTATTGCATTCCAAAACAATGTAATTATCCATCTATTTTCGTCCAATTGTGTATTTATCGCAAGTTCGTAAGCATGATAGTATTGTATTGCCGTTTCTTTGCTGTCTGTGATTGGTTAAATCTGTAGTAAAGCTGCGGACGCACGCTCCCGAGCTGTTCACACGATAGAAATCGTACTTTTTGCAACATGCGTTGCTGCAACATGCCGCATGAAGTTCGACCAAATGAACTTTGACGAGACATGTTGCTGTGACAAAACATAGATGTGAAATCGTGTGGCACGAAGAACTCAGACAATGCGACACCTTGTGGGTACATGTCTCTGGGACACGCAATAACTGCAGTTGCGAGTGTGTGTGCGTAAATACGTTTTGTCCCTGCTGTGAGCTCCGTATAAAAGTGCCTGCTACATTTCCTCTCGTATGCATGGAACGAGATTTGACTGCGGCTTCATGTCCCCGGGACGTGTAATGGCTGCATTTGCGAATGTATGTGCGCAATTTGATGTTGTCCCAGCCGCGCGCGTCCGATACAGGCGCATGCTACAGCCCTCCTCATGTGAACGAAACAGTAATTTACCTCTGCTACAAGTCCCTGGGACATGTTCCCGCTGCTGTGCTTAATTGTCTGTGTTGGTTGTGAATGGATAGATGTTCCAGGGACATGCTTATGGCGCAGTTTGTTCTGTGTGTACATGTGGTGATTTGGTAGGTGCTTCGTGTCCCCGCTATAGGTTCCCGCTCTATGCCACGTTATATGTATGGAATATGATTTTAAAACTGCTGCATGTTCCAGGGTCATGTAGCTGCAAAATGACACCTAGTGTGCAAGCACCTTAAGTGTCTAGTCGTTCTAGCGCTGGAGCACTAAACTGGGGACACTGTAAACTGAAATTAACAATTAACTCAAATCAGTCAAATGTTAGTTTTTGAGGGTTAGAAGGCGGATAAGAAGGGAAGTTTTTGCTAAAAACACGGTTGTGCTGTAGGATTCATGCGAATATTACATGTTAACAGACGTGTCCGTAGGCTGACAGACGGAACATCAAAATCCGCCTACAGCAAAGCACGAGCTATTTGGGTCTAAGGTTAGCTTTTATATTACAGGCTTGGGTTTTTCTCCGCTATCTTCATTTTACCCTTAGTCCCGCAGTCTGCATTTGATACTTCACACCTGCTTGTGATCTAAAGTTCCTCTTAATGACTTGTACGAATCTTAAATCTCTTTGCCTTCTTTTCTAGTGCCCATCTAATTATTTGTTCTCTACCTGGTACTCCTTTTCTTCATCCGTCGTACGAGATACTTACTGTAGTTGTCAGACCATCGCGCTTTTCCGTTGGTATCATCACGACAGAGAGCGTTCCGAACGGTAAAAAACCCGGTGCCTCCTATCGTTGTATTTAATAACGGTAGTAATAATGATGATGATATTGTCAATATTAATTTCGGTTTAATAACGGAGTATCCGCAAAGAGAATGGCTCTTCGTCTGTTACTAACTTATAGATTACAGGAATTAACAATAAAGAAGAAAATTGCCTCTTTCACAAATGATTATAAAAGGTATTTACAATTACGCATTCATGTAGGCTGCTGTTATCCTGCTTGCACCATGCGTTTTCCTGCAATAACATGTGCTACACATGTTACTGCTATATTTAAGGTAATTCCCTTGAAAGTGACATACTCTCCAGATTTTTGTCAAACTTGGCACAATTGATATTCTTGCACAGGACATTTAAAAAATGCAATAAAAAGATGGGGTCACCCTTTATTCTAAGTGTTTTTTATCGAATTACACGAGAAGAGTTCGAAACTTGATCAACCGGAAAAATTGTTGTTATATTGCAAAAGCTACTGAATATTACTGAAAACTTGAGCCTACTTGTTTGTCCAGGCAGATCTTTCGGTAAAGTGATTTCAAATTGTTCGATCTTGCAAAGAAATGTAAGCAAATCGGACCGCTACGTTATCACCTCACACTCTGTGTCTGGCTCGTAATGTAGTTTTCGCGTAATTTATAGCTAAATACTACAACTTCTACAATCCAACTTTTTTTCTCCTTAAAATATGCTTTCCGTGTACCTATTACGAATAAAAGGAGGGGTCACCGTTCTCGTTCAGGAGAAAATAGCCATCCCTTGACAGACGAAGCTTGGCGTCAACGAAAATCCGCCATTTTATCAATGTGCGCGAGCTATTCCGCTTGCCTATGACGCAGGAAATTATGCGTAGTAGGGTTGCGCGATGCAAAACCAGGGAATCACCTTAATTGCGTTCAACGATAGGAAAACGCAATTTTTAATCTTGGTATCCTGCATGAGCCTTGGCAAGTTTTTAGTTTTTAGTTCGTCTTCTCTCATCGTAATGCTTTCCTTTTCAATCGGAATACCCATATTTAACGGAATCCTGGCCATTCATCAATTTAGGATACATAAATCTAGGCCGGTAATCGTTGATTAAGAAGGGCGTTCGTTGGGAGAAACCACCAGACGAGCCGACATGACATGAAGACGATGAACGTCAATCGAAAGTATTAAGGTATTAAGATGGCGCTGAACATATGACGTCGAGGAATCGTATATCTCGATGGTCTACCATCCAGATACCAACTACCCGACAGGGATTAACTTCCTTGAACGTTTTTTTTTTTAATCTCAAAGGATTTAAATGGGAAGACGAGCACTGAATCAAGCTGTGTATTGACCACTGGCAAGCTGAATGTAGTGATTCACAGTTCTCTCTCATGTATATTTGTGCCGGATCTAATGCAAATGAGAAAAATAATATATTGTTTTCGCTCATTTGCATTAGATTCGGCACATGTAAAATGCCACGTTTAAAACAAGCCTTACTCTACGTTTTAAGTAGGTTAGCGTAAAAAATTACAGGTTCTTATTTAGAAAATGGCCTTGACTGGAATTTCAGGCGAGTTAGTGGAACAACGACTTTGATTTGTCATGTGGAGTTTTGAAAATTCTGGCCTTTTTTGTTTGATTGAAAATAGGCTTTCTGGCTATACGTTTAGATGTTACAGTTTTTGATCATGATTTCATGTCTAGAACATTGAGGGAATACGTGTAAAGAACAAAATAAGCTGTAGTTTTGCTTTATGGTTATTACTGTATCTCCCTTACAGCCACTTGACCTAGAGTAGATATCTTTTGTGGAAATAAGAACCAATTTAACCTAAGACTACTGTAAATCATTTTTACGAGAACCTTTTGAACGTTGCACATGATGTCGTGTGTCACGGCGGCCATGTTGGTATTCCAAAGCAAAGGAATGGCGGCCATGATGCTGTACCAAACTAATCCTCTGGGATTTGAACTCTAGTTTTATGCAAATACTTTCTTTTGTTTCAGTAATCCAATATGGCTGCTGATCACGTGAGTGAAAACGCTCCATTTAGCCCAACTTAACTAAAAACCTGTAGGTTCTAAGTATATGCGGGTGTTTACTGTAGAACTAATAACCACAGCAGTTCGCGCTTTAACTTGCTGTCAAAAAGAAGATGAAGTGAACTCCGAAATGGTCAAGATGTTACTCGATTCCATTTTATGTTCTTCAATCTTTGTGGGTGTAGTATGTTACTAATAACCACGTGTCCTCTCTTGATCGTAACTTTGCATCGTTTCTGAGGAAACCGTGCGTAGTTATTTTGACCCTTGAATCAAACAGATCGCACTTATGATTCAGAGTCTAGCCAAGGGCGAGGGCAAATTATTTCAATCCGGCGACATAGTCATAGTGCTCGGCGCTTGTTGAAACCATCTCGAGAAGGGTATGCTCGTATCCTCAAACGTCGGTCCTATAAGTCAGATTGTTTCTTTCCCAACTTTTCTCCTTTGCTTCCAAAGCGACTGCGAACGCACTTCTATAATCCGAGATTACTTCAAGTTTACATATTGATAATTTGTTTTGATAGTCTGGTATTGCACTTCGGCTTTAGTTTTTCGTTTTCCGGTGTTAGTACCTATTAATAAAAAACAGAAAATAGATGTTTGTATAAATGAGGAAAGAGTCTTTTACTCCGATAATCTCCTGCTTTCAGTGTACAGAGTAGTATGCAAGAGATGTTTGTTTCTTGGAAATCCCAGACTTTTTACCCAGTCAAGTAGCGCAGCACCTAAACTAGGGTCACCATTGGCCGATCCTCGAGTAAGCGAGTACTCATCTGTACTTCATTCAATCCTTGTTTGTCGTATTTACAACGCTCACAAGGCAGGTGTCTAGGTCTTTGCCAATCGCCTGAAGGAAGCTGCTTTCTCGACCGATCTCTCACCCTGAGGAACATTTCAAACGTCTTTTCACGTCACATTTTCTTGGGGTGTCGCAAAATAATGAACATTAAGTGTCAGCTGTATTTAGTGCTGGGGCAATGTTAAATTACTCCACAGTGTTCCCAATTATTCCCCCTTGGAATAAAACCCGTGCCCCACTGGTGGGAGGTGGTGGTGCTCTCATCACTTCCCTGCTTCCTCTCTCTTTTTTCAAAAGCTGCAATTTAGCCATCTTTCGTACGTTTCTTGTCATTTTTTGACGTCAAGTTTACTGTTTTCTAACAGATATTTTTCTGTTCGCTTAATTCTTTGTGGTTCTGCTGTAACGATGTAAACGTCTTGTGCATACACACGACTAATTACTGCCAGCGATTTTACTAACTTGCACAAGGTGGAATCTTTTTTTCCCCCTCACTTAATAGACCAATTCAGCTGACTCAATGTTGTACTCAATTCAAGTCTTTTGGGAATAAAACGTTTTGTTCCAAGTATTTTCATATCATTTACATGTGAATGCTACATTATCATGCAAATGCAATACACAGAGAGAGATTTGAATTGGGTACAACATTGAGTTAGCCGAATTGGTCTATGAGCGCAATCACTTTTCCTTTATGTTTTTTTATGAAAATCTTTGTTTTTTGTGAAGCGCATTTTGAATACGGTGTATCCGTACAGGATTGAAATGCGCTTCATTGTTGTGAAGCGCATTTTGAGTATATCTATACGGGAAATGGGCTACATATATGGCACATGAAAAAAATCAACACTGCCTTTTTATTCAGTCACTTTATTAACTTCTTCTTTAACCCTGCCTCCGAAGTCCAAATCTTAAGAGGCTCCCAACCAATCACAGCGCTCGAAATTTGTGCCAAGAAAATTGCCCGTTGAGATAGGTTTAAGGACGGTGCCTACTAATTCAAAGGTATTTTTGCCCCGGTTTATGATTATGCCGGAAATAAAGATCTTAACAAGTGTATTGAAATCGACAAAGAAAATTGGAGGTAACCACGCATTTTTCAAAGATAATTCATGATCAATATTTGTAAAAAGCTTTAAAGTACAAAGCCATGTATGGCGTTCTTTCTCAATTGAAGCTTAATTGTCTCTGAAAAATGCATGGTTACCCCCAGTTTTTTTTTGGATACTAGGAGTACTTACTAAGATCTACCTTTCTCTGCATAGTTTTAAACCGCGCAAAAATATCCATGTATTAGTAAGCATGACCGATAGGAAACCCGAGTATCTCGAGATGCGCAGAACGGGTGCGCAATAACAATAGTAGGCACCGTCCTTAAGATCTACTAATGGAGGCCCTTCGAAAAGCTCCCAATCATTATCACCTTGGCCTCTGTTTAAGAGAGACCCTGAGTGTTGAATTATTTTAGCAGTAGATCATTCGTCTGAAAAAGTTATTCTATCCTTGATATAAAATACCTGGTCGGTAGTCCTGCTTTTGAAGAGCGGCTAAAGTGATTAGAAAATTCCTTTTGTGCGTCTGATGTCGACCATTCAATGAGCTTTATTTTCAATTTTTGCAGGGAGTGGATGATTATACCACCACCAGTGTCAAACTGAAATGAAGCTGTGAGATTGAGGCCCTCCCGGTGATATAGAACTGATGAAACCACTGTGAGGATCAGTAAGTATCCTGGCTGCTTTGTTATTAGCAAAACCTTAAGAAACCCTTCTCCTTTATCTCTTTGTCGCTTTGGTTGATTTGGAATATTTTATTCATGTACAGAAATTCGTCGTAGCTTTTTCATTGTAATGGTTGACCATAGTCCTCTTCAGTAATTTTGTTCAGAGGGAGTCAGAGTGTAGTCTTTCCCTCCTTTATGTCCTTAGACTTAATTTTCAGTCGATTGAAGAACGGCCCCGTGAGTTTCGCATTTTGTAAACAAAAAATACAAGTACGAATGTTTTTCACCATCGTTTAAGTTTGCGAAATACACAAAAGTAAGCTACTGGTTAGAGACTGAACAAAATCTGTTTTGTCCTTTCAGCAAAATAAAGGCTGCAACAGAATAAAAGCGAAGCTAAAGAAGAACGGGTTCTCTACCAAGAGAAAAAGGTCACAAGAATAGGATATCACCTCCGCCCATCAGAGCAAGTCGTCCTGGAGAATATTTGAGAGATAAATACCGTAAAACGTATGGCTTTTGTGTGCAAAATGTTTTGGCGTTTTCGCCATCGTTGCGTAAGCTCTCTTCTCCTTGAATCCAGTAGGGAGCTCTCGGCCGTATAACGCAGGCTCATACAGTTTGTCAGCTGGAGGGAGCTTCTTCAAGGGCTGTCTTGTCGGTAGACGCAAGAATTTCTCTGTATGGGTCTCTGGTAGTGGAGTAAGATTCGTCTGTCTGAGCATATTGAGAATTTTCCCATGAAGAGTTGCTATAATCATACCCAGCTGCGTAATAATAGCTGTTCCAACAATCGCTTTCTGTCGCTTGTGAATTTTCATTACTGCTTTGAGCAAGTTCGGAGGTTTGAGTAGCTGTGTCTGTTGCTCCCTCAGTCTGAAGAAACTCGCCTCTTTTCAGTGCTTCGTCCAGTCTTGTACAGTCCGTGTACACATTCTGAAGCAGCTCGGCCTGGAATTAGAGAAGAGATTGTAATTGAAAGCAAATGACCATGAAAAAAATCACAACCAGCCGCGGGCACGGCTGCGATTCATTTGCGGACATTTCAAAGGGCTCTTAAGTGTCCAATGTAACTTTACTTTCAGAAGGACACAGGAAAATGATCTGATCCTTGTCTGTAACATCATTTGGCGCGTATACACATCTTACAACCTTCGTATAGGTCCAGAACGAAAGGATAAGGATATACAAGTTCCGTATGACAACTGCCTCCTTTCGGATTCTCATCTTCCACATCTAACTTGTGTCCTACTAAGAGTAAAGTTAATCAGTTGAGATTGCCCTGACCCAAACACGACCCCAACGCCAACGATGACGGTGTTGTTGTAAATGAGTCGTTGGCAGTTAGACTTAAAGGCGACGACACTTGAGCTGCATCATTTTAGAGGCATAACTGGACACAATTGGCAACCTTTGTTCCATACAAATAATCAACGTAAATAATTTCTACCCAATTGTCTGTCATTTTTTTTCGATTCATTTTCTCGTCTTAACACTACTTGTGACAAACTCACGAAGTGAGAATTATTTCAAGTGACCAATGAAACTTGTAAACGAGGTAAGCCCACCCGCTTAACAACGTTGATCCTTCAAAAGTGGTATCACGCACAGAAATTTTATCGAGCACCTTTTAACACTGAACAATCCTTCAGTCTTGGCTTCCTAGCTCTTTACCAATACACCTTATTCCAAAATGGCCACAACTTCGGTATTTTTTGTTCGCTTGCAAATTAGCCCTTGGTGCCTCGTCCAAGGCTACACATCCTTTTGAATTTTAACTTTAATAACGAGGCAAAAAAGGCTAGTTTGCAAGCAAACTAACGAATACTAAAATGACGGCCATTTGGGAAAAAGGTGTACACCCTTTTCTTAATTTCATTTCGTTGTATGTAAAATCCACTCTTGTGCTAAGGGTAGAATAAACTTGTTGTCACACCATCCTAGTACCTGTTCAAAATGCTCCCTTGTCATTGGACCACATTCCACTGTGTACTGATGATCTGTGTTTGGATATGGCCCTGTTACCTGATCCCCTGGGGGTTTGCTGGAGCGCACGAGGGCCTTCTGAAGTAAACCTCGCTCTGACGCAGCCTCCAGCACTCTCTGTTTAGCTCGTAAAAGCTCCTAGCATAAAATAATATCGTTGCTATTATAATTTGCATTGTAGTGATCATCCGATGCAATTGTTTCACTCAAGGGGTGAGCATTGGATCATTG
>OX421447.1:44953668-44956168 GCA_949126865.1 Montipora capitata | reverse complement strand
GTCTGCAGTCTGCATTTTACCCTCAGTCTGCAGTCTGCGTTTTACACTGACCAATTATTTGGGTGGTTTTTGGCAACAGAGGTTAATTTTTCGTAATGCGATCGCTTCCGTTGCCGTTATCAATGGGTCGCAAATTTGACACTTTTATCGCTTTATCACATTACGCATTGAATCCACGTTATCTATTACAGTCCGACCTCTATTAAGCGGCCACCTATTAAGCGGCCACCCTCCATTAAGCGGCCACTTTCCCAAGTCCCGATTTATTTGTCAGTAAATTGCTGTAATTAAGACCTCTATTCAACGGCCACCTCCATTAAGAGGCCGCGGCCACCTTTTTGCTGTCGCAAGTGTATTATTTATGTGGTTTTTTACCTCCATTAAGCGGCCAGCAAATTATCTTTCCTAGCGAAATGTTGACAGATGAAACAAGATGATTACTGATAACAACAAGAAAACAAGAACCGTGATTTAATCTCTACTATAACAAGTCACAAGCGGCGTACACGTGCAAACTTGTCACATCCGGCACTATACAAGCAACGATTCAGTACGTGCTATCAATAGATTGAGCTGACCCACTGTTTTGTTACAACCAAAATCTCTGAAAGAAAACCTCATTACTACTGTACTGGAAATCTAGAAGAAGGGTGGCCGCTTAATAGAGGTCGGACTGTATTCCTAAAAATCTAAAAATATTCGTGCCTCATCAGTTTTTGGTCGAATTTATGTCCAAGAAAGCAGATAAATTGCAGAAAATTTTAGTTTTGCATCCAAAAATTCGTAATCAACGCTAAAATGACCAAATTTTGCCTGGAAAACATATTTTACTGTTATTTTTCTTAAATTTTTTCGTTCAACTTTCGCTTTTATAAAATGTTTCAGTTGTCTGTAAATAAGTTATATGCTGTTGGAAAGCTTATTTTCTTAGCTTTAAAATGATGTATTTTTTCCCCCTAACTTTAAATATTTTTTGAGAAAAAAAAAACATTTTTTGGCGATGGCTGATTTACCGCGGTTTTCTCGCGGTTGGGAAGTAGAAAAAAGAGTTAGGCCGGTAGCCAGGTTTTTAACCTCAGAAAAGGATCTGTTTCGTCGTACGAACGTGTAAGGACCTGTGAGCCAAAGGGCCTCTGCTGGTATGACTTCTGGGTGACCCCTTAATAACTTCTTACTAACCGAGCGCGAGGGCCGTACTGCCAGGGAAATATTGGCCCGAGGTCGTGGCAGTACGGACCGAGAGCAGCGAGGTCCGTACAAAAACGACCCAGGGCCAATATTCCCCAGTACGGCTCGAGCTAGCTCGGTTAGTAAGTAGTTTATTATATGGTTTTTGAATTACCTTTTGCTTTGTTTTTGCAAGCCCGTAATCGGCCCGTGGGCCAGTCACAATTAGCCAATCAGAGCGCGCGTTATATCGGCTACAAACCCCAACTTGAAAAAAATTGCCTGGAACGCTGCACGTACCACAGGCAACCCAGTGTACCCTCACGGAGGGTCTAGTTGAATTTGTTCCTGGTAGTCCCTGGTTCAACTTCTCAGCTGCACTAGCAGCCAACTGGCTTGCCTCCGGCCAGTTGGGATTCTTAACAGTTGTTGTTGTTCTGTTCCGTCGTTTCGTTGTGTTTTATTGGCCCTGAAAAGCCCCTATGGGGAGCGGTCAATTAAGTATGTATGTATGTATGTATGTATGTATGTATGTATGTATGTATGTATGTATGTATGTATGACGAGTACGAGTTTTCCGTACTGTTTACTGATACTGCGCATGCGCATAAGGTTTGGAGGCCGACGACGAGGCCGACATTTTTCGAAGTGCGCATGCTCAGAACGGAAAACTCGTACTCGTAGTCGTCCTTGTCCTCCGATGGCGACGGCGATGGCGATGGCGACGGCGACGGCGACGACAACGCCACAAAACAATGATATCATTGGTTAAACGAGCATAAATAATCGTGCTGCATGCCGCAGCGCGGATTTTAGCAAATATTTTTGCGGTCCTCTCCATAACGACGGCGTGAAGTCACCAAATTTGAGGTTTTGACGACAACGAGATCATTTATTCTCTATTTTCACTCTGAAACCGCTCGAATTAATTTAGTTTTAGGATACTGCATCCACATTGTAGGACGTGAACGAGCTGGAAGAATCGCGAAAGACTTATGATAGAGCAACGTTATATTTTAAGGGGACGTAGCGGTCGTAGATCTTTAATAAGGTCCCTAATTTTACATGACGAAGTGAGCCAACGTAAGCACACATTGAATCTTTTCACTTTCTCAGAGGTTTTATATCTCAGTAAGGTTCCAACCAATCCAGGTGAAGGTACACGGTGAACGAGATGGACTAAATAGATCGTCCGTCAAGCTTCCTCGGCTTTTTCACTTTCGTCCGTCTTCCTCTGTGTTTAACGCTGCCTTTGTCTTTAGAAAATCTTACCTTGCCAAATTCGGCATTGACTCTGTTCTTGTAACGCACAAATGCTATGTTACGCCTTGGT
>OX421447.1:44946168-44948668 GCA_949126865.1 Montipora capitata | reverse complement strand
GCTGTTACATCTCGGTCTGTTCCTCCCTGTTGGTCAACCACACTTCCCAGATAGACGAATGACTCCACCTCCTTGATGGGCTCTCCGCTGACTGTGACTGGATTGTTGGCTGAGGTGTTGATCTTCATCAGCTCCGTCTTTTTTCTGTTGATGGAGAGCCCTGTCCCGAACCTGCCTGAACCAGCCTGAACCAACCTGCCCTGCCCTGCAACCAACCTGCCCTGAACCAGCCTGTCCTGGCTGGTGTTATCTCCACACGGGTGGTCTTGACCTGCATCTGTCAAGTGACTCTGAAGATGACTTCCGCTCAGGTTGTTGAAACGTCAGTCAATTTCATCTCAAACAGTCCTTCTCAGGACTACACTCACCCGGACGATCGTACTTTACTTAATTATGATGTGACTCCTGGGTTCAAACCATTTACAAGATGAGAATCAGTTACACCAACATGTCACCTTTGCCGAGGTACTGTAGTCGAAATGGTAATCATCGTCACCACCAACAGTCTTTCAAGACTACTTTCACCAAGGCAATCTTACTTTTTCAAAATTTGATAATTGTGATTGTACTGGAAGAGATGTTGTTACATGTTTTAACCCCTGTCAACAAAGAAGGAGAGATTTGTTATTGAAAAATACATCTCTTCATTTCATTAACTTGGGTTAATATTCATCATCTCTTCAGTACAATAATTTGTGAATGTGGTCCATTTTGACAATAATAGATCCTAGTAGTATGGCGGGACAATAACTCTCACACAAACCTACAATCTGAATCAGACAAAAGCCGTTGGGGAGGTTAGCACTTTTGAAGTCTTCTTCGCTTTTGTCCCCACCCCCCTGATTCAACGTTGGGCAAAACTGAATTGCTTTATTGGGAAATTGTTGTTACCTTCCTTATTATTTTACCAATCTCTTTGGCATCTTAAGGACGTTCGCGCGAAAATTTTTCAACATTGATTTTTTTCTGAAACTTTTACCACTGTAAGATGATGAGTTAGTTATGTCAGAAATGTAAAAAAAATGGGGGGTCACCGACTTCGTTTTGGATAGATCATGCCCGGAAAAACACCCAAAATGTGACAAAATCGGGCTTCGTTAGCGAATAAGGCCAGTGTCTGTAAACCCAAATATATTGCAATTAAATCTTTGAAGTAAAATCTTCTCTGCCAAATATTGTTTAAGTGGACTTATTAAGTGAATTTAGTCAACTGGTAAGGTTCCTTAAAGATCAAGTTCGCATTTAGCGACCACAGTTTCACTCGCCTTGCAGCCGCAAGATGGCAAGATTTGATGTCCCGTGAGCAGAAATCTTGAAATTTTTTTAACTTCCCACATTGATTTTTTGTTCATTTTTGGACAACGTGGAGATAATTGTAAATAAAATCCGTTTCTGGAAAGAAAAATAGGGGTCACCGAACGTCCAAGACCGTTAAATCCAGGCAAAGCTATAGCAATGGCCTTTGGCCCTATCATTTCTCATTTTATTACTTAGCGCGCGCGCTCGTGTATGACGTGGCGTGTGCATTTGCGTGCGCAGTAAGGATGCGCAGAAACAATTGGCGCGAACGTCCTTAATAATGAAAGTCGGTTGAACTACAGCTCTGGTGCGGTTCATTTCCACTGTATATAACCTTCTCAACTACTTCTACGATTGAAGTTTAATGGCTTATCTCCCACAAGTCTGCTATAGCTCAGTGGAAGAGCATCCGAATTAGTAATCGGAAGGTTGTAGATTTGACTCCTGCAATGGCACAGACTAACTTTTTCAAAGTATCCCAGAGTCAACAACTCAAAAATAAAATCTCTTCAAGTTTTGATTATGTTAAACAGTTGGAAAAGTGTTTCCCATCATCATTTTCATCTGAAATGTTCCGAATTAAGTAACAGCTTTTGCACTAACAAATTTGTCTATCCTTAACAGCTGTGATAAACATTGCAGTACATTTTGTAAAAGTAGGTATTTCCCTAAAAGCG
The DNA here is from genome assembly GCA_949126865.1 of Montipora capitata. Classification (NCBI taxonomy): domain Eukaryota; kingdom Metazoa; phylum Cnidaria; class Anthozoa; order Scleractinia; family Acroporidae; genus Montipora; species Montipora capitata. The sequence continues at coordinate 44,946,692 of OX421447.1, read as the reverse complement.
GTTCATATATTTCTAACTTGCATGAATCCACTGGTTTCCCTGTCTTACAGTTTATTCCAAGCAGTACATTGTCATTCCTTAAAGATCTTTCCAACTCCTTGAAACAGTACACAAAATGTTCCTTTTGGTTCTGCATGGAAAATGAGTTCTGATGAAGTGATGCTGGAATGATTCGCAAGGCATCACTTAATGTTTGCAAAGCTGTCGACAAACTTGAATCTTCTATACTAGCAGCAATGTCTTTTAAGTTGACACTCAAAGCAAATTCTGCTGCACCTGCTCCTGGAAGAAGAGATAAATTCCTCCCATCTTTGCTAAGGGACATCTTTACACATTTCAAGGCATTGTGAAGAGCAATGCTATATTGTTTACATATCCCTTGCACTGGAGAGCTGAGGATTAAGCTGTGTGGAATGAAGTCACGATTTGCTGGCTTGACTTGTAGGTGAACAAATCTGTTTTGACCAACTTTTTGAACACCACAGAAAATACCTGTCCCAAAGAAGTGTTCACTTAAACTATTA
>OX421447.1:44931168-44938668 GCA_949126865.1 Montipora capitata | reverse complement strand
ACAATGTTTTTTACATGTAGAAGCCACAGATATTCAAAACATGCGGAATTGCTCAGCTGCGGCCAAGTAATAATTATTTTTAACTTCACACTACTATCGCACATTGACAATAGAATTTGACTGGCAAGTGAGTTAGCTGCTGCTTCTGTAATTCCCTTTTTTTTATAAAGTTGGCTGGGTTGTCCATAATTTGTTTTTTTCTTTCCTCAGGCAACCAGGCTTTTCATTTACCAAAAACTAGTCGCCCGGTTAACTTTCTAGTCATCTGGGACAACCAGAAAACCGCTAATTTCATTTCGTAATTAATTTGGAATTATTGCAAATTAAAGCAATGGAAAGGCTTGTCTTTATCTCCAATTGATTTACAACCCTTTCTTTCAGTGAGTTCCCATCCTGTCTTCACATATCCATTTTTCTAGGCCCCCACATCCGGCTTTTGTAAGGTAAAGTTGCATGCAAGCCAACTAGGGCCTAAAACAGCCGGATCCCAGTTTTGATAGCTTGAAGCAAGTGGGAGAATTATTACTCCTCCCAACCCCCCCCCCCCCCCCCCCTTCCTGGATGGGATGCTAGTCCATTGCAGGGTTACCCCCAGCAGTGTATCGCTGGTACCCATTTATGCACCTGGGTGAAGAGAGAGAGAGTGTGGAGTGAAGTCCCTTGTCTAAGGAAGGAACATGATGGCAGAGCTACGTGTATAGGCCTCAAACCAGCGACCCTTGGAATCAGGAGACTGGCGCACTAACCACTATGCCACCATGCCTCCACATTTCAGGCTTCTGTGCCTCCTAGCATCTCCTCTTTAAAGAAATTCTGTTTAACATAATTTTTTTATTAATTAAAGTACATCTTAACAGGGCTTCAAACTTCCTGTACCCAAATACTGAGCATTGTCTTTCATAATCCCCTTTCTGGGTTGCTAAAAGTGAAATGCTTCTTCCAGGGCTCGAAATTAACGACAAAATCCAGTTGCAATTTTGCGACCAGGTACAAAAATTTAGTCAAAATTTTGCAAATTTTAGTCGCAAAATCGTTGAGCTGCATTATGTTGTCAGCGGTTTAGCAAAACAAAATATGAGCCCACAATACTAGTCTTGTGTGTAAAGAAACCACTAAAGAAAAATGTGCACATAACATCACAACTAAATTTCGCTACAATTACGCTATCTTCAGAGTGAAAGCAAATTCACGGCGACAAACAAAAGAATTTTGTCATCTCCTTATAATTTATTTCAGCAAAAGTAGCAGCAAGGTGGCAACTGCTAACCCTTTTGTTTCAAAAGAGCGAAGGTGAAACAAGTCACAAATTTGCGACTTCTTCAGATATTTTAGTCGCAAAGGGAAAAAATTCAGTCGCAATGTCGAGCCCTGTCTTCTTTAACTAGTAACACTTTATAACCTTTAGTATTGTATTTATCTAATCTTTTTTACTAGTAAAATGAAAAAGTAAAGTCTGTTTACGAGCCAAGTGGCCCATCAGAGCCAAAGCTTATCTTGGTTTCTGTGGCATGAAGCGACTAGGAGTATTTTTTACTCCACCCTGGATGGGATGCCAGTCCATCACAGGGTTACCCCCAGCATTTTGCCGGTACCCATTTATACACCTGGGTGGAGAGAGGCACCCTGGGAGTAAAGTGTCTTGCCCAAGAACACAACACAATGTCCCCGGTCAGGACCTGAACCCAGACCACTTGATCCGGAGTTGAGCATACTAACCATGAGGCCACCGCACCTCCCTCTTTTTTAATAGTATGTCTCCATAAATGGCTGAAAGAAGTATTTTTATTAGGTTGCTTAGCTGGGCTTCAAGCAATCAAGTGTCATTTTGGTCTCTGGCAACAAAAATTACTTGTAAAAAAGACGTTGAGGACATTCTCAGGTACAGTTATAACAAATACATTGACTAATGTACAGGGTGCAGATTATTAAAATTAAAATACCATGATATTGTTTTGGTGTTAGCAAGTCTGTCTTGACTGCTGACGAATGGTGGACATCCATCAGATTGACGCAAGCCATGGATCAAGTCTATTGGCCTTCCATTGATGTCTTTTTCCTGCCAGCTTGGAAAGATAAAGCCATTAGGGAGCTTTTAAAAACAAGGGCAATGATGGCTTTGAGAACATTATCTCAAAATAATACTTTCCATCATTGTCATACTGTAGTTTCATTCAGCATGGACTGGTCCGTGAATAAAATTTGAATTAAGGGTATGGGTGTTTGGAGAGAAAATTGAGAATTTATCATCAGGTTTTAGTGTCCTTCATGTAACCTCAATTTTGGTCATTTTATTTTGTTGTCTGGACGAGATGGGCTCAGAAATTTTTCCATACCTTTTCATGTAAAACACATCTGAAGTGTGCGGAACCCAAGGTTGTTTTTGCTTAGAAAAACTATTACAGTGTATTGTCATCCTTGCTTAAACTTCCTTCAAATTATTGTTGTGGTTAAGCCTTTGTTAAAGAAAAATGAGGTGTCTGTGAAAAAAAAAAAATGCTATTTTTTGTACCTGTAGGGTCAAGGTACATGTATATATTATATCATATTAAAGCTTTACAGATTAAGTTTTAGTTTTTTGATATTTAATATTGCCTTTTAGTTTTGAGGCCTCAAACTCAGGACGACCAAGTCTGCTGCAGAAGCTCCTGTCCCTTCACTTTATTGTGAAAACAACTGCACTTTGTGGCATCTTTGTCACAGATGAGTGCACTCCAATACTATGTGAGGAATAATTTTTGATATGTTACGAATTGAAGGAAGTATCATGCACCATAATTGAAACTCTCATTTCATACTTAATTTGGGCAGAAAAAGTTCTATAAAATCAGTCTCCAAAGACAAACAAAAAATTCCTCACACAGTATTTGGTTTAGGACAATCATCTATTAGAACTGAGAATTTGGAACCGATATCTTGATACCCGTCGGGACAGGATGTCCAAGAAATTGTAATTTTGGCATCAAAATAAAGGCCCAGAAAATGGACCTTAACAATTTTGCGTGCACTTCAGGATCTGCTGGATAACTCCGCCTCCTACTTGAAAGCCAATTATGCTGAACCAATCAGTGTTTGAGCATGTGCTAAGGTAGCGGATGGTGTGTGAAGGCTGTCAGTTGACACCCAATCCTTTCACGTGTGATTGACATAATTCATTGATCAATCATTTTTCTTGTGCAGATTGTGGCGGGAAACAAAGAAAAGCGATTTTAGCAGTTTAAAAATCGATTTTTCTGAATTTTTTTTTCGGAAAATATATTTCACAGCCCATCAATTCAAGATTTGCAAAAACAAACATTTGAGCAAGACGCCCAAATTTACCTTTACCGAGACCTTAAATAGACGTAAAGATTGTTCATGTTGCTCTAACTTCCTGTTTGTTTGCGAAGACTTTTACATGTACCAAGTACAGATGTTACTGTACTTTTGATCTAATGTTGAGAATGTGATAATTATATATTGTTGTTAAGTACATTGATAATAATTTGTTACAGGCATATTAAATACAGGAAAAAAAATAATAAAATTATTGCTAAAGCCCTATGTCACGCACCTAAACTGTGTATGCAGTCTTCGGCTGTTTTGATGTAAAAGCATTACAATTATAGCAACAAGTACACTGTATTATTAAATTTCTAAAATAATAATGTTACTCAGCAAGACAACTAATATGACGTCTAAAATAATGTACATTAAATAAATTATCACATTGCCAATGAAAAAAAAAAGTGCACTTTCTAAAAATTTGATTTCTGTGTTTTTTGGTACTTGTCAGGCCAAGCAATTTGTTTACTTCTCTTTTTCCTTATTATTGGACAGCTTCAGTTGTGCTGTTTTTAGTTTTTTTCCCCCAGCTCCCACCTGTCCAGAGTCTTATAATTTTTCCATTGTGATTTGAAATTGCTTGTCACAATGTGCAAGCTTGTCTCTATTCCTTTTCTGAAACACTGTCTTGTTACTTTTTTCATCAAGGTTGCGATTGAAAACTGACGAAGAGAAATGTATGGCATGGATAAGACAAGGCCTGAAAGAAAACACGCTTGGTAGCTACCTCAATGTCATTACACAAGATGAAAAGCTTTTAAGGTATCAACTGTATGTACACTTGTACAGACTGTAGTCTGTAATCATTGATCTGTAGTTGGCTTTCCTGTTTACCTCAAGAAGAGAAAAAAGGGAATTTTTAGTGCATGTTTGGTTTATGTTTTTGAATGATGTATTGCAAATTGTGAGATGAAAAACTCACAAAAACTGGAGGTAAAGGCTTAGTGAAGAGACTGAAGTTATGGCTCATTTCTCATCCCCTTGTCCTAAGGATACATGTAGATTGGAGTATGCAGTGTTTATCTCACTCCATGGATTCATTTGCCATAAATAATAGGCTACCATTTTACTAAAAGACTTTAATAAAACAGTGGCAATGTCATACAAAGTCATTTACATTGAAGACAAATTGCCAAGCTCCCAGGATCATTTAATAAATTTTTAAAGGAGCCAATGATCTTCACAGAGTAATAACTTGCGTATTTAAAGTGTGAATGTTAGTATGTCAATGAATTCTCAAGAAACCATTTTCTTATGTTACGAGAATGCTGAATTGACCCATTGACACCTGGGAGTGAGACTTAATAAAAAGATTTTACTCTGTCTGATGCCTGGTTCTAGCGCCAGGAGGTTAATAAATACTTGTCACCTGGGGGCCTCCTAGGGTGTTTGAGGTGTCAATAAGTTAATGCATTTATAAATTATTAGAGCGAGTTTCAGTCGAGTGTCGTAAAACCAAAACCAAAGTAATTACTTTGGCCAATCAAAAAGGACAAAGACAATCCAGTAAACCAATCAAAACTCAAAGTAATTACTTGTAGCCGACACAAAGCGTGGGAAAATGTGCACGCGCAAGCGATGATTGGTTTTGGTTTCACTTCTGATTGGTTGGGAAAATGGCGCGAGAACTTTCAACCAATCACTTAGTGAAGTAAATGCAAAACCAAAGCAATTCGCTAATTACTTTCGACACTCAATTGAAAACCGCTCTAACCCTCTTACGGTAACAAAAAAGGGATTTGGAAAAAACAGTGTGCCAATGTTGTTCTTAAACATACACAAACTTATGAGTGTGTTTGTTTTGAACTTCTTAAATTAATTATAATTAACTTCTGTTTAAAATGTCATGGGTATTCCTGTGGAAGGTTTGTCCACTTTCTTGTAAAATTAAAAATGAACAAGCAAAAGTACAACATTCTGTACAATTTATAGTTTACACACATTTTCTTTGCTTCTTTGCTATGCGTAATAACATTGCACTCAGTTCCGAAATTGTGACCAGCTGGTCTCCAGTGCGACTGAAAGTTTAGCCTTGGCGACTGGAATTTTCAGGCAAGTTGCCAGCTGGCGACTTTCAACCTCACGTCCAACTAATCCAGTGATTGAAAAGTAATTTATTTTCAAATTGAAAAAAATTCATGCGCTGTTCTAGCTCAAAAATGAAAAAAACGATTCCCTTTAAATTACCCACTTCATACTTTTCTTCCACGCAATGTAATCAAACGACAACAACCGCCATATTTTTCTGTGATATCATGCCCCATACATGAGGTACTTACCTACCGACAAGGTTCATTATTATATACGTCAGACTCACTATGACAAATCTGATTGGTCGAGAGAATTCAATCAATTCACAATAGCTTGTGAACTTGACATGATAAATGTAATATCTGCTGCAGATATTACATTTATCATGTCAAGTTCAACATCTGCCTGGTTACTAAGCCCCTTGGAGTGTTCTCCTCAGAAACAAAATGGCTGAACGCTTCACTTCTGTTTGAGGATGAATTATGTGAAAAATGTATAATAAAACAATTATTGAATTCGGTTTTCGCATGATATCATGAATTATCAAAACCTCGTGTCTGTGTTATCTGCCTCAGCCTTCGGCTTCGGCAGATAACACAGACCTCGGTTTTGATAATTCATGATATCATGCTCAACGTCATCCAATAATTGTTTATTGTCCGCTGGCAAGCTGCACAAGTTTTTTAAATAATTATGAGTTTTTGCAGTCAGTGGATAGAGAACGAGCGAGCAAAGAAATTTATGAAAAAAGTATATCGTGGACATACAAATCGGAAGCAGTTAATTTAGCAATGTTGAGGGAAGATAACCTGAGTACAGCATTGATACCTGAAACGATATTTTGCGAAGGGCAATGTTTTGTAGACTGTCACTAACATAATGAGCAAACGACTTGAGAAATTACTCTTTCGCATCAGCATGGGTGATTTTTATACAGCACAAGACAACTGAGAACATTCATTAACACTTAAGTCTTTTATTAGCATTTTCACTTTCAATTGGGAGATTTCAGACATTTTCTGGTAGCTTCTGTCTTTTTCCATGACAAGTAAAATAATGATGTTGAAATTCTTTGGTGTATGCAATACCCATTGTCATTTGAATGCATAACTATAATTGTGCTTTTCATACAGTATTGAAAAATGAGAAAAAAACGTATTTTGATGCTACCAATACCAGTACAGTACTTTGTTCATAATTACAATGACTACAAGAGATCCATTATTAGCCTTGGCCAATTACTTAATTATGTGCCATTCAGTATTAACAATAAACATGTGGTTAATTGGAGAGTGATTGCCCGATCTCCGTCAGCTGTCAGGAAGTAAAAGATGGATTATAGAAAGGGTCCAGATAGGAATTTTGAAAGGAATTCGCGGAGTCCAGCAGTCTACCAACGTCTTGGAAGTAAGGTTGCCGCGTTTTTGCATCGGGTGCCAAACAAGGAGTCTTTTAAAATCCTTATTTTTTGACTACCAGACATGAAACTGTGTAAATTTAAATAAACAACAAACATACGAAGAGAATTCTTGAAAACGATAGAATTCTTGAAAACTCTATTTCTTGTTTGCAATATTGAAATATTGGAACATAACAACTGAATTTGATTCATGAGTGGCCTGGCACTGACAATTTGTGTGACTCCTGATGAGTTGAAACCTTTGTACAGGGTGCACAGCTAGTAATTCATGCTATCCTTTCCTTTGTACTGGCTAAGAACATGCTGAACGAAACGGGTGTCCAATTTTCAAACTTATACACATTTCAATGGAAACACATTGAAAAGTTCATGGGCAAGGCCTTGACCCTTTTCCAATAATTTGCGAGTGGGAAATATCAATGCTTTAAGTGCTGCTTAGAAATGTATTTTGGAAATTCGACATGTTTTCTGTCTATGGTCAGAAGCAAAAAAATTATAAACACTTTTTGGCAACCAGATTTTTGCATCTAGCAGCTGAAAAATGTTTTTTAGTCGCCATCTGGCGCCTGCACCAAAAAGTTAATTTCAGACCCTGATTGGTTATGTACAGTATAGCATTTTTATCCTTCTAATCACTTCAACTAAAAGGCTAAGAGTTGAAATGTTTATTTTTAATCCAAGTCCTTCGCCTTTTATGTTAACTTAATTTTTTTCTGTAAGTTTGCATG
>OX421447.1:44918668-44923668 GCA_949126865.1 Montipora capitata | reverse complement strand
TCGGCGGCGGTTTTTAGCTCGTTACCAATCCTCTAAATTGCATGTTTCAATTTTTGGCGCACTTTCCATTTTCGGCCAAAGTCACTATCGGGAGAATCTAGAACAAGCGTCTGGCGGTTTTCCGACATGTCGGCAAAATCTGGGACTATCGGAAGACTGCGAAATCCCCGATCGTCTGGGGTTTTCCCGACATATGAAAACTAGGCTATAGTGACTTTGGCGGAAAATGGAAAGTGCGCCAACAATTGAAACATGCTAAATCTACGCTTTCAGCATTCACAAATGACGATGGATTTAAATTATCAATTAACCTTCTTGCCGAATCTTCGTCTTCCGGGCGCAAAATTCACGGTAACCGGCAAGAAGCATACGGTGTTCAAGTGCGCCCACGATCCTATGAAGCCTCTGAAACAATATGGCGCCTAGTAAACGCGGTGATCGAAGTATCGAAGTACATTTGTGCTATTAATTAACAATGTGAGAAACCGATTTTCTTGTAGTATTTATACATTATTTTAATAGGGAAAGAAAGGTGAGTCGTGTTCTAGCTACCATTTCCGAACGATTTCATCATATAAAGATTCAAATACAACAGTTGTCTGCTGTTTATCTTGGGTTATCAGACAAAATGTGATTCGCCAGCTGGCGACCAGTGCTGAAAATCTAGTCGCCAGCCCTCAATTTTTGGTCGCATTGGCGACCAGTGAGTCGCAATTTCAAGCCCTGTATATAAATAGAGTTACTTTGGCCAATTTACAGCGCAGACCATTGAAACTTGGTAGTCTAATAGTTCTACAGGAAACACACCTATGGCTATAAAAAAAAGTCTGTTCCCATGGCAACTCGCTCTTTTCCAGTCCCCACCCACTTGATTTCAATATGTTAGTGATTTTCAGCTCGAAAAATGATAAACAAGGCCACAAAGTCGTGCTAACATATTTATATGCTTGCTGGATCATGTGTATGAAGTGCTGTTAGCAAATATCAAAATGGAACGCCAAAGGTGGCCAGAAAAGCTCATAATATGGGGGAGGTCTGGAACCCAGTATGATGCCATGGTAACAGAACTGTTAAGCTCATATTGTGGAGAACATTTAGTAGAATCTTACTGCAAAAAATCAAAAATTTCTGATACAAATTGGCTGAGATATCTCTTTTCATCATATTTGAACAAGATTTGGTTGAGTGTATGACGTCATCACTAGGCTAATTTGCATATTTTAAAAACTCGAATATCTCTGGAACGAAAAGAGATACTTGAAAAAAGTAAACAGCATTTTTCTTCTCACGCAGACTACTTGTTTATGTTTCAAAATGGCTTAGATAGGAAAGATGCGATTTTCGTCATAGTAGCACTTTAAAACTATTCTGTTTTCTTTTTAGTTGGTATGTTGTCTCATCTTCCCAAAAGAGAAAACCTTGTGAATGGTTGTGGATCAACATCAAGTAGCTGGAATGGAAACGAACATTATATACAAAATGGGGATAATGGGAATGAACGAACTGCGAGGAAAAAGCCTAAGAAAAAAAAGAAGGCAGAAGTAGTAATGATTTCGGAAAGCGTGGATTTTAATGAAACTGGTACCATGGCTAACAAGGATAAAAAAGCTCAGAGAGATTTGGACTCGGAATGTTCTGACGAGGGCGTTGCTTCCTTGAATGAGGTGGGCGATGCAAGTTCTACACGAATGAAAGGTAACTTGGCTTTGGAAAGTGCTTCGAATACAGAAGGCGATAATATCCCTTTGACAATGGAATTACCAATAACTGAAACAGCACTTCAGCAGATTATTAGCAACAAACGGCAACAGACCTCGCCTTCAGATGCTGTTGCTGGATCTGACCATGCTGTACAAAGTGGTTTCCTATCTGGACAAGAAAGGGAGAACATCGGGTGTGCGGCACGTGATGAAAGCCATACTGAAAGCACCGTTGATACAAATAACAAAAACAGTGATTCGAGAACAAGCAACTTTAGGGGAGTGACTGAAGGGGACGATAGACAGCAATTGTCAAAATATCGTGCAAATGGTTTTGAAGGTGCAGTTAGTATCACCCAACCAGACATTCAGAGACTTTCACTTTCAACAGATCCTCCCCAAGGGGCCCAGGGGGATGAAACAAGCGGAGCGTCTGATGAGGTGCTAGAAGCAAAAACTATTGCTGCTGGTGCTGCTAATGTCCCTGAAGTTCCAGAGTATCATGCTGAATTGGCGGCTTTTGAATGTGGTACGCCCAAACTAGTGGACAGAATATCAGAAATTGAACGTTTCGGTGAAGCTAATGAAAGTTACGAGGGAAAAGACTTAAATATTGTACCTGGAATTCACAAAAGTTACGACACATGTTCGAGGAGCAGTTCGGGGAGCTTTAATGGATCAGGCTCATTCCAGTCGAGCTCGCAAAGAAGTAGCAGGCACAACACGCTGGAAATAAACCACAGGAGTTCTCAATTCGAAGGTTGTGTGCCTCCCAGTTCTTGGCCGGGGATTTCAAATCGTAAAATTTCCAGTGGGGGGGATTCTACGATAGGTTCCCCTGGTAGCGAAAGTCAGTTTAGTGATTACGAGATTTTTGACGAGTTGCTTGGATTAGAAGAGGATCACTTTTCTCCACCTGAGGTAAGGGGGAATCGATTTAGCAGTCTGAAATCAGACATTTGTAGCATTTACTGAAGGGAAAGGCGACTAAGGACGATTTCAAACAGCCCTCCACACACGTTCGGAAACGTCTTATCACAGTGGCAGTGGAAATGAAATGGACATTCAAAAGGCCACTCACTTGAATGTATGTTATGGGTGAGAGGTGGGCCTGGTATGTATGACAGTAAAATCGTCAGTCTCTACCCGTCGTGTTTGTGGTGGACCAACAAAGGGTCACGTGATGCTTTTCTCCTGCTCTTCCTCTGGTTTCCACCTCCCGACATGACAATTCATTTCAAAGAAATAAATACTTGCCGGTACCCTGAGTCTCTTCACAGCAAACTCTGCGAACAGAGTATTCGAAAGAAACAAACAACAACACAAAAAAAACGTTAGTACAGTGTAAATTCAAGTTAAAGTATCCCCGGAAATCAAGGCGCAAATGGCAGAGGCGAGAGGAAACTTGTAATGGGGAGAGCTTAACAAAAAGAACTTCATAAAATGCTCTCTTATATTCGCACTTAAGAGCTTGGGCTCTGCTCACAGCTTGGCTGTTTCCAAACGCGAAAGAGGGCTCAATAGGCCAGTCCGAGTTCATGTCTGCCTCCTCTTCAAATCGAGTCTAAGTGCGAAGATTTTCTTATGAAAATTAGTTTTCATTCATAGAGCGAGTTTCAATTGAGTGTCGTAAAACCAAAACCAAAGTAATTACTTTGGCCAATCAAAAAGGACGGAAATAATCCAGTAAACCAATCACGAATCGAAGTAATTACATGTAGCCGACACAAAGCGCGGGAAAATGTGCACGCGCGAGCCACGATTGGTTTTGGTTTCACTTCTGATTGGTTGCAAATGTGGCGCGAGAACTTTAAACCCATCACTGAGTGAATTACAGCGGTTTTCAAATGAGAGTCGTAAAACCAAAACCAATGTAATTACTTTGGCCAATCAAAAAGGACGGAGACAATCCAGTAAACCAATCAAAACTCGAAGTCATTACACGTAGCCGACACAAAGCGCGGGAAAATGTGCACGCGCGAGCTACCATTGGTTTTGGTTTCACTTTTGATTGGTTGAAAAAGTGGCGCGAGAACTTTAAACCAATCACTGAGTGAAGTAATGCAAAACCAATGCAATCCGCTAATTACTTTCGACACTCAATTGAAAACCGCTCTAGTATTGTCTCTTAGTATTTTTAAGTTATAATGTGTTTTTAAAACCAAACTTGTTATATTCTACAGACCCACTTTCATAAATGGCGACCATCTTTACATTCTATTGTATTTATGTTAATTAGACCTACTGACCTCTTTTTGAAACAGATGTGTAGCGAGGCCAGAAAGGCTTTTTAGCATTAAAACAAAAGAATGTTTTATTTGGTCGCCATTATGAAAGAGATCTATATTGTAAATTTTTGTGGTGTGATGTTGCCCAGAGCAGCCCTCAAAAAGCTATGTTATCTTCAGCGATAATCGCTTCAATTCTTCAATACAGTGTGTGTAGGTGCTTGAAAATTCGCTTACTTCCACTTATTTTCAGTCATTCATGGGCGTGAGCACTTCAGAGGAGCTGCAGCATGCAATAAATGCCTGTAAAGATCTCATCAACACAACACCTGAAGACTCTCAGGAGAAAAGGAAACTAATCTCTAAACTGATTCAACTCCGACTTAAACTTCAAGAAACACAGGTGTGACATGATAATGACTTGTGTTTCTTTTTTCATATCTTTAAGGACGGTGCCTACTAATTCAAAGGTATTTTTGCGCGGTTTTATGAATATGCGGGAAAAGCAGATCTCAACAAGTGTTATTAAAATCCAAAAAGAAAATTGGGGGTAACCACGCATTTTTCAAAGATAATTAATCAACAATATTAGCAAAAAGCTTTAAAATACAAAGCAATGTATGGCGTTCCTTTCCAAAACATGCATGGTTACCCCCAATTTTCTTTTTGGATACAAAGAACCCTTGCTAAGTTTTGCTTTCTCCGCATAAATTTAAACCGCGCAAAAGAATCCATGCATTAGTAAACACTACTGCTAGGAAATCCGATTATCCGGAGATGCGCAGAACGTATGCGCAATAACAATAGTAGGCACCGTCCTTAAGAGCAGTGAACATTTTTGCTATTTCAATCGCCAGAAACGAGCAAATTAATCAACAATATTAGCAAAAAGCTTTAAAATACAAAGCAATGTATGGCGTTCCTTTCCAAAACATGCATGGTTACCCCCAATTTTCTTTTTGGATACAAAGAACCCTTGCTAAGTTCTGCTTTCTCTGCATAAATTTAAACCGCGCAAAAGAATCCATGCATTAGTAAACACTACTGCTAGGAAATCCGATTATCCGGAGAT
>OX421447.1:44891168-44916168 GCA_949126865.1 Montipora capitata | reverse complement strand
CACCCAGCGTCCGTACAGCTCGACGCACTCGTTAACCTACAGCACATGTATAAATGGGTTACCATCTAAAGAAACAATGTTGCTGTGTGTCGTTAAAACACGAAAATTTGGACGCAAATTGCAACCGCGAGAATATAAAGTAGCCCCTTGTCAGAGCAACGCGTTTTTGCAAACAACTTTAATGTTGGGCACTTTCAATCTTGGGTTCCAAAAAGTGCCAACTTTTTTACAGGTGATTTTTTTACGCAACCCTCTAGACTCTCCTGATTAACAACGATCCTGAACGTGAACTGTTCTACAAATGGCGTTACTTTAATAATTGACAGGTTTCAGTCAGCACATACAATCTGAGCATTTGTCCAGAGCCAGGATTGTCGTCGCAGCAGTACAAATGCGCTGAATGCAGGAAACAAATAGGATTAATACGTGAGTGTTAAAAAATGAAAGGTCCATTATCTTCCCTAGAGGTTGCCTTGTTGGTTCCGAATCAGAAAGTCTCATTTTTAAGTTGTCTCGACACTACCACATTTGTATTGCGAAGTTCCTTTTCATGTCCTGACATGCGAAATAGTTTTTTCCGGTTTCCATGGCTTGAAAACGTCTCATGCTTAAGCTCCCTATTCTTAGGTACGCGCGTGCGCACTAATAGGTATCAACGACGTATCCATGTCCGTAATCATAGTAACAACTTTTGGCCGAATACCAGACCTCTTGTGGAGCCTTTTCGAATGAAATGTTGATGATGTGTTGAAACCGTTCGGCCACCCCAGCAGTCAACGTCGTTCAACATCGTTTAACATCGTTCAACATCGTTTAACATTGTTCAACATCGTTTAACATCGTTCAACATCGTCTGGCATCGTTCAACATCGTTCAACAAAACCGAACGGTTGTTAAAGCAAATGTTGAAGCTGTTTGCCAGGGCCTTTATTGCGCAACTGGTGTCCAATAAGCCTTTGGGAGCAGGGTTTATCAAATGTCACGGAATGATAACAATAACCTTATTTAAAAACGTGGCACAATAAAATGTCATGGTGTTTTAGTCGTGACTACAGCCATAAAGGCTGGCTTAATAAGGTGGTTGACAGTGATGGAAACTGTCACCACTAAATCACTTTCTTTTTGCGTACGATAAAACAACCAGGAAATAAATTTATCGATTTCAATAACCTGAAAGGAAAGAAAGGAGCAAGGGTGGCACAGTCGGTTAGTGCGCGGCCTTGGTGCATACGGTCCTGAGTTCGATCCTCGGATCTCACATCCTTGTTTCGACTTCTTTCCTTTCAGTGTAGCCTAAGTAGCTTTAAATACCCTTAAAACGGAGCGCTGATGGAAAGAGGGGGGTAAAATGAGCGCACCGTCGGCTTCCTGGGAGAGTAGTCTCAAGAGAGTAAAGGAACTTGCGACGTTACATAACGTGAACCTTTACCTTTACCAAAGGAAAGGAACTTTATTTAAGTGTCTAATCTTCTAGCGCTGAAGCACTAATTGGGAACACTGTAAGCTGAAATCAACAATCATCGCAAATCAAGTCAAATGCTGGTTTTTGAGGAGAGGGGAAACCGGAGTACCCGGAGAAAAACCTCTCAGTGCAGAGTAGAGGACCAACAAATTCAACCCACATATGACGCCGAATCTGGGAATTGAAGTCACATTGGTAGGAGGCGAGTGTTCTCCGTCACCACTGCGCCATCCCTGCACCCCCAACCACCCTGATGAATCCAATACCTTCAATAGATTTGAAACGCAGTTTTGATTAGCTCAAGTTTGTTTAAATAATCGACCCTATATTTGCAACTAGATTTTAACATGACTGCAGAGGAGCGATATTTATGTCCTTTATCCTTGCTCTAGGGGGTGAGCGTTCAGAGGCGCGCTTGTGCGATTATTCTGGTCAGTATTTTTGTGAAGAATGCCACTGGAATGACTCTGTGGTAATTCCTGCCAGAGTCGTCCATAATTGGGATTTCAGTCTTTATAAGGTTAGTATTGAGCGAGTGTCCACTGCTTGGTCTTTCCGGCAAAGAACTTTAAACTGCATTCGGATTTACACCAACCCATAATTCAGTTCCTTGTTGGGGTTGTTCTTTGCATAGGCAATGGATATTCCGTTCAGCGAACAGCGTAACTTTTCATTGTTTTCATGTAAAGAACCCCATAGCGTGCTGCATCATGGGTTGGTGAAAGCATGCTATTTTCTCCATCTCATCGAACACAGGACAAAATTACTGATTTGTCAAATGCAGCAAAACTAGAGCCATTGGAGGGTCTGATAAGTTGTTTCAGTTGCGACGTGCGAGCCTGGCCAATAAATTAGGTCGCTTTGCCTCAGTGTTAAATGCATGGTTTTGCTGCCTTTTCATCTTATTGTGAAAGCTCTGGTTTGATCTTAGCCTTCCAAGTTTATGTTATAAGCTACCTCTCTCATAGAACAGAACCAAGCAACGATGACGCGCGCGCACAAAATAAAACCATCAAAAACGGTGATAAAGAGCGTGCCGAATTGAAAACTACACGACTTTCGTGAACAATGAGTAATCTTGGAAGCGTTCTAGCTACAGAAATCTCAACCTCGCAAAGTTTCTGCTTCGGAGCGCTTAGCAACACTACAAAGCAAACAAAACTGTCAAACAGCATAACTGGTTCTCTTTGTTTGGTTTTCTTTGGCTTGTAGTCGATCGTTCGATCAATCAATCAATCAACAATTATTTAAGTGTGTAAGAACTATTTGAGATTTCTGTTAATTGGGTACACTGAAAGAAAGTGTAATTCAATGTTGGTACTAAAATTGAGGGAAAATATGCATGCCGTAAATGCCACCAGCACCTTAGCTCCTTAGCCCCTTAGGCTAAAACAGTGTTTTTTTTCTGTTTTGCTACGCAGGTTTCCAGACAATCTAAACAGTTACTAGCCCTTATGACTGACAGGCCTCTTCTAAAGATAGAAAAGCAAAATCCATCTTTGTTCAAGTTTGTCGTGGAACTAAGAGAAGTCAAGGTATGAGTGGCTCTAAGGTCGAGCATGAACTCATTTTTATGGGATTTCTTTGGGTCGCGCTTTTGAGCAGAAATAAAATGGCTTCATTCATGAAAAAGCCAACAAAAGCACGACTCCTTTCTTGATTCCTTTTTATTTGGTGAAGACAATATTGATTTTTGGTTGTCCGAGTTTGATTAAAGGGTGTAACAAAAGAGCATTTAAATATTTGTTCATCTGCTCTGGAGCTAACATTGTTGAGGTTAGGGTGTGTTTTATCAAAGATAGTTGAGCTTGTGACAGGTTTGTCAGAAGGTTTTACGATACAGGCATTAGTAGGTTAAAATATGCCTACTATCAACGGAGTTGAGGAGCCAGCCAAAACAGCAGGCGAGATGGTTTTTATCGCCGGCAACCGTCACGAGTTCTAGAGAAAGATTGGTGCGTTTGCTTGTTACGCGCTGCCCCCAGAAAACAACTTTGACAATAACAATAAGTTTTTCAGTCTGGTTTTCTCTTTACAAGATTGCGTTCGCGATACGTCGTTCCCGAGGTTGCACTGGAGCGAGCATGAAATTGAGGCTGAATGCTGGGGCACCTTTCATGCAAATTTAATAGTTCGCTTACTTAGCCTCAATCGCATGCTCGTGCAAGACCTACGCAGAGAGCGTGAGGGTCTTCCTGGGATCCCGACTTCTTTGCGTTGGTTAACCCATTGACCCCCCCCCCCCCATCCCCCCATTGACCCCCCCCCCCCCAATCCCCCCATTGACGAGTAAAATCGTCTGGCGTTAGACAGAGTAAAATGCATCGAATGTGTCCCAACTAGGAGTCAATCGGTTAAGCAAACTTAAGGTGTCAAAATTGTTGTTCTATTGGTTTATCAATGATCATGTTTATTTGCCCCTCCGCAGCGACTCAGGGAAGAGATTCTCATCATGAAGAAGTACTTTGTTATATGCCGTCAGGCCTTAGAAAACAAGCTTTTACTCCAGGTATTTAGTTCTAACTTTTTCAAACTCTGGAAATAGCCGAGAGAATATATTGAGCCAGACTGTAGAGATGAATCACAGCATTCGGAGTTAATGGAAATAAAAAAATGGTTAAGTTTCACCAGGGCGGTTGGGGTCGCAAAAAGAGGAAGGCCCATTTATGGTGTGCTCTGTAGAGGCCAGTTATTTTAGGACCTTGAGTTCGGTTGTGAAATGGAACTAACGAAAGCCACCCAGGGGTTATTATAAAGCGTCAACTTGATAACTTTCCCTTTGTTTTTGGTCGTCTTGTGGAAATTAATTGAAGCAAGTTCAAGTTTTTTTATGTTCAGTCAGTAAAGAATTTAACAATTTTGATAAAATTCAACATTTTATTAATTTTACCCATTTGATCTCCAGCTTAAGGACAGACAACACTTTGTGGACAGCTCCAACGTTTACTCTCTTCAAGATCTCATTGATGTGAACTCTGGTGTACTCTTACCTTTCCTGACTAAAATTCATTCTCTTTTCCTCACGCACATCAAATCCGATTGCCAGGTATAGAGATCTTTTAATTAAAATAAGTTACCTGTAACAAACTATATCCTTAACTGCAAGCTAGGGGCATCAGGTATGCAGGAGCTTTCACTATTCTTATGCCCTTTGGCTTTTACGTGCAAGAGTCTTCACCTTTTTTGAGTTATCCCTCCCTCTCGTTTCTGGGCTCTCTAGAAGTCCATAACCCAGAAGGGTCTATCTCTCTCATTTGGCCTTGGCCCGTAGAGCGAGTTTCAATCGAGTGTCGTAAAACCAAAACCAAAGTAATTACTTTGGCCAATCAAAACGGACGGGGACAATCCAGGGGAAGGGGGGTGGAGTTGCATCAGTGAAGAAATATCAATCCATTGGTCAGAGCGGGATTGGAACCCAACCGAAGCGCCCAAATCACTGGACCACGCAACGTCTTGCACTTATCTTTTTAAGCATCCTCTAAAGGCCCGATTGCACATGTGATTTTTGTCGCAGCAACTTGATGCAAATTTTGCCGCGCTCAAGTGTAAACCGACTAAACCGGGTGCGATTTCATAAACCGCGATTTGGGTGCAACTTTGAACAGACGACGGTTCGCTACGGAGTAGGCACATACGCTTTGTTTTCAAAGCGTCAGCTCAAAGCGGCTATTTTTTGCGTTGACTCTGTCACGAATATCAGAGATTATTCTAAATTATGCTGCAACGGGTATCGGTCGAGCTCTTTCATGTTGGACGTTTTTCCTTTCTATTACAGCTTTGTCAAGCGAAGGGTTTCGTCTGCGAATTTTGTGGAAAGGACGAAGTAATTTTTGCCTTCGATCCTCACTCAACACAATGCAAGCAATGTAGAACAGTCTTTCACAAGTAAGCGAAATTTCTTTTTCTTCTCCGTGTAATCTTGGGACCACCATGGAAGACCCGCGCACCGGTGGCTCAGTTGGTTGAGCACCGGGCTGTCACGCGGGAGGTCGCGAGTTCAACTCCGGCCGGACCAACACTCAGGGTCTTTAAATAACTGAGGAAAAAGAGCTGCCTTTGTAACTACATCTGCAAATGGTTAGACTTTCAAGTCTTCTCGGATAAGGACGATAAGCCGGAGGTCCCGTCTCACAACCCTTCAATGTTAATAAACCTGTGGGACGTAAAAGAACCCACACACTTGTCGCTAAGAGTAGGGCACGTAGTTCCCGGTGTTTTGGTCTGTCTTCTGTTGTGTATCATGGTTGGGAGGGTAAAAAAGGGGCCACAGTAATTGGCGCAAGCTGTTGTGGCGCTCTGCCAGCTTGACTGGCAAAGTTAATAAAATAAAATATAATAAAATAAAATGGACCCCAGAAATAATCTGTGCCTTCCTCTGACTTATAACTGCGGTGGTGTAGCAACCCTTGTAAGCTGAATATTATTTGTTATTGTTCGGTAGCAAGCTTATCACATCATACTGTGCGGGAGTTTCAACATCTCCCGTTCAAGCCTTTGTTCTTTATGTTTTCGTTGGCTGTGTCATTCAGAGGTGTGAATACAAATACATAACTGTCCATTAGTCAACTAGAAACAAGGTAAAAATAAAGCAAAATAAATCTGCAGCCGTTTCAACCGAGTAAATAGACAATAATAAGGATGGAACCCTTCCTGAAACACTACAGAGCTGATGGTCCTGCCTCGGACCAACGAAAAGAGCAGTATGGCGGCTCAGAGAGTTCTGTCCCTTCGATTGGGAAGTTCGGATTGTTCATGGCGCCCTGTGCATGATGTTTTTTGTCTTCACTTTAGTTTATCAGATTAATTGTCGCTTTTCTATGTCATTTTGGCAGAATTTGCTTCAAATCTGGAGTGTGTCCGAAGTGTGAGCGAAGACAAAAAAGATCGCAAACTAATTAGTCAGGAAGACCGTGGATTTTCGTGGATTTTCGTGGCATCTGAAAAGTAAAGGAGTCTCAAGAAAACTGCCTCAAGATTTCAGCAGTGATTGAACATGTAAGTGGTTAACTGACAGTCTCGCAGTAGTCTCTCGCAAGTTTGTCATGACGAGGAAGCCCGGGTCTACCTTCGATGCGTTTCACCTTATTATGGGATTCACAGCTTGGACGCATGCACTACAGACATTTCAAGTGATTCTTGGAGAGACACGGCTTAGGTTGCGTAGCAGAGAGGCAGTTTACTTTAAAGTTCAGTACAGTGAAGCCAAAAAAGTTAAACAAGAAAACAAGACACTGACAAGACAAGAGACTTGCCCAAAACAAATACTTCGGCTGTAGCTTCGGAATCTCAAGTTGCGTCCTTTTGAAACGACTTGACATTCAAAAATAAGCTTTCTGAAATCGTAAGAAACAGTGATATCCCGGATAAATTCGAGAACTTTTTTTAAAGAAATTTTTTTCATGACCTGTTCTGAAGAGTTTCACTCTTTGTATTTTTTTTTTAATGAATGTGAAGTGAGTAACCTACAGTAGTCATCTGTGACTAGGTTGGATCTTGTTTTACATAGTTTTTTTACCAAATTGTATTAAAAGTTCTAGCTTGTTTTCACGAGCGACGCACGCGCAAACTGAAGCAATTGAAATATCTATTGTCTTGAATTTAGAACACTCTGTCCCAGGAGTCGTGGTAGCGAAGAGAATTGGGGGGGGGGGGGGGGTGGGGGAAGAGGGATGTCATATTCTTCGACTGAACTTTAACCCAGGGGTTCTGCTTCGTAGGAATAGTTTCTTTTCCGCTTGGGATCAATATTTACGTTCCACATGGAACGTCGACTGTGATTAGGCCTAAGCTTTGATTTCACAATGTTTAACTTTGTCGTGTAGTTTTGTAACGGCTGACCTTTAGAACTGTTTAACGTTGTTTTATGAGATTGATTTTAAACGTTGACAAAGAGGTTAGGGAGGAAAGAATCATATTACCTATTGATAACAAATTTTCCTAGGTAGCGTGGTTCGGTGAAGCGCGAAGCAAGGGGCATTCCACAATCCCTATCGGAAGTTTAGTGTTCTGATTTAACGATAATAGAAAAATAAGAAGTAGACAAATAGTTTCCCCGGGTTGCTCATGCATTGTTTTGCGCAAACCCTTGGTGAATACCATGCCAGTCTAGAGACTTGCTACAATTTACCCAAGCTTTGAGGAACTCGGAATTGGTTGTTTGCACAAAAAGCACTAATTAACGACAACTTTGATGCCTCTGTGTTATTTGCTATTGCTTACCCTTGCGTCGCTAGTGACAAACCAGCTGTAAAATCATTGTTCTACAAAAAGCGATTTTTAATTATTGAGCGTCGAAATTAATTATGCAATTGCTACTTTTATTGACTGGCTTGAAAATCTTCCTCCAAACTTTTTTTCAACCTAACCTAACACACGCAAAGCGATAGCGTTCAGTTTCGCTTACCAGTTATTTGTCTCGAGCATTCTTTTAGTTCTTTCAATCAAATTGGCTGGAAAAAAATGACAGTCCTTTAAAAGTACCCCATAAATAATAGATTTTTCCATGGTAATCGGCCCTGGCGGAAATGTGATTCAAAATTAATGTGCTACTCATTTGCATAAAACGTTTGTTTTATTCACTTGAAAGGTATTTCTGAAGCTCTCGTACACGACAAAAAGAGCAAAGAAATTGCACTACTACATTTAAAACGCACTCTTGGGGGCAGTAGCGATTAGTTAAACTACAAGATACAAACCTTTTACAACACGATTAGGTTAAAAGTTTCTCAGTTAAAAAAATGCTCAAAATAGCGTCAAACTTGAGTTCCTGCATTTTTACGAAACAAACGCAATAGCATGGGTTTTGTATTCCTCAATTACTGTGTCCTCCGGGAATTTAACTTGCGTAAAAATGTTAAAAATAACGTCAAACTTGAGTTCCTGCATTTTTACGAAACAAACGCAATAGCAAGGGTTTTGTATTGCTCAATTACTGTGTCCTCCGGGAATTTAACTCACTTGCGTAAAAGACCACCCTTTATGTACTAAGACCGTCTTTTGTTGCGATACACAAATGGGCTGGTTGTCGTGGCGCTTGGCACAACTTGAAATAAATAGTTAACAGCGTTGTCTCACGTGCATGAACCATTCCGATTAGCAATGTAGAATGATCTTACTCTGCCTCGAGCAACTAATCACGACCTTTCTAAACGGAGAAGGGGGCCAGTAGTGTTTTTGATAGCAAATCGAAGAAATTAGACGTCCCTCCACAGAAAAAAACATCATGAAAGGAGTGTACCTAAGCGTATCGTATAAACGCTGGGTAAAGAGAGCTGTTACCTTCCTCTACGCAACTGTAGTGCTTATGATGATGGTCATTTTTGCTAGGGAATGGACCGAATCAGGACAGACTTTTTCTTCCAGCTCTGCGCGATCACGACAGCTCCGATCAGTGCAAGTTTACACAAAAATTGAGGTGATACCACAGTCGACAGAAGATCGATCGAACAAACCATTCCTTGTCGAAGAATCTTCACTGGTAAATCAAGAGGTCTTCTATGAACACAAGAGCACCTTAACTACACGAACGCTATGTCAGCAGCACTATTTCCTTCTTATTTTAGTGGCTTCAGCTCCTGCTTATTTCGACAGGCGGAGAGCAATCCGTCAAACTTGGGGTGCCGATAGTTCACTAAACCCTCGCTGGAAGACAATCTTCATGCTTGGGCAAACACGCAATACTAACCATTCCAAACAGCTATTGCGGGAAGAGGCGTTTTACGGAGATTTGATCCGAGGAGATTACTTCGAGGACTACTGGAATCAAACTCTAAAGATAGAGATGGGATTCGAATGGGCAGCGAAATATTGCAATTTTACTTTCCTACTCAAAGCTGACGATGATGTGTTTGTAAACTCACAGTCGTTGATTAGAGTATTGGAAGAACCTCAGACGCCGAGAAAAAGTCTCTTCCTTGGACACTTGTACAAAAACCCTCGCGTTCTAAGAGGCGGAAAATGGCTCGTAACGGAAGAGGAATACAACGAAACGCATTACCCCGACTTCTGTGCTGGTCCGGGGTATGTTCTATCACGAGATGTGGTGATTTCGTTCGTGGATATATTCGACGCTATTCCCAAGTTCAAAATTGACGATGTGTATGTAGGAATGTTGGCTAAGGAGGCTGGTGTGATCCCTCTACACAATGCGGGATTCCAAACCCCGGCTTATACCTCAAAGAAATGTGTTTTACTGGCGAATACATTGGTGAGGCATGCAGCTGTAGGCGATTGTTTACTCGACCTTTTCGAAAAGGCCAGGCCAGCCTTACTTAGCAGGTCCAAATAATAATCTCTACCACTCAACGTCATTTGACCACCGTTAGCTGTGTACGCATTGTCAGGGGACGAAGTTCGGTCAAACTTTAAATTACTCTTCGCCGAGGGATCGTCTTTTGGTGCCTATGAGGTGTGTGACACCATCAACATCTCGTTGTTACTAGAATAGTGATTTGTATGCCGTTGCAGTTATAATTACCGGTTGGGGGAGTCGCTTTGGAAAGAAATGTGAGGTGCAGATGTATATGACGTCACGGCCATACGAATATGACGTCAGGGTCATGTCTGTGTTCGAAGGTTAATCCTCCGGGAATTAAAATCTTCTCTTACGCAAACATTTTCTTCTGTTTTGGTTGAAGGCATCATAATTGATGACGTGAGTGAAATGCAGAATTCCCTGTTCCCTAGTAACTTAGCTTCGCCCTCTAAGCAATGTTGAAAACCATGTGTTCCTTTTTTGTCAATTGAAAACTTTGAGGCTTTGTGGTCGCTTCGCCTGATAGCCAGCCAATTCGTCCGAAATTAAAGTCCATTCGCCCGAACTGCACCTGTTCGCCTAGACTACTCTTGAAGACGTTTACAGTGTCCCCAATTAGTGTTCCAGCGCTAGAACAACTAGACACTTAGAGTTATTTTTGCTCGAAGTTCTGTCATATATTACGTATCGGGCGAACGGGTTTTCAGTGCGGACGAACTGACTTCGGGTGAAAGAACCTGCTTCCCAGGCATAGTAGAATTGCATGAAAATTTTGTTTTATCAAACGTGTCGATAAAGGTGGAGTTACCACCGTGAATGATTGGAAAACTGAGCTTTCACGGTGGTAATTCGACCTTTATCAACACGTAAGTCCTTTCATAAAACCAAATTTTCATGTTTCACTCTCCCATCGACGCAGTACCACAGTTTCTTTAGAAACTGGAAATTTGTATAGTAGAATTGCACTTTTGACTCGCTTTTTGTGTTATAATTGCGAGTGGATATAGTTCTCGAAGCAAGCGCTTACTAAGACCCTGTTTTCAAGGAGGTTAGTTACTCTAGTGCCAGGGTTACCCTAGCGCTCACACATTTCTTCTTTCTTTGAGCAATGTGTTTACAAGGCAGATAGGGTACCCTGGCGCTTGGGTAACCCTACCTGTAAAATTTTGCTTGTAAACCCGGGCTATCTTTGGCCCTTCCACTAGGGTAACCCTAGCAGTATGGTTATACCCTCCCTCCTTGTGAACAGGACCCAACAAAACTTTCCAAAAGAATTAAAGGGTCACGGTTTATCGTTTTTATTATTATTATTTTTTTGTCGTCAATTAAGAAGCTCGTTTTCTTGTTTCAATTCATTAATGCTTTGTTTTGATTTATCGTTTGTCGATTTACTCTGGTTCCAGTACAGTGTTACCGTGAAAAGCTGAGACATTGTTGAATGTTGATGCAATTATCTTACTCGAACTTCTGTTGTAGAATGATGAGGTTACCTAAAATCTCTATGAAATTATTTTTGAGCCTTAAAAAAATATAAAAAATGCATCGTAGAAGTACAAAACTTTTAATATTTATTACTTTCGTACCGATGGCTAGACCACATGAAGTGTTATGTCGCACATATTTCCTTTGCAGCTTTGATCAACTGCAAACGTAATAGTTGAGCCTGCGCAGTTTTCATTAATTCGTTGTTTTTGCCGGATTTTGTTTTTGGTTTTTGTTTTGTTTTGTTTTGTTTTTTGTTCCCTGTTCTGGATTAGAGAAAGTGCTCGTTTTTGTTTCAATAATTTTACTCTTCTTAACTCTTTGTGGAAGAGTTTTGTTTTTCAAATTTGGCAAGCCCAAGTTTGTTCAGTTTGGTGTGAAGATGAATGCTCTTTAGTTACCGTGGCATTACTATGTCAAATGACCTTAAGAAAGCCGGGCATCGTGTAGTTAATCCGATCTGAAGCTCGGAAACAATTTGAAATTTAGGACCTTAAATCATGGAAGAGCTTTGTTTTTCAAATTTGGCAAGCCCAAGTTTGTTAGGTGTGAAGATGAATGCTCTTTAGTTACCATGGCATTACTGTGTCAAATGACCTTAAGAAAACCGGGCATCGTGTAGTTAATCCAATCTGAAGCTCGGAAACAATTTGAGATTTAGGACCTCAAA
Organism: Montipora capitata; assembly: GCA_949126865.1. Taxonomy (NCBI): domain Eukaryota; kingdom Metazoa; phylum Cnidaria; class Anthozoa; order Scleractinia; family Acroporidae; genus Montipora; species Montipora capitata. The sequence continues at coordinate 44,904,300 of OX421447.1, read as the reverse complement.
TCACTGGGATTATAAAAACTGACTCCGTGCCATTGCCCGTCCGCGTGTTCCGAGTCTTCAGACAAGGTCGGGTAGCGTAATAATTCCCATCATAATCACAACAAGACCGAAAGAAAAAAAAGCTATGTTTTTCACTTACACACAAAACCTCGTCAGGCTATTGAATATCAGTTATTGCTTTTCGTGCAAGAATTTGTCAGTGATTACTGCGCAAGACAAAACGACATTATCGTAGCCAGGCTCCAACTTCAAAGGAAACCACATCGCCGACGGGAGTTGATCATCAGGTTTTTCCAATCAATTATCACATTACGATAACTATTCTCAAACAAAGAGGAAGGGAAACATGAGAATATAATGTGCTTCTTATTTGTCATATTCAATAGGCCTTGTAGATAAATCCGTCCATTAAGTCAAGGATTTTAATTTTGTTTTCATTGGACTCTGGAGCCGCCTAATGAAAAACAAATTACTCTTGTTTTATCTACTAATCTCGCTAGGCTGTTACGGCGTTTTCATAAAACAACGTCTGTAGAAAATATCAGAGTCGTAACCACACACTAAGACGTCGATGCTCTTATCGTGAAGTCAATAAGGCGGTGTTATTATTGCCGTCGAAATAAAGCTTTATTATATCTTCTTGACATAATGCCAAAGCGCAAATTCTCGAAAGAGAAAGCAACCGCTGTCACGGGATTTGATACGGTTACGATAACCTTGCACGACTTTAATTTATTTACCATGCGTCCTAGGGGTAAAACCTGTTAAAATCTGAGCAGTAAGTTAAAATTTTTAGAACGATCGGTCGTGTGTTTTTCCCGAGGAAATGGTTATTTTCACGGTTAGTGGTCACTGCAAGTTAAATTTTGGTTTTGAATTTCTTTTCGCCAATTTATCGCAGGAGATGTTAAACAGAAGGTCCGCGAAATGCCGTGATTTGTCTTAGTATCTGTCCTTTTTTTTCCAACCGCGCCTCCTCAGTCAGCACACTGAGGAAGTGGAAAAGAAAAAGCTCTGTGGTTCACAGTGAATGAAGCGTGTAGGTCAGAGGCTCTGAGCATAACCAAAACTCCCGTGAAATCTGCGCGTTCCCGTTCGACGATTTGAAGTTCTAAACGCTCCCGTACGAAATCGAGAGAGGTTTTTTTCGAGTATGGCCGCGCAAGTCATTTTAAAAATGATATTGTCTCTTTTTAATTAAAGTATTTTAAAGGTTTGTTATGATCGTTGACGGCAGGGGTTCTGGGTCCAAGGTGTGTTAAAATCAGACACTTCTGTGACAGTGCTACAGTTACACCAAATTGGATTTAATTCGGATGAATATAAAAACAACCAAACAAAAAAATGTTGGCAATTTCCGTTAAAAGACAGTTTTGCTTAGGGTTAGGGTAACAGAAACGACAGCAAGACATTTTACTTGGCCACTTATTTGCATGTAACTGCCGGCAAAAGACGACAAAAACTTTTTTTTCTTTGCTTCGCTTTGGCTAGTCAGTAAACTGAATGAAACACGGGGCAAAATACCATGGCATTTCCCGATGTTTGCGGGCGCTCGAGGTCGGCCGGAGTGAAATGAGTAATTAACAAGATTTAACGATAGATTTTCTAGAATATGGTGCCATCGAGATTTAATAAAACAAGCGTAATTCACCTTGGTGCAGGGATGGCGCAGTGGTGAGAGCACTCGCCTCCCACCAATATGGCCCGGGTTCTATTCCCGGCCCGGACTCGGCGTCATATGTGGGTTAGTTTGTTAGTTCTCTACTCTGCACCGAGAGGTTTTCTCCGGGCACTCCGGTTTCCCCTCTCCTCAAAAACCAACATTTGACTTGATTTACTTTCATTGTTCATTTCAGTTTACAGTGTCCCCAATTAGCGCTCCAGCGCTAGAACGACTAGACACTTAAATAAAGTTCCTTTCCTTTCCTTTCTAACCTTGCGGATTCAGTGTCAGGAATGTTCAATCGCGAGGGGATGGCCAGGTGGCCTTTTTTTTTTTTTACAGAGGCGCTTTGCAGTACAATTAATTAGGTTGAAAAGCACGGTCGAATCATAAGGAGAACTCAGATAACTCTTTTCCCGTTAATGGTCGGTGTCCCGAAACGCCTTTGCTTAGCGCGTAGTAAAAATAGGCTGTAAACGGAAAAACGATTAATATTTTATTTAATCGGTGAATTTCGCTGTAATCTGTGTTATTTAATTGAATATACTATTACCGCTAAAGTTGCTAGCTTTTCATGTAAAAATGTATTGGATTCGGCGCGTCTTGACGTTGACAAAGTATATTTTGTTGTCGGGCTTTTCTGCAGCAATAACGTCTTTTCGTTTCATGTTTCTGATTTCAAGTGGCTGTTCCTTTACGGCGACCCTTGAAGGAGCACTTTGTTGCAAATGTGGACAGTCCTTAATTAGGGCTTCTTTACGCTTCACAAATGTTAGCAGCTGTGTGTAGCAATGTAAAAAAATTAAAAATGTATTGGATTCGGCGCGTCTTGACATTGACAAAGTATATTTTGTCGTCGGGCTTTTCTGCAGCAATAACATGTCTTTTCGTTTCATGTTTCTGATTTCAAGTGGCTGTTCCTTTACGGCGACCCTTGAAGGAGCACTTTGCTGCGAATGTGGACAGTCCTTAATTAGGGCTGCTTTAAGCTTCACAAATGTTAGCAGCTGTTTGTGGCAATTTTAAAAAGGCCAAATATTATGATATTGTGAGGGGCCTTATGGCCAAGAAAATTCACTGGAATGCAAACTGGGAATTTCTTGCTTTGGTTTGCCTGTAAAACACGCTTCTCGGAGCGTTGTTTGATAATTGTTCTCAAAGAAAAACTACCGAAGTAAAACATACTTCCTCGTTGTTACGGTGAACTCTAAGCAAAAGGGAATAAGCCGCTAACCGATGTAATCATTCATTGGCTTAGAAGAGTGCCTTCCTAAATTGTCCGCAATTCGTTGATGATTTAAATATGGGTTATATTGACCAAGCGTGAAGTCAAGATAGCTAGATATTGGCCAAGCTCTTTTTTTGCTTGTTTATGAACCGAGACGAAGTCAAGATCTCATAAACATGAAAAAAACAGAACGAGGCCAGTATCCAGCCACCCTGACCGAACAAGCTTGGTCAATAAAGGATTTATTATTACTGGGTTGCCAGTATGGCAATCCCAGTCGGAAAGTGGGTGGGATTTGTTGGTTTTTCTTTTCTTTTTTTTTTCCGTGTCGGTAAAAGTCTTGCCTGTCACTCCCCTGCTAAGTGGTTTCTTTGTGCATAGAGCCTTCTGCTCGTATTTTCTTAGGATAGAGAGGGTACTGGAAATGCGTAGATTTCTCTGGTGGACACAGTAGAATGATAAACTTAACCGGCAATGGCGTCGAAAGTCATGTAACACGAATGGCGTTTTAGTGGATCTTTGAACAAAATATACCCTTATGAAGCTCAATAATGGCAAGTCATTTGGATACTGAACAAGACAGGCGGTGGAATCTTAAAAGCGACGAGTAATGGACTTCGACAACAATCTGTCGCCCGTCGAGCCGAAATCAAAGTGAGCTGCATTTCTAAGATTTTGCCTAGTGTGCTGCTATGTAGAACACTGAAACCAAATGGAAAATTCTCTGGTAACTTATGGGTTCAACAAAGACAGAGAACGAATCGAACACCTTAAGTGGATCTGTGATCAACTCTGCACAGTCTTCAGGTAAAAAAAAAAATTGGAAATGTGACAGCCAAGAATTATTTGAAAGAAAGCTTGTCGTCTATTTTGTGCTTCATTATTCAAGGAAAGGGTTCTTCATGGAAATGGTTTGATCCTGAAATTTTAGCTTCTAAATATTGCGCATATTTGACACGATTGAGTTTTTTCTCTTCACGCACGTAATGAAATAGGAAAGGGTTTTTGCCTCTAATAGCAAATATGTTGTTTGTTTCAAAAAATTGTTCGCTGGAAAAGGTGGCCTTTATGAATTCATCATGCTTTATGATATGTGTGCTGGATAGTTTTTATGGCAATAGTAAACCATTTTCTTGTTATTCAAGGAAAAGGTTCTGAAGGGTTTGAACCTGAAGTACATGGTAATTTGACACGATTGAGTTTCTTGTCTTCACGCACGCAATGAAATAGGAAGAGGTTTTCGCCTCTAAGAGCAAATATGTTGTTTGTTTCAAAAAATTGTTCGCTGGAAAAGGTGGCCTTTATGAATTCATTATGTTTTATAATATGCGAGCTTAACTGGATAGTTTTTATGGCAATAGTAAAGCATTTTCGTGTCAAAATGAGGTTAGCGTTTTTCTGTTGTGCTAACCTTATTTAAAAATAAATATACATTCTGCCTAGTGAGTTTGTTACTCTCGTTAACCAGCAATGGCGTCGAAAGTCATTGCAACGCGAATGGCGTTTTAGTGCATCTTATGTTGTTTGTTTCAATAAAATGTTTCGCTGGAAAAGGATTCTGTGATATTTTCTCCCTTTGTGATTTATAATATGTTGTGTATTGAATTTTCGAGCTTAAGGTTGAAACGTGATACGGGAGGATATTTTAGTATTGCTCTGTAAGCAGGAAAGGACTCATAAAAATAAACAGGTCTGTTGGAAGCGTGCTTGAGTTTCAACTAAATGAGCCCCAAAATCAGCAAAAAATTGTGACGCCGCTGAATAATAATAAAGTAGCTGCTATTTCCAAAATGATGGAATAAATAACCTCGTCTTGGAGAGTAAATTTTTGACTTTGCAGAAACAATGGTGGGCGATTGTGATCTTTGTTTTGAATTCGCTCATTTATTGTCAAACTTTATAACACTTGACAGAAAAAGAAACTTACGAAAACCCGGTATCTTGCCATGATTTGACACAGATGCTTCACTGTTTGGCAAGTAAACATGCCGCGGTAACTTAATCACGACGCCCGCTGAATTCCGGCGATGTCACTTTCGATTTTGCGATTTTAATATTTGTGCAGCCAAAACGTACAATAACAAAATTGAACGTAGCAAAAATCTCCCAAAATGTTTGTCGCTGATTGTAACTTTTTATATTCTATATTCACGGTTCAAGATTAATGTTGTTTTCATGTCGAAAATATGTTATTCTCGAGCGACCGTCCTGGAAACTTCCTTCTGCTCTTTCTAAAAACTGTGTATCAATATTTATTTACTTTTGCATCAATATTTGTTTTTGCATAAAGAAAGCTAACAAAATATGTACCTTGCTGAGTTCGCATTTGTTAGCGTTTAATAGTATTTTCGGTCCAATGCTTCTACCATGGCACTACAATGATAGACAATACTAAAACAATATCGTGCACTATTAGCGCTACATATTACGCAAGGACAAAGGGCCTCTGCTGGTATGACTTCTGGGTGACCCCTTAAATGGTCTTAATGACCCCCCCCCCCCCCCCCCCAACTTGAAAAAAATTGTCTGGAACAGTGCACGTACCACAGGCAACCCAGTGTACCCTCACGGAGGGTCTAGTTCCACTAAAACGCCATTCGCGTTACTATGACTTTCAACACCATTGCAGGTTTAATAATTAAATGTTCTCCTGTGTGCACCAGGGTAATCTATGCATTACCCCAGCCCCCTCAAAGCTAATAAAATACGCACAGAAGACTCTATGCACAAAGACACCACTTAGCAAGGGAGTGACAGGCAAGACTTTCCCGACATGGAAAATAATAAAAATAATTTAAAAAACCGAAATGAAACCCAGATTCTGACTGGGTTTGGCAACCCAGTAATAAAACCAACAAATGAAACGCAGATTACGACTGGGTTTGCCATACTGGCAACCCAGTAATTATCGTACGGAACCTGTAAGTCGCTAGTCTGTGTACAACCATCCCCTCCCCTCATAGTAGCTCGCTTGATGGCGTGAATTTGAGAAGTTATTGCGCCTGCTGGACTGGATTGTGTCACGGCCCGCATTCTGAGAATTTTTATCATCTAATCCCTGTCATTTCAATGACTTATCTGTAGTGGATCAGAATTATTGCCCGTAATGAAATCTTTGACACGATTGAGCTGTTAGATAAACCTTGACAATATTATGCTGCAGGTGAAGGCTATATTACACTCAATATCAACTCAATGATATGGGAAATTTGAATGCCTCCTATTTTCAGTGTCTTGTTGTTCAACAATAAATAAGACTTTAAAACGGTTTATCGTCGTCTGTGACCTTTGATAATCAGCATTTCCTGTGACAGATCTTTTTCCACAATAAACCTGTGCACCATTTCCATTTGCTAAGTTAAGACTGGCATTGCCTTTTGAAATAGATCTAACAAACATTTCCCTGTAGCATTATGTCTCACAATTGTATTTTGTAATAAAACACATGTCCTCGATGTATATGGTGGAGTTTGAAACCCCGCATTGTGCCGAGGAATCACCCCGGCTTTTTTCGCCAACATCCCGACATAAGCGTCGTCAATCTTGTACTTAGGAATAGTGTTGAAAATGTCTACAAAGGAAGCCACCGCATCTTGTGATAAAATATACCCCGGACCAGCACAGAAGTCAGGATAATGCGTTCCATTGTATTCCTCTTCAGTTACGAGCCATTTTCCTTTCCTTTGGACGCGAGGTTTTTTATACAAGTGTCCAAGGTAGAGACTTGTTTTCGGTGTCTGAGGGTTTTCCAAGACCTTTAGCAACGACTGCGTGTTTACAAACACATCATCGTCAGCTTTGAGTAGGAAAGTAAAATTGCAATATTTCGCTGCCCATTCGAATCCCATCTCTATCTTTAGAGTTTGATTCCAGTAGTCCTCGAAGTAATCACCTCGGATCAAATCTCCATAGTGTGCCTCCTCCTGCAATAGCTGTTTGGAATGGCGGGTGTTGCGTGTTTGTCCAAGCATGAAGATTGTCTTCCAGCGAGGGTTTAGTGAACTATCGGAACCCCATGTTTGACGTAGATCTCTCCGCCTGTCGAAATAAGCAGGAGCTGAAGCTACTAGAATGAGAAGAAAGTAGTGCTGCTGACATCGTGTTCGAGTAGTCAGAGAACTCTTGTGTTTAAAAACAATCTCTAGCGTTTCTTCGAAAGGTTTCTCCACAACGGATGCGTTTGAATGACCAGTTTCTGTCATCCCCGGCATCACGTCAATTCTTGGGTATATGTGCAGAGATCTAAGCTGTCTTGATCCTGCAGTGCTAGAAGAATAAATCTGCCACGACTTCGTGCAATCTTTAACAAATATGGTCAACACGGTAAGTGTTACAGCAGCATATAGGAAACTAATACATTTCTTCAGCCAGCGCTTGTGCGAGAGGTATATGAACTTCCCAGACGGCATTCCTTCTTGATGAAGCTCCAATCCTTTCGTAATTCACCTTGTTTTGTGTCGAGGCTCCTTTATGTTGCGTGTGATAGATACAACTAATGTTTACACAGACGACTACTGGATTGCTTAGCTGTCGCTTTCTGAAATAATTAGCATGTTTTCCCACGAATTCCCAAACTGGACTTGACTCAAGACATCCGTGACAAAGCCGGAAACTTCAAGCTCAGCTTAAATCAAGCTTATATCAAGTGGTTTTATGGAGCCTCATGTCATTCACAAGCCCACGCAACTGTAAATCCAAGAAGGAAAAATGTTGTAACATAAGTACGTATAACCATATGGATACGTTTTTCGTCTTTCACAAAAGATCCTCAAACGAAGAGGTTAAGAGCGATGCCAAAACTCTTTTGCTAGAGACATCAATTAAAGACGGCTTGTTAAAATTCTTTGAATTGCATTGTATTGCCGTGTTGTTCTCCAAACTGTCAGAGAGTTTGCCATGGAAACACTACATGCAGGGCGCTGTGATGGGAACCACGTGGAAATCAAACATTTCTATCAAAAGATTAAAGTTCAGATATAAAAACCCACGAATCCACTTCCGCTGGTATTCAGCAGTTAAGCCCGGGAGTTAAGCCCCATCCCATTCGATGGGTTAAATCTTTCTGTCCCAGTTTTTTATTAGAATTACCCAGTCACAGAGCGACACTGATTTTTGAAATCAATGGAACGAAACGTTCACACTCAGCTCTTGTCTAGCCTACGAATACAGCCGCCTCTAATCGCTAAGGCCTGGTTTCCATATGATCGTCCGAATCGCCCGGATCGCCTCAGTCGTTTCAAATAATGTTCAGACTACGGAAGCGATCGGGATGATTATATGGAAACACTACCCAGACGATCGCTGATGATCCGGGCGACTGAGACGACCTCGATCATCCGGATATAACTCGGTTCTATCCTATCAGTCGCGCTGGTCGTCATCGATCGTCTGTGTAGTGTTTCCATATTATCGTTCCGATCGCCTCTGAACATTATTTGAAACGACTGGGGCGATCGGACGATCATATGGGCGGTTAGTGGTGAGAGGCGACTGTTTTGGCAGGCTAGCTCTTGTCTGTCATCCCGTTGGCGCGCTTGGTTCAATGTTTGCCTCGGTCCTAACGCTAACATACGGAAAGGTCACGCAAACGACAAAAACATTTCACGATATCGATGTTGTGTATCGTTGCATACATGTACAGTGTAGTACTTTGACAAAGGTGACACGTAAACATTATGACACAAAGACTGATCTTTCCTCATTTTGTTTTTGTTTCTGGCATAAAAGTTAGCACACTGGAAAGGGTGGAAAGCTAATAAAGAGAACGGATATTGGTATCATTTTTAACCGAGAACCTGTTTATTATTCTGTGAAGTATTGATTGTGTTTTACAACTTTGAAAGATTACATATTAATCACGAGAAACTACTTAACTATGCACTTTGTAATCGGGTATATTTCGGTAGCATAGTGCCGGCCAGGGTTGCTATGGACCGACAACATCAACTCGTTTATAAATGAAACATACGGTTGACAACGCTCGCGGACCGACAGCCGGCTAGCACGTGGCCGATGAGTAATTTTGCACCATTTATCTGGTTTTTGTTTGTAATAAGAGATTATTACACTTTGATTTGCATTTTATAGACTCCTATCTGAGCTTTTTGCCAGAGTTTTATTGTTGGAATCTGTTCAATGAGTGAAACTTGCTAAATACGATAGAAAGTGCAAAATGACATGAATTGAAATTCATCCTAGACTTCTACTGTCGCGACACCCGAGAATGTCGAGTCGCTGGTATGCGTAAAATGAGATCAAAAAAATATCTATCACGGCACTCCAACCAGAGGAAACTTCACAAAAAAAGGAAAAGACTATAATTGCAAAGTTTAGCCAAGAAACCCAGGAGGTCAGAGGATGGATCCTTCTTTCACGGAGCGTGAGATTCTAAAAAATGATCACTCATCACGCTCAAATTAAAACCCTTACCAATCCAGCAGTGGAATGCTGAAGAGACCCCACCGTGTGAGGATACAGTGAACGGAGAGGCCAAGAATTTCGTTCTTTGTATTATCGGGGGCTCATTTAATAGACAAGATTGTTTTGCACACGAATTTTTTTTTCGTAAATTGGCTCAAGAGTAATTACCTTCTAAGCAGAGGCCATAGTTTTCTGAAACTAAACCAGTACTTGAGATGACCACCATGCCTTCGGCAGACTGATCCGATTATATCGGTTTATACTGGTATTTTTGTAGCATCTCCTATGCAGAAAGAAACATAACACGAACTTATATCTTATGCCTAGAGATTCTCCTGGCCTCGAGGGTCTGTACCTGAGGAAACCTTCCTCAGAAAACACAATACAGAACTCTCCAAGGTCGTCCGATATTATGATATTTCATTGCATAATGTGTCCAGAATACCAAAAAATTCTTTTTAATTTCAGTGTTATCCAAAACTCTGTGAATCTGATGTTGTTGATTGCAGATCGTTTTTCTTTGACTGCAATAACCTAGAATTAATTAGGTATTAATTAGGTAACTTCGCATTGGTAGCTATATTTATCAGATAATATTACATTTCACTCGCCCGTGCTGACCTTTGAATAGTAAAAATCAATCAACAAAAGAAAATGATATGTAGAAGAATCCCAAATGGCGTTGTATCATTTTCAAGCACTACCGCTACGGTTAATGGTGTTGAGATATGTTAATAAGTCTCAGCAATTGGGAGAGCTGTAGTCCACATATTTCCTGGATTGGATTTTTAAATATCAAACTTTACTTCATCTGTTAGTTCATGATTTCCGTTATATAGCGGTCGGTTTTGGAGTGCGCAAGCGAGCCTCGCCTCTGTTGAGCTCACCGTTTAGACAAATGAACTCAATAACTTGAGTAAAACATTGGCTCTGCAAGTGCGTTTTACACCATTTGACATTTCTTTTTTGCTCTTTACAAATGTTTCACGTTTTGTGAGCAATCTCAAGTTCCCTATAGACGCTACCATCCATTTTGATTCTTTTTCTCGCTTTTTCTCGCACCGCCGTAAATTCAGCTTGTGAGCATTTCGCGGTCTAGTTCAGTTTGTGGAAGGTGCTTAAATTGCAACAATCTCGAAAAGTTAGTTCTAAAACGTAAATCACAGCATGATCGGAGAACTACATCAATAATCGAAAGAACCAGAAAATGTATGACAACCTTTTGGAACTCTGAAAAACGCGAGGTCCAGATACGATTTCAGCGATATTGATGACGGATGTGGAACACAGATAAAGCATGTGAAAGAAGTCTGTTTCTAAAAGATTGCAAATCAAGGGGCGCATGTCTTTTAAGCCTGGTTCTCATATGCCGCCGATGCACCCGCGATATGGCCGCCGGCTATAAAAGATAAAAGTCACTGCTAGAGACAACTTGATTTTTTAAAACTGTGACGAAAATATGATTGTTTCTGTTTTTAGAGTGCACGCGCCAGATAATTCCGGTCGGGGTGGAAATAAAAACAAGTAACCATTGTTGATACTGATTCTTGCCACGGGCAAACGTACGAGCAAGGCTGGTTGTACGGCTGTGGGGACATATATATATATTGTTTTTCATATATTTCGTCACAACAGGCGCTGCCTGACTTCTTCAGCTCGTCAGTTCTACTTTGTTCAGCTCGCCCTTGCATAAAAAAATTGTCTACGAGCAAAGCACAGTTGTTTTAGCGTTGAATCAATTGGTCTGAAAGAGCGCGACCGTTTCAATGTTTAGCCAATCACTTCTGAAAGAAAAATACAGAAACTTTTTTGATACTCCACGATTGAGAAGTGATGTAAGGCAACCTATTGCGAACAAAGATATCGGAGTATCCACCATTATCAGTTTATGAAAGCTTCAGTAAAGGCGGACACGGCGCGGCGATAAGTCGCTGCGATACGTTGCGAGGACAAGTCGCCGCAACAATTCGCCTCGTGTGACGGTTAGTTTTGTGGAAATCATTGTCACCGCGGGAGAATTTTGTCGCTGCGATCAGTTGCACGAATTCTTTGAATTCGTGCGACTGATCGCAGCGACAAAATTAGCGAAAGCAGTGTTGTCGCACCAGATGTACACTTCCGGCAACAAGTCGCTGCGACAAAATATAAATAAACCAATCAGAGAGCGCGATCACTGCATGTGCACCCAACAGGCGTCGTGTCGCAGCGACTAGTTTTGCAAGTTGTACACACGGAGTGACTTATCGCAGAGACCTGTCGCTTGCGACTTGTCTCCTGTTGTTTCTCAGTCTTAAGGATTGCAGCACCAATTGCTCTTGCGCATACGTTCTACACACATCACGCACTACTATAGTCTGAATCATTGACTTTATTTGAAATGACTCCACGTGATAATCCAACTACGTACACAGTTTATGGGGAAAATGTTGGCAAAAATATTTTGTGGTGAGGGCACTTTGCTGTGTAATCAGGAAATCCACCTTAACCGAATCCACCCATTTTGTCACGTCTCACGCTTTTTTCCGAGCATAATAACAAATTATTCAAAAAAGTCATGCAAGGGTCGAGACGACGGGGTTTGTGGTTCAAGGCTTTTTTGAAGAATTTTAAGCGTTTTGTTTTCCTTTTTTTATATTTTCCTGACGCTTACGATCCATTCTTCAATTTTGCTTTTGGATTGTTGTTCAGTGATACACTTTGCTTATTTCATCTTCCCGTGATGTTTATGAGACTTTTTAAACAGCTTTGTTGAGTATCTTACCGTCCAGGACCGTCTGACAAACCAAGCCGAACCGCTTTGTGGTGTTTATTTCGAGGTGATGGGATGTAAAAGGTGTCTCTTTTTGCTGTTGAGACGCATTCGGCCTCCAAATTCGCTCTGGAACCTTGGGGCCTGGTCGCATTTTGGACCAACTTTTAATTGGAAAAATCAAATTGCAGGACCGAAAATAAAATTTACGGTCGCATTTCAATTAAGTTAAAATGCAAACGTCAATCACACAGGCGAATTTCAGCGGCAAATGAACAATTGTCTTCAGTCACCTTTGGCGGCGGGCTCCTCTGTTTTTTCAAAATTTGGAAAAAATGGTTAGCCCCACCCAAGCACATTGGCGTCTGTGATGTTTTTTTCACGATTTTGAAATTTTTGGAAAAGCGGAAATGAGGGGTCATATCAGAAAAAAGGCGTGCTGACAGATTCTAGTCCCTAGATTGAACAAGTTTTTGCAAAATCGTCTCTAATGCGACCCGCCTTTCCGTGGCGGTCGAGAACTGAGGGTCTCCCAGGGGTTAAGGAAACAAAGCCAAAATATCTTAGTGAGGAGCGTTGCGTGACCATACAAATGACGGCTGCGTAGGAGACTAGGAACAAGGGAACAAGGACCCCCCTGGGAGGGCCTCAGAACTACAGTCAACAATGGTTGCGGTCACACTTGAGAGAAACCCCGGGGGGGGGGGGGTACTCGACATATCCCTGGGTGGGGAGGTACGGCACGGCCCCTCATACCCTGACCCTGTTTAAGACAAATATCGCTAATTTTCCTACCCATTTTAAGACAGAATTCCGATTTTTGATACCCTGTTTAAGACATTTAACCCAGTTTAAGACAAAAATTGATAAATCGTTACCCTGATTAAGACAAAAATGATTAAGTCGATACCCTGTTCAAGACAAAAATCCCGAAAAACATACCCTGGCTGGCCGCACGTCCCCATTAAGGCCTTATAAGGGAGTACCCCCCCCCCCCCCCCCGGGAGAGAAACACAGTGTAAGGGCCTGGCCAAACGGGAAATATTTGACGTTTTAACAACATAAAACATTG
>OX421447.1:44871168-44878668 GCA_949126865.1 Montipora capitata | reverse complement strand
GAGTGGACAAACTACCACCGCTCGCAGAGGTGCTAATGATTTGTTGGTGGGTTGAAATGAAAGTTTAATCTTTGTCCGGCAATTGATTCAGATGTGGAATTGTAACCGTATCCAGAAATATCTGATTCAGTTTGGTGGGCTTCCGAGAATAGAGTGTGCAGCCTTGGGATTTTATAATACCGTTGACCACCGAGGAACTGAAAATGGCTCAAATCGCGTCGAATCTGGCAAAAACACCACACATCAAAGAAGAATAGATAGTAATCTTTTGGTTTTATTTTGATAATAAGTTATGTTAGTATTTGAAAGTAAAAGAACAGACCAGCAAACTCAGAAAACACTTTCGTAACCAATCAACTTAATCAGCTTTGGCACTGAAAATTAGAAGAGGAGTTTAAGAAATTAGAATATTTTCTAAAACAGTGGGATATTGGTTCCGCTTTGCCGATAGAAATCTCGCTTCACTGTTGCAACCCGTACGTGTCCACGGGATGTTCTTTCCAGCGGTGTTCGATGGCCATACAAAGAAGAACTCAATACTGGAACCGCTTTTGTTTGTTCCTAAAAAAAAAAGAAACTTTAAATTTAAAAGATGTTAGCTATGAAGTCTATCACAAATTTTTCTAAACCCTGAGCAAACCAACAGGGTCGCATGTGTAAAGGATCTAAATGTATGCGACTAAACCCATTCTCGTCACCAGAGCCTTGGATCGACCCAAAGCTCTGGGAAACTCTATGCAGGAGAACATGCGCCGTAGGGTTCTTATAGCCAAAAACCGGCTATTGGAACCTTACAGCGCCTGCTCACTCCTCGCGCTAGCGTGAATGCACCAATTAGGGACGCTTTTGATTGTTCTTCACGAAAACCAATGAGAAGACACTTTGTTTCAGGGTTCCCCAGAGCTCTTCTCTCGCTCAGTCAAGAGAAGAGCTCTGGGGTCGAGATTGGAATAAACCCAAAACCTACCCCTACTAAGTAGGTTTAACTGAAATCAATCAGCCCAGCCGCTTAATTATTTGTATCCACACAGAAACTGCTATTGAAAATAGTCTTACCTTAGGTTACCCTAATTCCAGAAGGTTTTTCGAAGGTCACAAAACCGTTGGCTTCGACTGAATTCTCTATTTTCGAATCCCCATAATACGCTTCCTTTGTCCCCCAAATTTTGCAGAAACTATTATTTTCCAATGCTCTTGGGACACTGCATATTCCCAAGAGCATTTGAAAACAAATTGGTTATGCAAAATTTGGGGGGCAAACAAATTGAATTATGGGGAATTCGAAAATAGAGAATTGCGTCGCGTTTTTTCGGACCCTGAAAACATCCTCTGGCACCCAGGGTAACTTTGGGTTTGAGTAGCTTGAGAATCCAGGTAACCTCCAGGCAAAGAGCTAAATAACCATAGAAAAAACGAGGAGCAAAGGCCAGTTTAGAAGCCGAATAATAAGCGTGATCAAGCTGTTCCGTGAGTCCACACTGGTTTAATTGAGGACAGATTCGATTAGAATCAAGATATAAGAGGAGCGATATTATTAAGGACCAAGCTTGGCCTCCGCATCTGGCGAGAAGTATTCCGGATGGGAGGGTTATTATCAACAGAGACTGAATTCGAACACCGTCTGTGACCCAGCAACCCCCCCCCCCCCCCTCCTTCCCACCCCAGTTTTGCTGCTAACGGTTCCAACGCACCTCAGCATTGACATTTAGTCCACGGGTGTGTTCTCTGTCGTCTCGATGAAGTTTACTGCTGAAGCCGGTCTTGATGTGAAATGTTCTGTCATAATTTGATACCTTATCGTGCTGAAAATCAGTGACATACAAAAAATACTTCAGTGGTAAAATTAATTCAGTAGCGACCTCTTAAACAAATCAGTGGTGCATGTAGCCGATATCGTGACCTAAATGTTGGAACCATGAACACACTGTCTCCTCTTCCTCCCTTCGTGATCAATGTTCATTTTTGATGATTCGAAGTAAACAGCAACCCCCTCAACACAACATTGGAGGTGGGGGACAAGAGAAACGCTTGGCGTTTTAGATAGATTAATAAAAGCTGCTGTCCTTTGATGCCGTATTTAAATTGCATCAATTACATTAGAAAAAGCTGTAGTGACTCGATTTTGTATTAAAATCATTTCAGGAAGTAGCGTGGCGTAATTTAGGGGGTAAAGTATTCCACAGCTGTGCTCCGCTATATAAAAAGCTACTTTTTAAATAGTCAGTACGGGGTTGTGGAAGCACTAATAACTGATTGGAGATTATTTGTTGTTAAGTAGCGATATAGCTGGTCGTAAATTATCCGCTCAAACACTTTGGCCACTGCTGGAATGTGAACTACCAGCTGCACGTTAATGTTGTAGCAAAGTGTTACCGAGATTTATGATCGGAATAGTGGCCGTCGGTATCGTAGGGGTTGCTGCTATTTTTAACTCAAAGTCGTTGTTCCATTTTCTAGTTTTGTTTTAATCTCGGCTATAAAGCTGGGAATCGCTACTACATGACCCCTTTCAACATATCTCCTTGGTACATGGAAATGTGCTGTAATGTAATGGTATGTTGGCCTAGAGGCGTGAAAAGCCGGAAAAGATGGACTGGCTTGAATCTAATAGACTTAACTATTAAAGTAATGTGTGAAGTGCTAGGTTTCCACCCACATAAACCATGTGAGCGTTAGCCCTAGTGATGGAAATGGGCCCACACAAGGACAGAGAAAAACTCCGACCAGGGTGGGAATTGAACCCTCGACCTTCGGTTAGATCACCGCTGCTCTACCAACTGAGCTACAAGTTCAGACGGGAGCAGGTCGTGGGAATCACGAGTCACGGCAATGAATATGTACAAGTACAAGGAAGGGTTACGTTTTTGCAAACGTTGGCCGTGTACGTAGCACTTACATTTCAATAGACTTAACTATTAGAGGGTAATGTGTGAAGTGCTAGATTTCCACCCACATAAACCACGTGAGCGTTAGCCCTACTATATGGAGTGGTGATCTAACCCGAAGGTCGTGGGTTCAATCCCAACCCTGGTCAGAGTTTTTCTCTGTCCATGTGTGGGCTCATTTCCATCAGTAGGTCTAACGCTCACATGGTTAATATGGGTGGAAAACTAGCACTTCACACATTACCCTCTAATATTTAAGTCTATAGTGACTTGAATCTAGCCTGAGTAAGAATAAGAATCTGGTATCAGGTTTGTCCCTATTATCGTCAGGAGAGTGTTTATTTCTCAACCAAGTTTTGCAGGAAAATAAATAATAGACCAAATGTTGTTACCAATTCAAATCTCCTGGGGTTACGATTCTTTGTATATTGTATTTGCATTACAAAGTAGGATTCACATTAAAATGTCAGAGAAACACCAGTAATAAAGCGTTTTGTTCCTAAAGGGTTTGAACTGGGTGCAATTGTACATCATTTTGAGTTAGCCGATTTGGTTTATTCAGTCTATTTTCCCGCAAAACTAGGTTTGAATATAAACACTTTTCTAGGGCTTATGGGGACTAGGCCAATTTGGGTAAATCTTACTCTTGGGTAATTGACTCTTGGTCTGAGTGAATGCTTCAAAAAGAGTCCAAAAATGTACGTGATTAGAATTACGCGCAATTAATGGACCTATATGTGGCTATACTGGTAAAACTCAACTATAACCCTAGTCACAATAGATGTGGTTACACACTTTGGTTTGGGGCCTTCCGAAGGGTAAATGGCTTGGGTTTGGTTCAGCTCAGGTAGCAGGTTACCCTTGGGAATGCGGTCACACAGTAAAAGACTCCCCTCAGGGTAAAATAATAGAGCATAATTAATATAATTAGGGCTCTTCGTGTGTTAGCTACGTTCCGCTTTATGATAGGCCAAGCCACCTCATGGAGCAGATGAACCGTACTTTTCAGTTCAGGAACTGTCACGGGAAGTCCTTTTGTTCTTTTTTCACGTATCCATAGAAATAACCCTAGGACAGTTTTGGTCTAGGGAAAGCAGTTACACACAAAAACGTCCTTGCCCGTGGGAAACGCTATTTTCTCATGGGTAAAAGGGCTAGTACTAGTGTAACCACAACTATTGTTCTTTAACGAGTCTAACGGTTAGAAAACCTTAAACCCTACAACTACATACGCGTCTTAGCCGTGAAAATCTGCTCCCATTTCGTTTTGTAGTTGGCATCAGTTGTGCCTTGACCCATGAGGATTTTAGACTTAATAAAAAGAGTGATTGCACTCAATGAGAACTTGAGAAATATGGGTTATGTGATCACTGCCGAGAGTTATAATACAGAAGAGAGAGACTTGATTGAGTATAACTATCACATTTGTGTTATATGTGTTTATGAAGGTGTTTGTGTTTTCCTGGGATACAAATACCTGTTTCTTGGTATTAAAATAGTTCTGGTTGCCAGCTTCATTAACAGAGAGATGTCTGGAAAACTTTGTTTTCCAAACGTTGGAAAGCGCTTCATTGTGCCCTGAAGTAATGAGATGACCTCGTCGAAATCGAATTTCTCTCTACAAAAGAGTAATAACAAGCAACCATTTGATGCACAACAAAACAAAAGATTAAGCTATAGCTTTAGTCAATTAAATATTTTTAACTTGTGTCGTACAAATACATATTGTTTTTGTTCTTCTTTAGAGCGAATTTCAATCGATTGTCGTAAAACCAAAACCAAAGTAATTACTTTGGCGAATAAAAAGGACGAAGACAATCCGATAAACCTATCAAAACTCGAAGTAATTACACGTAGCCGACACAAAGCCCGGGAAAATGTGCACGCGCGAGCCACGATTGGTTTTGGTTTCACTTCTGATTGGTTGAAAAAGTGGCGTGAGAACTTTAAACCAATCCCTGAGTGAAGTAATGCAAAACCAAAGCAATTCGCTAATTACTTTCGACACTCAATTGAAAACCGCTCTATCCAAACATAACATCAGCCAGAGACACGAACCCATGACGCATGACAGAGATAATCAACCGTATGAGCGCGGGAAAATGCTTGCGACGAAATTAGAATTGCTACTCGTGATTGGCTGAAAAAGTGGCCATTATGAAAACCATAGCTATTGGAAAATTACTGTTGATGACCAATTTAAATAATTTCCAATTATCCTACTGCTATCATATGCCGTGCAGTCTAATTTTAAAGTTAGAAAAGAAGTCTGCCGCTTCAATTAATATTGAATTGTTAGTATTCCACATTACCCTCATACTCTCTCGCCACTGCTCCTTAATTTGTTCGGGTGTGTAAGTCTTCACTCCATAGTTTGACATGCGCCGTCCTTTGACTCCCTGTAATTGTAACTCTTCTGTTTCTTCCATGGCATTGAACACAGAAAGAGTGAAAGTTTTTACATTCACATTTTAGGCCTTTGTGACGATCACGTTGACGTTCACCGGTAAACGATTGCGCGTGCGATCGAACGTCAGCCGAGTAAAATATATGTGAGCTCACAGTAGCTTCCTTGAGGCCCTCCCATGCAGGATGGGGGAGAAGGGGTGGGTCCTTGTCCCCTTGTTCTCTTTAAAAATTTGCTTGTTTCCGAAATTACTTCCAAACTTGTTCTCAGCTTTTTTATCCCTGAAATGGTTTACGTTCCCTTGTTCCCTAAGGTATTTTGTCTTTGTTCCCCTGTTTCCCAAATTAGCCATGTTCTATGGTATTTTCAACCTCAAAATAGTTTTTCAGAACACCAGAAGAATCAAGTCATTTTTGCCTTACAAAAAGATAAACTCGTTCCTTCGTTTAGGTCAAAAGGCTTGTACAAAGCAAACAGCTGGGATTACAATGATTTCTGTATAGGGAAAACGAAACGCCGATTACGTGACAGAAAAACAGAAAATTTAAAAGCACTAACAACAAATTGTCATGAATCTGCAAAATTGCCAATCAACCAACCATAGAATAGACCCTATGCAAAAATGGCTGCCTTTAAATTATTCTTTTGTTCATATTCAAAATAGCCCAACTAACCTCGTTCGGGATAACAAATTCTTTAGAATTTTTGTCTCAAAAACGAGGTTAGTTGGGCTATTTTGAATAGTTGGGGAGGAGCGTTACGTGACGACCCGAATAACGGCTGCGAAGGAGACTACCATTTTTGCATAGGGTCTATAAAATGGGATCATTTTGAAACCTTAGCAACTGGTCGATCAGACATGCATTGTAAATTAAAGAGTGTCTGTTTATGCGTGATTTAAAGCCAGCATTAAATGAAAACGTTGTTAGTGAGAAACTTTATCTCTATTATTATTTCGTTAGTTGTCAATCACATTAGTTAGTTCCCAGTCCATTTTCAGTGGTATATTTGAATTTAAATTTATCTGTAACTGAATAATAATCACTTCGTATAATGTATGTTGCAACATACGAAACGTTAAGTTTATAAAAAAGTTATGCAGTTGAAGCAAATGTTTGTAACCGCAGTTTCTATTTTAGCCGTGTTCTCTTGTTCCCCAAACCCTTTCGCTTCGTAAAAAACGGAAAACAGAAGAGTAGAACCTGACATTAATTAAAGAGAGTCTCGGCACAGTTCCTCTTAGGGAGTAAAGTCTTTTTAAAGAATTCCTTTGACTATGTTGAAATCTCTGAAATAAATGCAATCGTCTTAAGATCTAACTTTCATTACAGCATGAATGAAACAAGGTCAATAAGTTTGGATAATCAAACTACTCGGAAAAGCACACCATGGAAGTCAAGCGCAGAATTTTCGGAGTCCAGTTCTTATCTCTCACACGTAGTTCTATCTGCACACGCCTAGGAGTTTTTTTTCAAGATTTATAGCGGCATATTTTGCATAAAGTAATAAATTGTAAAATGGTTTGAACTTGAATCCTAAATTGCCTTAAGAAGTCAGTCTCTAAAAACACTTAGCCTTTCTTCGGACTTCATTCAATTCATGAATAAAAATAAATTGTTGTTACTGTAGTAGGTAGTCTCTGCTTTAAAATCCATTAGTTAATGTTAGGTTCAATGTATGTTGTGGAAGGAGTTGACCATTTTCTTACTGTATAGCCTGGTTGTCCTGTGGTTAGTGGTTTGATGCGCAAGGACTTGGACTAGAGCGTAATCCAACATGGCGGACTCACTGCAAGCTCCAAAGAAGAGCTTGTCAAAAAATCTCATGGCAATGAAGGTATATCACTAAATACCTAGAAAAACTTTTTAATCTATAAATTTCTTAATTTCTTTACAATTTTTAGTTCATGAAGAGAAAAGTAGAGGCGGATCATCGACGACAGCTGGAGGAAGAGAGGCAACGTGCGATAGAAGAATCTCACTGGGTACTGGAAGGACAGGAAGATAAGGGAAGGTAACCATAAAGAAAGAGTTATTTTGGAGTAATTCCTGAATACCCTACCACCTTTGCTAGCAATTAGTGTTGTTCCTGAACAAGTTCGAGTCAGGAGCTATCGTTATGCCAATAGTGTTTACAAGTGGCATGGTATATTTAGCAGTTAAGCCTTTTTACATATTAATTAAGTTATCTTTGCTGCCATACAACCAA
>OX421447.1:44866168-44868668 GCA_949126865.1 Montipora capitata | reverse complement strand
AGAGGAATGGGAACGGGAAGAGAGTGTCTCTGATGAAGAGATGGCAAGAAGGTTTGTTATTGGAATGTCTGATCAGGAAGCTTTATAAGCTCAGTCTCCAGTGGTGGGCGTCACACCCACGGCTGGAGACTGAGCCTAAAAGCTTTACAGTGTTATCTTTTATCTGGTGTCTTTATTTGATGGATTGGTCAGTTGTTGTTGTTGTTTTTTTATTTTGTTTTTTTTTTTGGGGGGGGGGGGGGAGGGGTGAGTTTGGGGGGAGTGAAAATAATCAGTTTTGTTTTCATATAGAGTGGTTTTCAGAAAAGTGGTATAAAACCAAACCCAAAGTCATTACTTTGGCCAATCAAAAAGGACAGAGACAATCCAGTAAACCAATCAAAACTTGAAGTAATTAAACATACCCGACACAAAGCGAGGGGAAAATGTACACGCGTGAGCCACAATGGGCCATTTCTGAGTTGCTGTAAAGTCTCGTTTTCGAAGTGAGTCTTGGTGCCCAACTATTGTAAGGGAAATGAGTTTGATTTGCATGAGAATACGCAACTCATTTACATTTGAATGGTTGTGCACCAGGACTCGTTTTGAAAACTGAGACATGCGGCAACTCGGAAATGGGCTATTGGTTTTGGTTTCACTGCTGATTGGTTGAAAATGTGGCACGAGAACTTTGAACCAATCACTGAGTGAAGTAATGCAAAACCAAAATAATTTGCTAATTACTTTCGACACTCAATTGAAAACCGCTCTAGTTTTTCCTAATTGTTTATAAAAACTACTGGTTACTAAATAATGTGTCCCTGGCAAATCTGTACGATAACTATTTTATCATTTTTTGGGATGTCACGTTGTGTTTCAGTCACAGATGACCTAAACCATTATTTTACGACAAGAAGCTAAACATTACCAAAATGCAATGACTCGCTAAGAGTAGTAAAATTAATTTAATGTACCCACTGTGACCAAAATAACAAACATTGTTACCCTCTCAGACTCTCGCCTGTCTTAAGAGAACTTAGCAACATCTAGATGCACTGATAAACTACAGTTATAATGTCCTCTTTAACGCTTTGCCTCCTGAGAGTGAGATTCTGTCTTATTAACGAACACCTGACGATTTTACTCATTAGTGCAGGTGGCTTTAGGATCGAATGGGTTAAGAAAAGGCATTTTTGACCAACTGGAAGTGGAGTTTTCTTTTTAACTCCATGTGCGCATTGCTCCTAAATTTTTTGGCAAGTTATTTCTACAAGGGTAAAGACACAACAATTGTAGCAATACAAATGTATTAGAGCGGTTTTCAATTGAGTGTCGAAAGTAATTAGATAATTACTTTTGGTTTATGATTACTTCACTCAGTGATTGGTTCAAATTTCTCGCGCTGAGTTTTCCAACCAATCAGAAGTGAAACCAAAACCAATCGTGGCTCGCGCGTGCACATTTTCCCGCGCTTACTTCGAGTTTTGATTGGTTTACTGGATCGTCTCTGTCCTTTTTGATTGGCCAAAGTAATTACTTTGGTTTTGGTTTTTTACGACACTCGATTGAAACTCGCTCTAGCATCAGGTAATTGTGTAAGAAAAACGTTCTGCTGCTGGCTTTTGTCAGGTGGTTTGCTGTGTTGCAGCTTCCATTTAGCAGGTCTACTTCAGTTTAAAAACTGTTCGTGTCATGAAGGTAAAATAGAAATATTAAATGTGTCTTTTTTTGCAGATATGAAACTATAGTGGGAACAGTAGCCAAGAAATTCTCAACAAAGCGGAAATGGTCCTCAGGGGGTATAAATTTCGAAGCAGTGAGCCCTTCCATAAAGGAGCCAGCGAAGAAAAAGAAGAGAGAATTTATGAAGCCCACAGACTGAAAAAAAGAATTAATGCATTCCACCTTCAACTGAGGACAAATGACGGGAGGGTGAAGCAAATCAGAGGCATTTTAACCAAAGATATTTTAAATATTTTACAGTTTATTTCTTTCGTTGTTAACCTCTTACTAACCGAGGGCACTGACACTGTGGATCGAGTGCAGCGAAGTTAGGTCCGCGCAGAAATGACCGAGGGTTAGTATTCGCCGGTATACAACTCAAGGAGGCTCGGTGGGTTAAGGAGTTTATTTTATGGCAGTTGGGCTAATCCTGTTCATTTTTCCTTTGAAACGCACTTGAATCAGTCAAAGGGGCTCTGCTGTGACGTGTTTCTGATGACGTCCTCAACTCAAAAACAAGCTACAGAGAATGTTTTTTTGAATATTATTCGTGTTAAATGTAAACAAGACTTCAAAAACGATTTTTAAAGGAATTCGACAAAAGTCGTAAAAAATAATAGCTCCATGTTGTTGGAATTTACCAAAATGTCTCTAGCAATCTTAGAATACTGTAGTTACTTTCGCGTCATGAATTATGGATTTAGAAAAGATAAGTTAATTGCTCACAGTTGAAAAAGGACTCTTTTTTACGAACGAGGTTCGAGGTAGGTTTTCTTATTCCATGTAGGGGAAAAGTCCT
>OX421447.1:44858668-44863668 GCA_949126865.1 Montipora capitata | reverse complement strand
TCGCGGCCTCAAACTAACCGTTTCCGAGGCCTATACGTTTCCTTCGCTGTGAACCGCGGCGCTTTTTCACTTCTACACTAGGGACTTTCAGATCTACGACGGCGACGTCGAATAAAACGCCACAAAACAGTAACATGATTTCTTAAAAGAAAAAAAAAATAATCGTACGACACATGCGGCACGCAATTTAGCTCCTATTTTTGCGGTACGCTGCATAACAACGACGTGAAAGCACCAAATTTGAGGTTCAACGACAACGCTAGCATACAAATGCGTTTGTATGTTTTATTCTCTAATCTTACTTCGACACCGCTCGTACCAATTTATTTTTAGGATATTTCGCGCAAATTGTAGGACGTGATCCACACTGCGAGCAGAGCCTCCTTTTGTCTTTTTCTTTACTGAGGAGGAGAAAAGTAGGCTCTGCCCGAATCGCGTCAACTCTTTGAAGCCGCTGCAGCCCGAGCTTCTGGACTAGTCAACCTTGTTTTGTCTCGTCAAACCGGTTATTCCAGTGCGAACGTCCGTTTAGTGACAAAACCGATGGCTATAATGAGCCCGCTGTACCATGAAAAACCAAGATGGCGGCGAGATCTGGCATATTAGGCTTGGGTTCGAGACTGTATCCTGGCAACATGCAGCGCATATTCAATAAAAATCTTACTCGATTCATGCATAGCCTTTCTCGAGAACGCCAAAATCAAGCAAGCAAAAGAAAGGCTCTGCTTGCAGGGTGGACGTGATCACGAAAGACATTCGATCGGTGCAATGTAAATTTTGAGATGACGTTTTCGCCGTCGACGTCGCCGCCTATGCGAACACAGGCCAACACACCAGCAAGCCAGAAAAGGATTTATTTATTTTATAACTCTCCCAATTTTCATATCGTGTAAAAAAAACCGCTCGTAAAAAGCCACCGTTGATCTGATGGTGATACTTCGTACTTTTTCGATGCACTGTTCAAAATTTGCCTAGAATAAAACGTGTCGGTCTCAAGGAGAAAATCAAATCACTTTGTCACTGCGAGACGAAACCTCGAAAACAAGGCGCTTTTTTGCTTACTGAAAAAGAAATTTCCACCATGAAAGACAGAATGTGCAAAGTCTGGATGACAGTGTTTTCAAAACAAATTTATCTCTCCTTCAAACGGTTGGTTTATAGAGTGACTGAACACAGTGTTTAAATTCTCTCATCTACTAAATGACTCGGTTAAGTTCGCGTAGGATTAAATTTCTAAAGTCTGCTCATAAATTTCTTCACCTCCCAAAGACGTTAACAGCATTTGTGACCAGCTTTTTGATGTCACCATCACTAGACTCCAGAAAACGAGTTTGTTTTTCTTGCACGTAAATTGAAAACTCTTCTGCTGCATTTTTACCGCTGGCTTTGTTTCTTTTCAACGGAAATAACGCTAAATAGGAGCCCATTACCCCGGAGCCTCCATCTTCCCTATTAACCCTCTGAATCAACCCTTTCCCGTATCTTTCTATTTTTAGAAGCAACTCGCAGGGGGTCTTTAGTGGATGTTCTCACAATAGCCAATCATAAGATGTGCTCCCGCGCTACAGCATTTCGCTGGGCAAATATCAACGCAAACGGGGGCTATTACCGCCCTGGTGATGAGTGTCCCGTGAGTTTGCACAACGTGACGTAAATTAGCCAATAAAACAGCATGACTATTCTGGGGGTGGGGGTAGGGGGTGAGAGGTAGGGGTTTTGGGTAGGGTATGAAGGGTATCATAGCTGAAACAACCCAAACCTTTACAAAAATGCTAACCTTTGGCCTAGTCATTATCTAAAGTATAGTGTTTAGGCCTAAGGTTAGCATTTAGTACCCTACACCCCCTACCCCCATCTCCTACCGCGATGTGCATTCAGATCACTTTCCAATAAGTTCAGTTCAATTTACTTGACCTCCAAAAATATACATGAAAATTAATTCCAAGGCTGCAAGAGACTTACATCTCAAAGCCCAATTGAGATATGCCATAAATACTTCGATATTTTACGCATGGAAAAAAATGCAAAACGAAATCAAACAATCAACTTTATTATCGATCAGTGGCTCAGCAAGCTGCTTTTCAGACATGCCGTGTAAGAATTGCAAGGTATAAATGTTAAAACGACTAATAACCTGGGTATAACTTAGCGCTAAAAATTACTTAACAATCGTTTATTATATGGCTTGTGTTTGTAGCCGATATAACGCGCGCTCTGATTGGCTAATTGTGATGAATTGTAGGGCATTATTCTCCCGTAATGCCCACGGGCCGATTACGGGCTTGCAAAAACAAAGCAAAAGGTAATTAAAAAACCATATAATAAAACTACTTACTAACCGAGCTAGCTCGAGCCGTACTGGGGAATATTGGCCCTCGGTCGTTTTTGTACGGACCTCGCTGTGCTCGATCCGTACTGCCACGACCTCGGGTCAATATTCCCCAGTACGGCCCTCGCGCTCGGTTAGTAAGAAGTTAATATCAATTACTGTAGACTCTTATCAAACGTACCTAACCACCTGTCACGTGATCTGTCCAGGTTATGTGACCTCCAGCATTAGCTGATGAAGGCCATGTTTTATGGCCGAAACGTTCTATGTTTCAACACACTATTTCCAGTAAAAGATTTAATTCTTTAACAGTATGATCCTCGCAGTTGTGAACGCAATTTTAGCAATTGCATAGAGAAGCCTGAGTAATTCAGGACTTCAACGGGGTTTGAACCCGTGACCTCGCGATGCCGGTGCGACGCTATAACCAACTGAGCTATGAAGCCACTGATGTTGGGAGCTGGACATTTGTGGGTGACCAGATCCCAACATCAGCGGCTTCATAACGGGACTTAGTAAGTGAGTAAGTCCGTAAGTAAGTCCGTCCGTTTTCATGGGGCTTAGTAAATAGCTTTCACCTTTTTCTTTAAAACAAATGCCGAAATTATATTAGGGATGTACCTACTTTGTTAGTTTTCGCCTGACTATGAAATATCTATTGAAGTATCAATTATGTGACTATGTAATCCTAACATTCTAAATTTAGAAACCATGTTAAATGTAGAACTAGAAAAGGTAAGCTAGTGGTTATATGCTCACAAATTATCTCCGAACATTGAAAAAACCAGCTTTGTGATATTCCATTCTCCGCAAAGAAGAATAGCTCATAAATTGAATCTTAGCATCTCCAGTATGTCTGTGAAACTCCAATTTGAACTGGAAGCCATACCTACACGAATTGAGTAAGAAGGTTTCAAGAGGTATTGGAGTGCTATCTAAAATTAGATATTACACCAATTATATTATCCAATTATTTACTCCTTTCTCAACTATGGTTCATCAATTTTGGGCAATACTTATAGTTCTACTCTTAAACCCTTAATAACTCTTCAAAAGAGAGCTATACGTATTATAACTTTTTCAAAACCAGATAAACACTCTGAGCCTCTTTTTAAGGAATTAGAGATCTTGAAATTAACTGATCTTGTTACCCTTCACAATGCACTCCTTATGTATCACTATTACTATAATCTTCTTCCACCTTCCTTTGAACATTTTTTTCAATCAGTAGCATCTGTACACTCGTACAATAC
This sequence comes from Montipora capitata, assembly GCA_949126865.1. Lineage (NCBI taxonomy): Eukaryota > Metazoa > Cnidaria > Anthozoa > Scleractinia > Acroporidae > Montipora > Montipora capitata. Next base: position 44,860,086 of record OX421447.1, on the reverse strand, counting down.
CAGGCTTGCTTCTAAATCAACCTATTATATCAATACCATCAAAACTAACTATGGTAATTCAACATTCGCTTTGCAGCTGAAAAGTTTGGATTCACCTTGAAGAAAGCATTAAACACCCCCCCTTAAAACGTTTAAAAACAAAGTCAAGTTAAAAATCTTACAGTCTTACTGCTCATGAGTTTTCAACTGGAATTTATTTATTTATTTATTTATTTTATTTAATTATTAATTTACTTATTTTTCCTTTTAGTCTTTTTTTTATCGACTAATTAATTGATTTACTCATGCTTTAGTGCCAACCTACCTCCTCTATTTAAACATTACTTAGTTTTACTCAGCTTGATTAGCTTTTTAGTTATCCTGAGTAACCATTACCTTTTTTTGTATTAATATATTATAAATTATTGTAAACTTGTAAACTTTAACTTTTTTTATTTTGGTAATAAAGCTTGTTGTTGACTACTTTTATTTATCTAACTATATTTAATTCTCTGACTATGGCTTTGACTGTCGACTATAAAATTCTTTTTGCATCATCAGTTTTGTTCAATAATTTTGTTAACCAGTATGATCCTCTGCAAAAGACTATTTTTTACAGTCATTTCATATAAAATTACTGAAGAAAGCAGGGTTTACTCCAATCTTTTTCAATCTGCTTTAATACTGATAACTACGATTTACTTTTTCCTACTTTTATGCTGGAAAAGTTTTGGGTGTTAAATTCGTGATTTTATTTTATTTTATTCTTCACACTTCCCATTTGCACTGCTGTCTAATGTGGTCTACTTATTCAGTTAATTTATTTTTTCTGTTCATTATAATGGCGCACACTAGCGAATCATAATCAAGACAGCAAGTTAATTAATTTCCAATTCAAAATCGGCAGCTGCTTTTTCAGCAGCTTCCCTTAGGACACACAAAGCTGCCTCTTCAACAGTTCCCAAAAGTCTATATAGGGTATAGTACGTTGCTGCAAATGACATACCACTGGCTACAGCGAAACCTATATAAGGAAGGTAGTGTGTGGCCTCTTCAACGGCTGCCTCGGCAGCATAGAGCGCCAGAAACCCGCTTAGCTGTGCAGCAGTCGTTAAACCAACTTTGACGATCTTTTGTCTGGTGGCGAGATGTAGCCTCGTCAATTCGGCGGACCCTATCTCGGGGAGACCAAGTTGAGACCTGTAAAGGCTGAGTTCCCTCAATATTAAAGCAGCATCAACTGCAACAGATAAGCCAGGAACGAGGGCGGCGGCTGCAGAAGCCACAGAAACCATCAATATGCGCCCTTTCAGGACATCAACTTTTCTCTGAAAAATTTCTCTCGACGATCTTGTAATTGCTTTGCCGAGTGATAAGGTCATACTCTCTCGCTGATATCTGGTAAGAGCATCGAGAATAGCCGCGGTTAGTCGGACAAA
>OX421447.1:44846168-44851168 GCA_949126865.1 Montipora capitata | reverse complement strand
TGGAACATCCATATATGAGGAAAAGAACAATTTGCTAAATAAAAGGGCAATGTCCAGGCCCTGCTTCCTGTTAATCCTAGGATTACTGACTGGGAAATACTGCTTGATAGTGGCACCTGAGCGACTTAATTGTAGTCTAGGTTCCACAATCTCCAAATAATAATGACTCATCATTATTGTAATAATGCAACACACTTGGTGTCAATATCTACGTCAAAACTTGGACGATGATATTTTGCTTTCCCCCTTGACTGGCCATTATTTGCAAATCTATGTTCAACCCAACGTCCAAGGCAAAATTATGGTTAGACTCAAATCTAAGAACATGTGTTAGGCAAACAGTTGAGGGTCATTGGTTTATGTGTGGTTTATAGTATGTTTATATGGTTAGCTCATCATGTTTTCTTTGTCTTGGTTGTGTAATAAGAATGACTTTTTGTACGAATTTTCACAGCCCCCATAAAAACTGATATGTGCAGTTTCCTGTGTCTAGAAAAATAATATTATTATTATGATATTGTAGATTGTAGCATTGTAATATGCATCTCTTGGACAATAACATTCATTTTTCGTTTTTTGTCCTTAGGGAGATGGATCCACCTGGTATTATTTGCGGCAGTTTTGTGAAATATTAGCTCTAAAAGGAGCGAGAAGAAATTCAGCCTTTTTTTTTCTTAGCAATAAACCACAATAATCTTATTGAGTTTACTTTGTCCATGTTGGTAGTGTGGAACAAAAGACTGGATAAAGTTACTGAGAAATCCAGACAATGCTGTTGAGTTTTAAGCAGTTTCTTTAGTACTCTTCACATTGTCAAACTTTTCAGTTTCTTCTTAGAACTGAATACCAGTCCTTAACCTTTTTTCAGTTATGAACTTTTTGGACCAGCACAGAACTTTAATATGCCAGTTCTTTAAATGTTGTACTTATAAAACAAAATGGGGACAACATATTCAAGCAAAAAGATCACAAATGCATGTTGTTTGCACCTGCATGCAAACTTTGCAAATGCTTTTGATCTGATGAGTTGCCAACCCAGTAATGCTTCACATACATGTAGTGATGTTGAAAATGGTTTTAGTTTACATGCCAGAACACCTCCAAACACATTCAATGACAATTTGTCAAAGAAAAAATTAAAATTAAAAACAAACATCTTCTTAAGCATTGAGACCCACATGGAATAGCCCTTGCATATGTGTATTATACTGATGACTGGATTCCATCTACTTAATATACAATCATCTTTTTAGGATAATACCACTTAGGCCAGTCGGCAGATAATGCTAGAGTGAACTTCTTGCTATACAGCTGAAAATATTAATTTTGTGGAATGCCCCTTTCAGGGATGTTTCCTAGTTGTCTATGCTCTAAAGATTTTGTTCAAACTCATCAAGTACAATGTAGCATGTATGTGTGAAATGTCTCAAGGTTAGATCAGTTTTGCAATATGCACTGTGTTGTCTGAACTGATCCTTGTAAAATTGTTGTAGTTTCTTGTCAATTGCTAAATATGGAAAAAAAAGGATTTACTTTCTGAAAAAAAAAAACCCATTATTGACGTCTCTTGATCAGGTTAGGATCTGATGAATTTTTATTTTAAAAGGCAAGCAAATCAAGGGGCAAATTAATTTTCTCTAAACTGTTTAATGTCATTAAGTGGGCTTTCCAGGGTGAAGCACTTTTTTGCCTGCTCTCTGTATATCATACAGTCGTAGATCTTAAATTCCCTAGTCTCAAATCGTGACGGTGAAATCTCCCGCTAGTCATGGCCCAGCTTCCCCGGGGTGTGGGTGTGCGGGGTTTTCCACTGACCAGTGCATAGGTGAAACTGAAAATCTGTGCAGGTGAAATCAAAGGCAAAATCTTTTGAAAAGATGGCAAACATGTTTTACTTAGTCATTACCTTCCTCATACCTTAAAAATAAGGGATGGCCTATTCGCAAACGATGGCCTACGGCTCGTCAACGTTTACCATCCCGTTGGTCAGCCTGTGCCTGTGTAACTAAAAGACAAATTACAAAACCTAAAGGAAAAAATCACAGCAAATTCGACCCCAGAGATTTCTCAAGGGAGACGGCCATTTCAATTTTGCCTAGGATCCACTAAGGTTGTCTCTTGTAAAATGGGATTGCGTTTGGCTTCGCTGAATTTTCTTTTTACCAAGTTAATAGAGGGTCTTCCTGAATTACCTTTGACTAAGGGTACAGCTTAATTTGATGTTATGAGTTGACGTGCACCAGGAGTCCATTACTCAAGAGTAAGAATCTGGTATCAGGTTTGTCTCTTTCAGCGTCTTTTGCGGGAAAATAAACAATAGAGTGTGTTCATTCACATGACCAGTAACCTTGTTTTTCCACCGAAACAAAAGAAAACGTTTGCATGATAATAGGGCTCAATTCCCAGAGGATTAGTTGGGGACACCACCATGGCCGCCGTTCCTTTGTTTAGAGACACCAACATGGCGGATGTGACGTCACGTGAAATACTCTATAGACCAAATCAATGTTGTACCCAATTCAAATCTCCCGGGCCTAAGATTCTTTGGCGTGATGCAGCAGCTCTTGTAAAGTGTAATGTGATTGGCTAGCTACCCTGAGCCAAAAACAAAAAACTATACAACTGAAACAATGACTTAAGACTTAAAAACAATAGAAGCTGCTTACAATACCAAACGATAGCAGCTGACGGGAAATGCTACACTACTTTTTGTTCAGTACAAAGCAGCATTCACGTTTAAATGATATGAAAATACCCGGAACAAAATATTTTATTCCCAAAGGGTTTGGACTGGGTACACCATTGGTCTGTTGTTTATTTTCCCGTAAAACTTGGTTTAAAAATAGACACTTTTCTGGCGCTGATGGGGACAAGGCCAATTCGGGTAAATCTTACTCTTGGGTGATGGAATTTTGCGTGCACTTGTTTGTATCTGTTCGCAAGTCCCTTTATAATTTGCCTTTGGTGTCCACTCACATTGCACTCCTTTTGCCGGATTCAATTTGTAGGCCACATTTTCCGTAAAATTACAATAAAACAGTATAGGGCAAGTTCAATAAAACTTTAACATAATTCAAGTTTGATTCCACTCCAGAAACTTTGGGGAGACTGGTACGAGTGTGGTATTGTGGGTTTTTTTTGGCATCTTCGATCACTGACGCGTTCAAATCGAGAAAATAATTCTATCGTTGTGGATCCTTTTACTCGACTGCGGACAAAGAGACAATTAATTAAATTTGCCGAACAATAGAGTGTTTTCACATGACTTCATAGTAATATATTCTCACTAGGATCATCCGCAAACAATGCCCTAGACTAGATAAGATATGGGAGACTCAGTCCAAGGCGGTTAGGAGCGGGGAGCTCCGTGCGGAGTGCTGGTTCATCGCTGCGGGGAGGTGGGTGGGACGCGAAAAGGAGAATTCGTAACACCGAAAAGACTGAATGAGCTATCGTGATAAGGGAGTGGCCTTATATAAGAGTCCCATACCCCTGGGACACGTGAAGGATTGCTACGGACTGCACGCGGTATGCTAAGGTTACGTAATCAGCGTTCTAAGGCTATTTTGTGCGGAGCCCCTAGAGAGAATAGTAATATATTCTCACTAGGATCATCCGCAAACAATGCCTTAGACTAGATAAGATATGGGAGACTCAGCCCTTCGGCGGTGAGTCTCCTAGCAACTCCGTATAAAATCCATGATTCCCATGGGTTCCGAACACATGTTCCTCCCATAACTCAAAAAGCACCAAAAAAAAAAAAGTAAGACCCGAAACTTGCAGAATTGAACTAATCTTAATTCAGAATGAAGCAAAAGCATTTACACAGAGAGGAAAAACTATGGAAAAACAGGCTTAAAAGAAGAAACATTCCCAAAGGACTCGTAGGCCATAGCAACGTTGCACGAAGAGCCAGAAGCTTCCGCAGAAAGTAACGCAGCTGGAGCATCAGGACGTAAAATGCTGCTGAGGTCATTGTAGTGGTCAACCATCTTCGTACTAGCCCAGCCGACGTGGTCAGCAACCGCTTCCTTGGAGGCTCCGAGTAAAGAAAGCGTTATGGAGCAGCCACTACGAGAGCTGTGAGGAGTTTCACCATCATTAGATTGAATTTGATCGAGATAGAACTTTAATCTGCCATGAACTCCAAAACCGGTAAAAGGCTCCTGGGTAACATTATTACCCTTAGTGACACGAAGTAAAAAACCTTGACCAAGGTTAACTCCCCAGGGTACCGGGGTTACGACGCCTTGGGGGTCACCCTTCCAATCACACCAACTAATGGAAACACGCTGGAGGACAGCTTCTTCTGGGTTGAAATGAAAGGCCTTAAATCGTTTAGAATTCCCCTGGGACGAAGGAAGCATACTGTGAAGGGGAGAAAGGACCCCAAAGCGAAGCAACCCCGAAATACCCCGTCCAGGGACAGAGCAATGAAGGGTATAAGATAACCCCTTCGGGGAAGCCTAGCTCATGCGGGGAACACAGACACGCAAAAGAAAAACAAACTCGAATGGAGAGATGCATAAGCAGTACACCTTTGTTATTCCTTCTTGTTCAAAGGACAATTGGCAATGAAGTGCCTTGCACTCTTGCAATAGAAGCATTTGCCGCGTAAGGGACCTGAGCGCCCGCTTCTACGGCCTCTGAAGCCAGTGGAGAACATAGGTCCGACGAAACTAGGACCTGGCTGCAAACCTTGGCCAAACTGAAGAACGGGACCACGAGGTGACGGAGAAGGATTGCTCGATTTTAAAAGCTTGTGAATCTGACCCACTACCAATTTCTCTTCTTTGTCACCCAGTAAATTGATGACAATGGCAGCAAGGCGGATCTCATTAACAAGGGGTCTGCACTGCTTAAAGATCGCATCGTATCTCTTGCGATCGGGGTGGACAGTCTCCCTCGAAACATCCGCCAGCGATAAGGGCGTACGGGTCAACCAGGGGAGTAGAGTGGCTAGCCAGCTCACGCACAGTATCGGGCGCAGATGAAACACT